>CM026319.1:27545501-27905366 GCA_014843725.1 Amphicarpaea edgeworthii
ATTTGGATCAATTTTGGTGTCCAATGTTTATCAACCATTATGAAGAAGAAATTTCACTGGCCTGCGGATTAAGCCTAAATTTTGGTGTCAAAGGCATGAACCATTATGAAAATTAGCAATTTCCTTGTTTTGGATTTGGCACAATTTTGGTGTCTAAAGTTTATGAAACCATTATTAGAAAAACAATCCATATCCAATTTTATTCAAAAGATTTACTCACATAGTAAATCATCTCAAGGGATTTGGATCAATTTTGGTGTCCAATGTTTATCAACCATTATGAGAAGAAGAAATTTCCCTGTTACGGATTCGGCTAAATTTTGGTGTCCAAAGGCATGAACCATTATGAAAATTAGCAATTTCCTTGTTTTGGATTTGGCACAATTTTGGTGTCTAAAGTTTATCAACCATTATTAGAAGAAGCAATTTCCCTGTTTCAAATTTGTCTAAAGTTTATCAACCAGTTTAAGTAGGAGAAATTTCCTTGTTTGGGATTTGGCTCAGTTTTAGTGTCCAAAGTTTATCAACCAGGAGCAATTTCCATTTTTTGAATTTGACAAAATTTTGGTGTCCAAATTTTATCAACCATTCTGAGCATAAAAGAGTTCCTTGTTTTGGATTTGGCTCAATTTTGGTGTGCAAAGTTTATCAACCGTTATGAGAAGGATAAATTTTCCTATTTCGAATTGGGCTCAATTTGGTGTCCAAAGTTTATTAACCATTAAGAGCTAAAGCAATTGCCATGTTTGGGATTTGGCTCAATTTTGGTGTCCAAAGTTTATCATCCATTCTGAGCCGAAGCAATTTCCCTATTTCGGATTTGACTCCATTTTGCTGTCCAAAGTTTATCAACCAAAAGCAATTTTCCTATTACACATTTGGTGCAATATTGGTGTCCAAATTTTATAAATCATTATGACCAACAACAATTTCCCTGTTTCAGATTCGGCTCAATTTTGGTGTCTAAATTGTATCAACCATTTTGAGCAGAGGCGAAGCAATTTCCCTATTTTGGATTCGGCTCAATTTTTATGTCCAAATTTTCACAACCATTCTTTATAGAAGCAATTTCCCTGTATCGCATTCAGCTCAATTTTGGTGTCCAAGCCATTTTAAGCAGAAGCAATTTCCCTGTTTCGGATTTGGCTCAATTTTTGTGTCCAAATATTATAAACCATTATGAGAAGAAGCAATTTTTGTCTTTCGGATTTGGCGCAATTTTCAGGTCCAAAGTTTATCAACCATTCTGGGCAGAAGCAATTTCCCTGTTTCGAATTTGGCTCAAATTTGGTGACCAAAGTTTATGAACAATTCAAAGAAGAAGCAATTTCCTTGTTTCGATTTTCTCTCAATTTTGGGGTCCAAAGTTTATCCACCAGAAGCAATTTCCATGTTTTGAATTTGGCACGATTTTGATATCCGAATTTTATAAACCATTTTGAGCATAAGCAATTTCCTTATTATGGATTTGGAACAATTTTTGTGTCCAAAGTTTATGAACAATTATGAGAAGAAGCAATTTCCGTGTCAGATTTGGTCAATTTTGGTGTCCACAGTTTATCAACCATCATGAGAAGAAGAAATTTCCTTATTTTAGATTTGGTTCAATTTTAGTGCCCAAAGATTATCAACCATTCAGAGCAGAAGCAATTGCCCTATTTCGGATTTGGCTAAATTTTGGTATCCAATGTTTATCAAGTAGTCTTAGTAGAAGATATTTCCTTGTTTTGGATTTGGCTCAATTTTGGTGTTCAAAGTTTATCAACCATTCTAAGGAGACACAATTTCCCTATTTTGGATGTGGCTCAATTTTGGTGTCCAAAGTTTATCAAGCATTCTAAGCCAAAGTAATTTCCCTGTTTTGTATTTGGCACAATTTTGTTATCCAAAGTTTATCAACCTTGTTGAGAAGCAACAATTTCCCTATTTCAGATTTGGCTTAATTTTGTATCGAAAGTGTATCAACCCTTGTGAGAGGAAGCAATTTCCTTATTTTCCATTTGGCTCAAATTTTGGTGTCTAAAGTTTATCAACCATTCTGTGCAGGATCAATTTCCTTGTTTTGAATTTGTTGCAATTTTGGTGTCTAAAGTTTATCAACCAGTATGAGAAGAAGTAATTTTCCTATTTCGGATTTGTCTGAATTTTGGTGTCCAAAGTTTATCAACCCTTGTCTATACAAGAAATTTCCTTGTTTCGGATTTGGCTCAATTTTGGTATCCAAAGTTTAGCGATTGAAAGCAATTTCCATGTTTCGAATTTGGCAAAATTTTGCTATCCAAATTTTATCAACCATTCCGAGCAAAAGCAATTTCCTTGTTTCGGATTTGGATCAATTTTGGTGTCCAAAGTTTATCAATCATTATGAGTAGGAGATATTTTCCTATTTCGGATTGGGCTCAATTCTGGTGTCCAAAGTTTATAAACCATTAAGAGTTGAAGAAATTGCCATGTTTGGGATTTGGCTTAATTTTTGTGTTCAAAGTTTATCAACCATTAAGAGCTAAAGCAATTTCCATGTTTGGGATTTGTCTCAATTTTTGTGTCCAAAGTTTATCAACCATTCTGAGCAGAAGCAATTTCCTTATTTCGGATTTGTCTCAATTTTGGTGTCCAAAGTTTATCAACCATTAGCAATTTCCTGGTTTCTAATTTGGCACAATTTTGATGTCAAAATTTTATCAACCATTCTCAGCAGAAGCAATTTCCATGTTTTGGATTTAACTCAATTTTGGTGTCCAAATTTTATCAAACATTCTAATAGATATGCATTTCGCTCAAGTTTGATTTCGAAAGTTCATGAACCACTCTGAGCACAAAAATGTTTATTGTTATGGATTTCGATCAAGTTTGATTTTGAAAGTTCATGAAGCATTCTGAGCACAAAAATGTTTACTATTACGGATTTCGTGCAATGTTGGTCTCCAAGGTTTATGAAGTATTCTGAGCACAAAAAAGTTCACTGTTCTGGATTTTGTGCAATTTTGATCTCCAAAGTTTATGAACCATTATGAGCAACAAAATGTTTACTGTTTCGGATTTCGTGCAATTTTGATCTGGAAAGTTCATGAACCATTATGAGCACAAAAATGTTTACTATTCTGTATTTTGTGCAATTTTTATCTCCAAAGTTTATGAACCATTCTGAGCACAAAAATATTCACTGTTCCGAATTTCGTGCAATTTTGATCTTCAAAGTTGATGAACCATTTTGAGCACAAAAATATTCCCTGTTATGGATTTCACTCAATTTTGGTCTTGAAAGATCATGAACCATTATGAGCACAAAAATGTTCACTGATATGCATTTCGCTCAAGTTTGATTTCTAAAATTCATGAACCACTCTGAGCACAAAAATGTTCACTGTTATGGATTTCGATCAAGTTTGATTTTGAAAGTTCATGAAGCATTCTAAGCACAAAAATGTTTACTGTTACGGATTTCGCGCAATGTTGGTCTCCAAAGTTTATGAAGCATTCTGAGCACAAAAATGTTCACTGTTACGGATTTCGTGCAATGTTGGTCTCCAAAGTTTATGAAGCATTCTGAGCACAAAAATGTTCACTGTTACGAATTTCGCGCAATGTTGGTCTCGAATGTTTATGAAGCATTCTGAGCACAAAAATGTTCATTATTCCGAATTTTGTGCAATTTTGATCTAGAAAGTTTATGAACCATTCTGAGTACAAAAATATTCACTATTCAGGATTTCGTGCAATTTTGATCTTCAAAAATATGAACCATTCTGAACACAAAAATGTTCACTGTTCCGGATTTCGTGGAATTTTGATCTCCAAAGTTGATGAACCATTCTGAGCACAAAAATGTTCACTGTTATGGATTTCGCTGTATTTTGATCTTGAAAGTTCATGAACCATTCTGAGTACAAAAATGTTCGCTTCTATACGGATTTCGCTCAATTTTGATCTCGAAAGTTCATGAACCATTCTAAGCAGAAAAATGTTCACTGTTCCGAATTTTGTGCAAATTTGATCTCCAAAGTTCATGAACTATTTTGAGCATAAAAATGTTCACTGTTCCGGATTTTGTGCAATTTTGATCTCCAAAGTTCATGAACCATTCTGAGCTCAAATGTATTCACTGTTATGGATTTCGCTCAATTTTGATCTCGAAAGTTCATGAACCATTCTATGCACAAAAATTTTCGTTTATGAACATTTTCACAAAAAGTAATAATTGCTTACATTTGGCATCAATCTTGATCCACCAAAGTTTATGAACCAAAACAAAACAAAAAAAAAAAAATATGGGTACCTAAAAACAAAATAATTTTTGTTGTAGATATCCTTGATGGCAGGAAAGAAACACCAATCATGGTACTTGGACAGTGGTTGCTCACAATCACATGATGAACGCAAGGTCTATATTCCTAGACCTGACACCAATGCATGGTGGTACAGTCACTTTCGGAGGTAATCAGAAAGGGAGAATCAGAGGTACTGGTAAGATAGGTATTCCTCCTAGTCTCTCTATTAAGAATGTGTTATTTGTTGAAGGGCTAAAACACAATCTACTAAGCATAAGTCAATTTTGCAACAGTGGATATGATGTTTTCTTCAACAAGGAATCATGCATAGTCAAAGACTCTAAAGGTTCACATCTCTTCTCTGCATAGAGACAAGGCAATCTTTATAAGATCAATCTTGGTAAATTGAAGGATCAAAATGCATCATGTTTACTATCTATCAAAGAAAGTCATTATTTATGGCATAAGAAGCTTGGCCATGCAAGTTTGAGATTAATCTCAAAATTGCAAAGAAATAGCCTCATAAGAGGATTGCCAACAATGTCATATAAGGATAACTTACTTTATGAGGCATGTCAGAAAGGGAAACAAGTGAAAACATCTTTTAAAAGTAAAAACATTGTTTCCTCTTCCAGACCATTAGAATTGTTACATATTGATCTCTTTGGCCCAACAAGGACAGCATCTCTTAGAGGGAAAAGATATGGACTAGTAATAGTTGATGACTATTCTAGATGAACATTGGTTATATTCCTCACTCACAAGGATGAGGCTTTTAAGGAATTCTATAAATTCTGCAAATGTGTTCAAAATGAAAAAGGAGTATGTATAACTTCTATCAAGAAGTGACCATGGAGGAGAATTCAAAAATGAAAGTTTTCAGAGGTTCAGTGGAGATAATGGAATTTTTCACAACTTCTCAACACCTAAAACACCATAGCAAAATGGTGTTGTTGAGAGGAAGAATAGGTCATTAGAAGAAATGGCCAAAACCATGTTGAATGATAACTTGACTCCTAAGCACTTCTGGGCAAAAGCTATAAATACTTCCTATTATTTGCAAAACAGAATTTATATAAGGCCTATTATTAAAAAGACTCCATATGAACTGTGGAAAGGAAAGAAACCTAACATATCATACTTCCATCCCTTTGGATGTTAATGTTTCATTCTTAACACAAAAGACAATTTGGGTATGTTTGATTCAAAGTGTGATACATGCATCTTACTTGGATATTTTGAAACATCCAAGGCATATAGAGTGTTTAACTCCAAAACCAAAGTTGTTGAAGAAGCCATTCATGTAAGATTTAATGACACTCAACCTGATAGGAAATTATCAAAGTTAAAGGACTCATTTGCAAATATCAGACTAGAACATGTGATAACAAAGACCAGACCATCATCTGACACAACATCGTCTGCTCCAACATCGTCTGCTACCAGATCGTCTATTCGCTATCAGACCATCTCAGATGATGATGAAGAAGTCAGAGAACCATAAAGAAGCAACAGAATGATGATCAAGAACCATCCTCCTTCTCAAATCATTGGAGAAGTTCGAGCTTCAGTAAAAACAAGATCAACCTTCCAACAAACAACTCTACTGTCTGAGATAGAACCCAAGCACATTGATGATGCCATGGAACATGAAAGTTGGGTCCAAGCAATGCAAGAGGAGCTGGATCAATTTCAAAAGAATGATGTCTAGAAACTTGTGAAATTGCTAGACAACAAGGAAACTGTTGGTGCTAAGTGGGTCTTCAGAAACAAACTAGATGAGAATGGTAAGGTTGTGGAACAAGGCTAGATTAGTGGCCAAAGGTTACTCACAATAGGAAGGTATTGATTATACGGAGACATACACTCCAGTAGCTAGACTTGAGGCAATTAGAATTTTTCTTTCATTTGTTGCTCATAAAAATGAGACTCTATCAAATGGATGTAAAATGTGCATTCCTCAATGGTGTAATCAAAGAGGAAGTTTATGTAGAACAACCCCCTGGGTTTGAGAGTACTATCTTTCCAGACCATGTATTTAAACTAAACAAAGCATTGTATGGTCTTAAACAAGCTCCCAGAGCATGGTATGAAAAACTCAATTCATTCTTAATAGAACACAATTTTACAAGAGGAAAGATAAATACTACATTGTTCTGCAAAAACTACTCTTCTGATTTTATTATTGTTCAAATCTATGTAGATGATATTATCTTTGGTGCCACTAATGAAAAACTTTGTGAAGAGTTCTCAAAATTGATGCAGACTAAGTTCAAAATGAGCATGATGGGAGAACTGAAATTCTTCCTAGGATTGCAGATCAAGCAAACCAACAAAGGAATCTTCATACACCAGACCAAGTATGTGAAGAACTCCTGAAAAAGTTCAAAATGGATGATGTTAAAATTATGAAGACTCCAATGCATCCAACAACATCACTTGGACCTGATGAAGATTCAAAGAAAAGCAGATGTCACTCAGTTCAAAGAAATGATTGGATCACTACTCTACTTAACTGCATCCAGACCAGATATAATGTTTAGTGTTTGCCTCTGCTCTAGATTTCAGTTTGACCCAAGGGAAGTGCATCTATTTGCTGTTAAAAGAATTTTTAGATATTTAATTGGAACTTCTAATCTTGGTCTTTGGTTTAAAAGACAAAAAGAGTATAAGTTGATAGGCTATTGTGATGCTGACTATGCTGGAGACAAAATTGAAAGAAAAAGCACCAGTGGAGGCTGCCACTTCATAGGAGGCAACATGGTGTCATGGCTTAGCAAGAAACAAGGAACAATAACACTATCAACAGCAAAAGTAGAATACATCTCAGTTGCAAGTTGCTGCTCTCAGATATTGTGGATCAAGAATCAACTTGAAGACTAAGACATATTTGAGAGCAACATTCTTATCTTTTGTGATAATACTACTGCTATATCTCTTTCTAAAATTCCTACCATGCACTCTAGAGCCAAGCATATAAAGATAAAACATCATTTCATAAGAAATCATGTTCAGAAGGGGACCATTAAAATGGAATTTGTCAAGACAGACGATCAGCTTGCTTGATATTTTTACAAAACCCCTTACTGAAGACAAACTAATCTTTTTGAGAGAAAAGATTGGGATGGTCTGGGTGAATTAATGTTTTATCACTGTCTGCTATTCACTAGTAGAACTAAGGACACATTGTCTGGTGTGATACTTAAGTGAGGCATGTGCATGTCACGTGTTTCGTGCTCAAAATATGGGCCAAACCATGTGAATTTTTTAAAACCGTTTTGTAACTTAAGCATTCGTTTGGTTCTGAGTCATAAAAGCCCAAAACGCACATTCAAGTCTATCATAAATGTGTCATTTCAATCATTCCCTAACCGTACCATTGTATTTAATGCTCACTCATTACCTATTCTAGCCTACTGTTGCCAAACATATTCCCCAAGCTTTCGAAACCTCTCATTTCTCTCACCCATTCTCTCTGCAACCAAGAACCTCTAGAAACCTAAACACAAACCCTCGCCATGGCCAAACGTAATCTGATCAAGGGCTCTTCCTCCTCTCAACTACCTGCCTCACCCTTAACCTCTCAAGCTTTTGATAAGCGTCCTATAGACGTAATGCTTGAGTCTACCACTGACACCAACAGTTCGACGTCCAACATTGACCCTGAGGTCGCGAAGGAACGAAGACTCCTTAACGTAGAGAACATCCTAATCAAGCCACGAGGTTCCTACATTGGGAACATTCACGTGGAGTACTACATTGACATACCTTACCTTGAGGAATGTGGTCTTAACATCTCAAGGTACTTCAAGTTCACTAGGATTAGGGGTTACTTCAATGATCACCAGAAGATCACCCTTGGACTCATTAGAGAGTTCTGGACAAATGCTATAATCAAAGGAAACGAGGTTGTCAGCATCATCTTTGGGTGTGAAGTTACGGTCTCTCCCTCCTCCATTACTCAAGCAATAGGGTGCGAACTGCACTCAAACTACTTTACAGAGGCATGGGAAAAGGACCTTGAGAAAGGTACAGTAGAAAGGTTCATTCTTGGACCTAACTACGAGGTGGCCAACGACGTCAAGAAGTTGCACCCAACCAACTTCCCACCTCTGACCAAGTTGATATTGAACATTGTCAATAAGACCATCTTGCACAAGATAGGGTCAAGAGTTCATGTATCAACTCTACATAGGTTCATCCTCTACCACATCATCAGAGGGATTCCATTCAACCTTCCACACACGTTATTCTACAACCTGATTAACCACATTCAATGCCTATCAACCTCTATGGCAACATACTATACAGCTCTATTAAACAACATCCTCTGGGATGCTCTTTGCTACAACAGACTATACACAGAAATCCAATCAAGAAATCTGGATGAGTTGGAGTATGTGAGAGTGGAAGGCCCATTCGTTCAACAGAGGATACTGACCTCCTCAAGTTTGCTTAAGTTGAACATGGGATTTGAAATAAACAAGGGATCACTTGCAAGGTTCCTTGTAGTAACTGATGATGATGAAAATGAAGGTCAGAAGAAGAAAAAGATTCAGAAAAAGAAGGGTGGAAAAGGAAAAAGCCTGGTGTTTTATGATAAGGCTAGATCCATCCAACCCTTAGCAACTAAGATGAGGAGGCTTGCTGTTGCGGACCAGCAAACAGTCCGGACAACACACAAGGTTGCAGCACAGTTTGCTGCAAAGCCACTAGTCAAGAAGGGAAAGAAGACAGTCCAACAAGTACCACCCAGACCGCCCACTTTGAGGATCAAGTCTAGAGCCCAACAGAAGGGTAAGGGTGCTGCCAGAATCACTGCTGAACCTCAAGTGTCTCTAAAGGAGGTAGTAGACTTTGGTCTGTAAGCTGTCAAAGTTGCTGAGGCTGAAGAAGAAGACTTAGACGAGGGACTAGTCTTCAAGACACCCAGAAGATCACTCAGTGCACAACAGACCACTGAGTCAGAGGGACTGATAATCAGACCACCTAGCCCATAGCCAGGAAGTTGACTCTAAAGAGAAAAATGGTGTTGGAAGAAGACACACCAAGACAGACAACCACCAATCCAGGTATTACTTTACCTACATTTACACTTCCCACTCACCCTCGCTTTTCATACAAACGTCCAAGGAAGAATATTCCTCAGACGATCCTAGTCTTAGCCCAAACACAAGCCACAATAGACACACCGTCTATTGAACCTCTATTGTTTGTGTCACCTACACAAACCATAGTAGACCAAACAATTGTTGCACAGTTTGATGGCCAAGCATAGACTATGCAAGAGCCACTATCTAAACCCACTATTCAGACAGAAGATCAACCTGCGTCTGCCCCCATTGGACAGACGATCACCCAATATTCAGTCTGAGACACAATCTGATCCCACAACTCAGACTATTGTACCAACAACATCCCCACAAACTCCACCAGACACTACCATTCCTCCCTACCAATCTCCCTATCTAGTGACAATCTCGGAGATGTCAGACGCAGTGGTTTCCTACCACCACACTAAGTCTGTAATCATCTTGTCTAGGTCAGATGAAGAGATAGTTGCTTTATCTCCTGAAGAGTCTGCTGTTCCCTCATGGGACAACAAACCATTCAGTCTAGACGACAACACTCCTCTGTCTAGATTCAGAGAAGACACTCCTCCTCCTCCTCCCTCCGGCTCCCGACATGAGAAGATGATGTAACGCTTCTCCTTGTGTTATGTGGGAGAAAATTCTAAGTTTGCAACGTACAGAGAAGAGACTCTACTGGAGCCAGCTATAGAGGACTCAATTGTTGCTGTTGTCAAGGAAGGACCACTGAAGAAGCTTCCTCCTCTATAGATCGATCAAGGAATCATCCCTTATAAGAGGCCAATTCACAACTCTCACCTTCTGGACTTTGCTGAAGATGATGCACATTTAGCTAGAAGGCTACAGTAGGAAGAATACGCCTCTGCCATCCCTCTGATGCATTAGTTAGTGCATGAGATTTCACACTAGTACAACTGCATGAGAAAGGGATTGGACTACTTTACAAAGTGGAACCAACCCTACCAGTTGAGCTAATAGAAGATGAGAAGAAGCAACTGGAGGCCACTGTCGAACAATGCATTGTGATGTATTATACTATTTGTCAAGACAAAGGATCTCTATTTGACCTCCTCGGCTGATTACAAGAGGAGTTGCTCCCAACCATCCAACCTTCCAACCTTCCAGGCCACGTGTACTGAATATAAGGCTCTGTGTCACTTAAAATTTCAAGGCACAACCCCCAAACAGTTGTATCCACCTAGCTTGCATATCTTTGAAGACACTGATATATGTGTTGCTCCAGACCGTATAGTCACCAGACTCCCAGTTGTCAAACCCAACGACTTGAAGGGGAAGAAGATTGCACGAGCAAACAATCTTCCACAGCACATACCAAACATTGAGCCATTGCCTCAACAACAGCATATTCTACCACCGAAAAACAATGAAGCAGATGCTAACATCTATTGGCAGACTGTGATGAGTAATATACTTCACACCACAGGGTCATCCAATCTTTCAAATGAAGAGAAGCAAAAGATTGACACTATTAGTGAAGGCTCCTCCTCCTTCAGTAGTTTCATTCACGTGTTAGACATAGTGGTTGTGCCCACTCTACTGACCCCTCACACCCCTGAGATGAAGAGGAAGCTAAGAGGATGCTTGCTGAATACTATGATGAGTACAAAGCTACTCAAGTGCTGATAGTTACAGCTAAGGTAGTAGAAGAAGCAGCTGAAGAAGCAAGAATCCTAGAAGAGGCCGCCAGATTGAGAGGCCTGAAGCAACTTAGGCTGCTGCACTTGCTGCTAAGCAAGTTGTAGACTTGGCTGAAAAGTTTGCAAAATCAACACCAGCCCAAGAGTGCACTGATCTAGTGTCCACTTAGTCCAGGTCCAGCACTCCAATTACAGCTCTGCCATTAAATGTTGTAGCACAGTCAGACTCTCTACCTGACTTGGCTGCCCTTGAATCTACATTGGAAACTTAACTGGGATCAAGACTCTCTACTAAGGTTGCTGCTCAAGTTGAAGCTCAACTGAATGCCAAATTGGAAGAGCAAAGAGCTAGTATCATCAAGGAGGTAACCCTTGCCTTCAATGCCTCCATAGCAGCCATTCTCACTCCCAGACCTGCAACGCCTCAAGCTCCACCACCGTCGTTACAAGATCCTTTGGCAACAGAAGCTCCATCAAAAGCTGGAGAATCCTCAACCAAACAGTCAACCCCATCTTCCAAACCATGACTGTGATGGCATTTTCTACTCCATCCTCCACCTTTTTGTTTATGACAAAGGGTGAGAGAATTTTGGATGTATAGACTTTACAGACAATGCTTAATAAAATAGTGTTTGGTTCACTAATTTTTATACACCTCAATTCACTGTTTATTTTTATATGCTTTAATTATTTCATACTTTAATTTGTCATATGCATCTACATGATAGACTCAGGGGGAGTTCATCATGTTAATAACTGTGCATACTTAACTGCCATGAAATAATTCACACTTTGATACATACATGTCTATGATTCACTGTCCGTTAAGTCAAAATTATAACATGTGTTGTCATCATCAAAAAGGGGGAGATTGTTAGAACCAAGACATTTGATGATGTTTGACCCTACGGCTTTTGATGATAACAAATGTAATAATATTTGATCAACTAATGATTTCAGACCAGTGATTTCAGGAAATCAAAGTAAGAACAGACAATGGTAAAAACTCTCAACTCAAATCCTACGCTCTAATTGTCTGAGAACTTATAATGGTTAAATTTAGCACTGAAATTGGCTATAAACAGATTTAAATAAGTTCTTAACTGATTATGCTATGTCCCTAGGCCAGACGATGTCTGATGCCTAGCGCCAGACGATGTCTAAGGCTAGAACAGACCATGTCTTTTAATTAAGAATGTGTTTGTTAAGCCGGACTTTGTCTATCCAGGAAAAGAACGTAAACTATCATAAGTTCTAAGGAATATGTGCTTTATAATTAATTCTTTACTCAAATAAAGGCACTGCTGCAACTGAAACAAAGGAAAATACCCTTTGACATTACTCTCTTTGATTCCTTGTATTACTTCCAAGTCTCGTACTATATAAAGTGTGTAGGTACAACCAAAAGAACCAATCAGCATTGGGATGCACACTTTTTGCTAAAAGACAAATTGTAACAGAGATAGAAACTTGCTCCCGTCAGAAAAGCACAGTCAAAGTTATTTCAACACTCTACTGTGTGAGACAATGGAAAGAAGTCTTCTCCAACGTTCAAATTCATGAAGTCCACTTTGTAAGGAAGCATCTATGAAACAAAAAAAAAAAAACGAAGGAGCTAGAAAGAGATGAACGAAAGAACGTGAACTGAATAACAAAAAAAAAATCTAGACAACAAGAGAAAGTATTCTTGAGAGCAAGTCTTGAACACGAGCTGAGAGAAATAGAACACCCATCATCTACAAGCTCACGTAAATTCAACATTTGATTATATCCTCTCCTTGAGAGTTATCTGAATCTTATACATTTTTGTATAAAAAGCCAGGAGTGACTTAGTGATAAATGAATACTTGGGAAGTATAATCTCAAGGGGAGATTCATACTTGTAATCAGAAGTGGTTTAGAATACTTGTAGCCAGGAGTGGCATAGAGAATACTTGTAGCCAGAAGTGGTAGTGAAGAATACTTGTTTTGTAATCAGTTGATTATAGTGGAACCCTTTAATAGTTGTTAAAGGAGAAATGGACGTAGCTCAGGTTGAGTGAACCAGTATAAAAACAAGCTCTCATCTGCTGTCTTGTGATTACATATATTTATCTTGCTCACTATGCTCTGTTGGAACGACTTTCTAAGCTTTTCCTTGCAAGGATATATTTTCTTATTTAAACTAACATATATCCAAGAAGGCAACTTGTGAATTAATAGTATTTATGAAAAAGTTTTAAACCCACTATTCAACCCCCCCTTCTAGTGTGTTCTTGTGTATTTCATTTATTTGTGTAGAGAATTAATTATAAAGCACGTATTCCTCAGTATATGTGATAGACTTCATTCTGTTCCTACACTAACAACATCTGGCTTAATAGACATAGACTGGTCTGTCTTACTATGTTCATGCACAGACAGTGTCTAGCTTAACATACATAGACTGGAGTGAAAGACATGGTCTGTTCTAGCTTCAAACATTAGCTGGCTCAGCTTTAGACATCCTTTGGTTTAACTTCAGACATCGTCTGGCTTAGCATCAGACATCGTCTAGCTCAGCTATGCGTTGTCCGGTTGTGTTCCATACATGTGTTAGGATCAGTCAAGTAATCAATCAAGAGGGGGGGGTGAATAATGTAAAGTGACTGATTCTTTTTCAAAAAAAGATTTTTCACCACCGCTCTTTAGGTTTTAATAAAAGCGTTTTCAAAGAATGTTATGTTGATTGAACAAACCAGAAAAAACAACCTCAGCTTAAGATAAAAATGATTTAGAACAAATTATCTTGATAAAGATCAAATGCTAAATTGAAATAGATCAAGGGATAGAGAGATAGAGCCTATTGATTTATACTAGTTCGATCAACCACCGATCTACATCCAATTCTCCCTTTCACCAAGGGGTTCCACTATGAATTTGATTACATACACCATGCACACACAATTCACAGCAAATCCTGATTTCACAACTTAAAACAGAAACCTAGAAGATTGAATGTGAAAACACCATTCACCATCCAATTTTTAAACTCTAGAACAACACAATTCTAAAAACAAAATTAGAAATACCATTTCAACACAACATTTAGGAATGAAATTCCCACAATGCTAATCAAACAAGATCAATGAAAAAGATTAAAGAACAAAAACACCTTAATGTGTTGATATAGCAGATATGAGATCAAATCAAGAAAGTCCAATATGAGCAGATTTAGCAGTCAAGAACTAATGTTGAATCACCTCAGTTCATGGTGGAACAAGAGAGGGATATAGTTGTATATGCTCAAGGGTTCAATCTCAAATGGGTATAGCAATAAAAGCAATATTGAGTTTTCTGAAACTCAAGAGATCAGAGAATGTGCAGAAGAAAGAAGAGAATGTTCAAAGCAATATCAAATCTAAAAATCAAATCAAAGATTTGGATTTTGACAATTGAAGGAATGAAAAGATATTGTAACTGTTTGTTTTTTGTTTTGCACAAAAAGATATGGATTCAAATATATGGCATGGGTCAAAAAGATTCGGAGTTAGTTAGACAAAGAATGAGTCTTGGAGATCTTTAAAAATGATCGTTATACCAGATATAATCGATTGCAATCAAGGTGTGATTGATTATCCCGTGTATCAGAATATATTTACACTTGTTGTTAGCTATTGTACTCGATTGCAGTAGATTTGTAATCGATTGCAAACAAGACAGAGCCAATTCTGAATATCAGAGATCATCTAGTAATCGATTGCCACAAGATGGTAATCGATTGCAAATGAAATAGAGCATTTTCTAAATCTTGGAGATTGTCTTGTAATTGATTGCAGTTCAATGGTAATTGATTGCAAAGGATACAGAACAATATCTGATATCCGAAATTAGCATTGTAATCGATTGAATGGTTGGTAATCGATTAACCCGATACCAGAGATGGTTTCAAAACTGATTAGGCCATCTGGTAATCAATTCCTACAACTTGTAATTGATTGCAATCACTCAGAATTAGTTCCTAAGAAGTAAATCATCTAGTGATGCTAGATATAATAGAAAATAGGCCAAATCAAAACATCAAGCAAGAAAGATAAGGCTTAGTCTATAACACACAATACAATGCCATCATCCATACATGTTATGACATAAAAAGAAAATACTAGACTAATAGAACGGAAAAGACTTAAGGTATGAAGATACCAAAAATCTAAAATGAAGAGGCGAGGCGTCAATCTTCAACATGATCTACTCCAGTGCATATGCATAGTTTGATCCAAGACTCGTGTTGTCTGTCCCAAGATTTCACATAGTCTGTTTGAGACCGTTTGTATGGTCTGGTCTATAGACTTTGCATGAGTCCTTCCAAGATATTCATAGTCCTTTTGAATGCTTTATTTTAGTTTGATTACAAGCATTTATAGTGCATGATTTAATCATTTATCAATTATCAAACAATTAAGATGAAAGTGAGAGTTAGAGTGATTATACCATTGTCTGTTCTCACTTTATTTCCTAAAATCACTTAGTTTGAAATCATCAGTTGATCAAATATTATCACATTTGTTATTATCAAAACCTATCAAGGTATTAGGTGTCAGGCATCATTAAATGTGTTGGTTCTAACACAGACCACTGACTCAACACTCTAAACCATCAAACCTCAAAGCACAACAGCTAGGAAACTGACTGTCAAGAAGAAAGTCGTTCTAGAAGATGACAGACCTAAATAGACCACAACCTTTTCTTCCATCAATCCAGGTATCACCATCCCTACCTTCACACTTCCCACTCACCCTCACTCAACTCACAATCATCTAAGGAAGAATATTCCTCAGACTATACCAATCCAAGCCCAAATAGAAACCACAATAAACACTCCATCTGTTGAACCCCTATCATCTGTGTCACCTACACAAACCATAGTAAGCCAAACAGTAGTTGCATAGTCTGATGCCCAAGCACAAACTATGCAAGAGTCAATGTTTGAACCTACTATTCAGACAGAAGATCAACCATCGTCTACCCCCACTAGACAGATGGTTACCCAACAAACTGAACCCACTACTCAATCTTGAGACACAGTCTGAATCCACAACTCTGAAAATTGTTCTAATAACATCCCCTCAAACACCACCATTCCTCCCTACCAATAACCCTCACCTGTAACCATTCTTGAGATGTTAGACGCAGTGGTTTCCTACCACCACTCAAAGTCTGTTGCTCCACATCTCTTCTAGGTCTGGTGAAGAGATAGTCATTCTATCTCCTGAAGCATCTGTTGCTCCCTCATGGAACAACAAACCATTCAATTTGGATACCACCAAACCTCTATCTAGATTCAAAGAAGACACACCTCCTCCTCCTCCTACTCCCTCAGGTTCCTAGCATCAAAAGATGATGCAAAGATTCTTCTTATACTATGTTGGAGAGAATGCCGAGTCTATTGCATATAGAGAAGAGACTTAGTTGGAGCCCATTGCAGAGCACTCTATTGTAGTTGCTGCCAAGGAAGTGAAGATGAAGAAGCTTCCTCCTTTACAAATCGATTAAGAGATAATTTCCTTCCATTGGCCCATTCACAACACAATTCTTCTGGATGCTGCTGAAGATGATGCAAATCTTGTGAGAAGGCTACAACAAGAAGAATATGCCTTTACCATCCCTCAGATGCATCAATTGGTGCATGAGATTGCACATTGGTATAACTGTGTAAGAGAAGGATTGAACTACTTCATAGTGAAACCAACACTACCAGTTGAATTAATAGAAGATGAGAAGAAGCAATTGGAGGCCACTATCAGAACCATGCATCATGATGCATTGCATTATCTATCGAAACCAAGAGTCTCAATTTGACCTCCTCGGATGATCACATGAGGAGTTGCCCCCAATCATCCAACCTTCCAGGCCACCTGTACTGAATATAGGGCCCTGTGCAATCTAAAGTTTCAAGGCACAACCCCTAGATAGTTTTATCCTCCAAGCCTACATATTTTTGAAGAAACTAATATACGTGTTGCCCCAGACCATATAGTTCCCAGGCTACAAACTATCAACCCTACCAAGCTGAAGGGGAAGAAGATTGTAAGAGCAGACAATCTTCCACAACACATACTAGGTATTGAGGCAATGCCTCAACCAGAGCATGAATTGCCACCAGAGAACACAGAATTTGATGCTAGCATCTACTAGAAAAATGTGATGAGTAACATGCTTCATCCGCTGTCGCGCACGGATCAAAAACGAGTGATTTTGAAAATGTAGTTATGGTAACGACAACTCGAGTATCGTTCTCAAGGATTCTTGTATTATTATTAATCAATGCAGTAATAGTTAATCGGGGGTTTAGATTATGATTTCAAGAAAAAGGAATTAAAATAAATTGTGATTATCGAATAAGCTAAAGCGAATCAACCTACTGTATCGACTTCCGACTTATCATTGATTCCTATAAATTTCAATTCCCTAAACGGGTCTGATCCTATTCGACTATAATAACCACTGACAAGCGCAATAGAAATTATACGGCATATGATCTTGAATTCTGAATTAAGCAAACGGATTAAAAACTATTGCGAATTAAGCAAACGCAATCTGATCAAACGCGATAATGTAAAAGCTACGTTAACGCGAAATTGTTTCAAGATCAAACAACCAATCGAATTTAAGATTTATATCCTATAACAACAATCAAATTAAGCAAATAATTGAGATTATTGGAATAAATCAAAGGAAACAGATTGACATGGAATTTATAAAAGAACCTCAAAGTGGAATCCGATTAAAGTAGATTGATTCTTCGAAAATTAGTTCTCCATTACAATTGCTCAAAACTCTCCAAGAAATTTCGTGAATAGTGAGTGAGTGAAGAGTGAATGAGTGCAGAGTGAATATATGCACAGCAGCTGGCCCTAGCGTTTTAATAGAATAAGAGTTTCACTAATAATCTGAACCGGGTCAGAAAATACAAACCAGGCCCATAAAATTGACCCAAAACAAATTATTTCTTAACGTCTGCAACTTCGACGAATTATTCAAGCCTTCTACAATCCGAATCAGCTTCTGACTCCAACATGAAAGTTGTATCTCTTTCTCTTATCTTTCCAACGAATATTAGAACGCCTCAATCCAATTCCTGTAGCTCCAGTTATGAATTTTTCATTGAAAGCTGCTAATGCTGAAAATAAAATACGAAAATTAAATAAAGCTAGAAACAGACTTAAATATGAAAACACACTAAAATGGTGAAACTAATGAAATAAACTAAGGAAATGCCTAAGAATAATAGTAGAAGAATGTGCATAAAGATGCACTGATCAAATTCCCCCACACTTAAACTTTTGCACTCCGAGCAAAATTAAAAATTAAAAACAGAAAAACTTCAAAACAAAAACGAAACAGAGCATGCAAACTCAGAGGTTATCAGGATACAAAGTGCAAGCAAACTCCTAATTCTAAGCTTAAAGAATATGACATTAGTGAGTAAAATACGAAAATTAAATAAAGTTAGAAACAGACTTAAATATGAAAACACACTAAAATGGTGAAACTAATGAAATAAACTAAGGAAATGCCTAAGAATAATAGTAGAAGAATGTGCATAAAGATGCACTGATCAAATTCCCCCACACTTAAACTTTTGCACTCCGAGCAAAATTAAAAATTAAAAACAGAAAAACTTCAAAACAAAAACGAAACAAAGCATGCAAACTCAGAGGTTATCAGGATACAAAGTGCAAGCAAACTCCTAATTCTAAGCTTAAAGAATATGACATTAGTGAGTAACTCTTTTGTGATAGTCAAAGTAAATATGAAAAACAGATTACCAAAAAGTACATCAAAAGCATCAAGATCCTCACAAGATAAACTGTTTCCACTCAACTCTCAAGTGTTTAGGTTACTGTTTACACTCAAAGCACAACATGAGAGATAGTACTACCATAAGCTTGAAAAGACTCTAACATTCACAATTTGAAATACATTGCACACAAAGATCAAAAGGACTTTTATTATGGTTGTAACTTGGCCAAGGTTAGGGTGAGATACATCCTAGAGGGGTACTAAGCTAAAATTCAAAGAGTTAAAAGAAAATTGAAAGAATTGCGGGAGTTGAACTAAATAATATCTCAATGGCAATTGAACAACAACCTCACAACTTATTTCTCTTCTCCTTTTCCTTTTATTCTTCTCTTTTTTTTTTCTTCCTTTTTTTTTTTTTTCCAGAAGGACTAGCATTGACATCCTTCTCTATTTTTTTATTTTTTTTTCTTTTGTTTTCCTTTTCTATTTTTTTCTGCCAACCAACATCATAACAACAATGTTCAACCCCACACAACTCTATACAAGACCCTTTCAACCCTTTGAATAGGGTGATAACATTGTTTTTCACTTTTTGGCTTGTAATGAGTTTCAAACACAAAAAAGGATAATAGGCTCAAAGGGGCTTCCAAACAAAGGGATGATATTATCAAGGTTGGCTTTTTGGCTAACTAGGTAAAACAAAACAAAACAAAACAAAACAAAACAAGATGCCTTTATCATTTCAGTGTGCACAAGTAAACAAAAAGCTTCAACAAGAGTCAATTCAAGTTCTAGAAACTAACAAACATGAGTGAAATCACACAAGAAAGAAAGAGATGGATTTTTGATGTTATCCATCATTAGGCTCAAAATCTCACAAGGGTTAGTGATCTTCCACTAGTGATGTACAATTTAGGATTTAGTCAAACATATAAACTAAGAATGCGCAAAAAGAATCAGTCACATCACACCACAAGTCTTTCGACAAAGAACAGAGAGAATACTCACAATTGTAGCAAGATAATCAACGAAAAAAACATGCATTTTCCATTTTTTTATTTAAAGCAAAAATAAACAAAAACAAAAACAAATGGTTCCCCTCCCCCCACACTTAAGACATACATTGTCCTCAATGAAAAGAACTCAATTATAAAGTAAGAGTGAGAGAAAGGAAAGGGGTGCCCCCGATCAAGTTGCGAGTGTAGTTGGGCGCTTCCAAAGAAAGCTCTTCTATGATTGCATCTTGAGCACTTTGCTCTTTCATGGAATAGCTTCAGGCGCTGCCCATTAACCTTGAAAACTTTGTCAGTACCTGCACTTTTAATTTCTACTGCACCATAAGGGAAAACATTAGTAACAACAAAAGGGCCAATCCATTTGGATCGAAGTTTCCCAGCCATAAGCTTAAGGCGGGAGTTAAACAGTAAGACCTGTTGGCCCACAGAGAATTCCTTCCTAGAAATCATTTTATCATGGAAGTGTTTGGTTTTCTGTTTATAAATCCTAGAGCTTTCATAAGCCTCTAGCCTAAACTCTTCAAGCTGTTGTAATTGGAGTTTTCTTTCAATACCTGCTTGTTGCATTTCCAAGTTACAACTTTTCACCGCCCAATAAGCACGGTGTTCTATCTCTACAGAAGGTGACATGCCTTACCGAAAACAAGTCGATAAGGAGACATCCCTATGGGTGTCTTGAAAGCTGTTCTTTGGGCCCAAAGTGCGTCTTCTAGACGGCGGCTCCAGTCCTTCCTGTTTGGTTGCACCATTTTCTCTAAAACCTGTTTGATCTCCCTGTTTGAGATCTCAACTTGCCCATTAGTTTGTGGGTGATATGCAGTAGAGACTCTGTGCACAACTCCATACTTCCGGAACAAAGCTTCCATGGTGCGGTTACTGAAGTGAGTGCCTTGGTCACTTATGATGGCTCGAGGTGTTCCAAACCTGCAAAAGATATTGGACCTGACAAAATCTGCAACAACTCTTGAATCATTAGTCCTAGTGGGGATAGCTTCTACCCACTTTGAAACGTAATCAACAGCAAGTAAAATGTAGAGAAAACCAAATGATACAGGAAAAGGACCCATGAAGTCAATTCCCCATACATCAAATACCTCACAAAAAAGCATAGGTTGCTGAGGCATTTCACTCTTACGAGTGATGGCTGTACCTGCTATCTGGCACTCTTTACAAGTGCGGTAAGTCTCATAAGCATCTTTAAAAACAGTGGGCCAGTAGAAACCTGAGTCTAGGACTTTTCTTGCAGTCCTTTGCGGACCAAAGTGTCCCCCTACTTGAGATGCATGAGAAAAATGTAAAATAGATTCAATCTCATAGTCGGGGACACATCTCCTAATCACTTGGTCACTACCAAACTTCCAAAGATATGGATCATCCCAAACATAATATTTGGCATCACTCTTGAGTTTGTGAATTTGTGCCTTGGATGCACCTGTTGGAAAAACACCAGCAACAAGATAATTAACAATATCAGCAAACCAAGGAGTAACTCCATGCAAAATTAAAAGCTGCTCATCAGGAAAGTCATCCTGAATCGGAAAAGGATCTTCATCCCTCTCTATCTTGCTCAAGTGATCAGCCACTAAGTTCTCAGCTCCACTTTTGTCTTTAATCTCTACATTAAACTCTTGGAGCAACAACATCCACCGAATCAATCTTGGTTTTGCTTCCGGCTTCTTTAACAAGTACTTTAAAGCTGCATGGTCAGTAAAAACAACAACCTTGGAACCTAGCAAATATGATCTGAATTTATCAAGAGCAAAAACAATAACTAGGAGTTCTTTTTCAGTAGTGGTGTAATTTGACTGTGCAGAATCTAAAGTCCTAGAAGCATAATAAATAACATGGGCAGCCTTGTCAACTCTTTGTGCAAGGACCGCTCCAATAGCATAGTTAGAAGCATCACACATAATCTCAAAAGGAAGGGTCCAGTCAGGGGGCTGGATGATGGGAGCGGAGGTCAATGCTTTCTTCAAGAAGTCAAATGCTCGTCTGCATTTGTCATTGAAGTTGAAAGTGACGTCATTCTTCAACAAGTTCGACAACAGAAGAGCTATCTTGCTGAAATCCCTTATGAAACGCCTGTAAAAACCTGCATGACCAAGAAAAGAACGAATCTCGCGAATGCAAGAGGGGTAAGGCAGTGTAGAAATCACATCAATCTTAGCGAGGGTCAACAGAAATTCCTTTTTCGAAATAATGTGACCCAAAACAATTCCCCGCTCAACCATAAAATGGCATTTTTCATAATTCAAAACAAGGTCAGTTTCGATGCATCTCTCTAAAACCATATTCAAACTGTTCAAACATGCATCAAAAGAAGAACCATAAACAGTGAAATCATCCATAAACACTTCCATGCAATTTTCAATGAAATCGGCAAAAATGCTAATCATGCATCATTTGGAAAGTGCCTGGAGCATTGCAAAGACCAAAAGGCATCCTCCTGTAAGCAAAAGTACCGAATGGGCAAGTAAAAGTGGTCTTTTCTTGATCTTCGGGTGCAATATGAATCTGAAAATAACCTTTGAAAAACCATCAAGAAAACAAGAATGTGATTTACCAGCAAGCCGTTCAAGCATTTGGTCAATGAACGGTAAAGGAAAGTGATCCTTTCTAGTAGCTTGGTTCAACCTCCTGTAATCAATACAAACTCTCCAACTATTCTGAACTCTAGTGGGAACAAGTTCATTCTTTTCATTTTTCACCACGGTGAGTCCAGATTTCTTAGGTACAACTTGTACTGGGCTTACCCATTTACTGTCAGAGATAGGATAAATGATACCTGCTTGCAAGAGTTTGGTTACCTCTTTCTTCACCACATCGAGGATCAAAGGATTAAGCCTCCTTTGGGGCTGCCTTCTTGTTTTCGCACCATCCTCAAGCAAAATCCTGTGCATACACATGGAAGGACTAATACCTGGGATGTCAGCTAATGTCCACCCAATCGCCTTCTTGTGCTTCTTCAAAACCTGCAAAAGCTTATTTTCTTGATCAAAATCAAGGTTAGAAGAAATTATAACAGGGAGTTTTTCATTACTCTCCAAATAAGCATATTTCAAGTTTTCAGGGGAGTTGTTTCAACTCTAAGGACGGGGGCTGCTCAATGGATGGAATGTTTGGGGCAGCCGGGATGTCAAGCGCATCAGCGGCATAAACAACTTCATCGACAACAACTTCACCTGTAGGAGACATGTTACCCTGCAAGACAAAATCAATCTCAGCACATACAACACAAAGGTTAGTGTCAATACAATCAGCACATGAGAAAACATCATCAAAACCCGATAAAGATGGAAAATCAAGTGAAAATAATTCAGAACAAGTGTCATCAACCAATTCAAAGATCAATTCAATATGAAAAACAGAATGCTCTTCCAAGGGATGTTTCATGGCATCGAAAATGTTAAATTTCGCGACAATGTCACCAAATTCCATGGACATGGTTCCATCGTCAACATCAATTTTTGTTTTTGCCGTTTTCATGAATGGTCTGCCTAAAATGATGGGAGCTCTGCTTGACTTAGTTTATCCTTCCATGTCTAGAATGTAGAAATCTGTAGGAAAAATCAAATCGTTAACTTGAACAAGGACATCTTCCACTACTCCCGAGGGGCGAGCATTGCTCCTGTTCGCCAGTTGAATGATTAAACTTGTATGCTTTGCAAAGGACCAAGACAAAGGTTATTATAAAAGAAGTAGGCATAACATTAATGCTCGCTCCTAAATCAAGCATGCAATTCTCGAATTTACTATCCCCGATGGTACAAGGAATAACAAAAGTTCCGGGTCCTTGCACTTTTGCGGCAAGACCTGAGTGAGGGCTGAAACATTTTGCTCGCGGTAACTTTTTCACATGAAGGCTTGGGCTGAATAAAAGCAGAAATATTTCTTCCCAAGTTGACTCTTTCACTTCCCTTCATCCTCCTCTTATTTGTACACAAATCCTTCAGAAACTTTGCATACTTTGGAACCCGCTTAATTACATCAAGAAGCGGAATGTTTACCGCAAACTTTTCGAAAACATCCAAGATCTCTCTCTCTTTGTCTTCCTCCTCAATCCTTTTATTTTTCAGAACTCTATGTGGGAAGGGGATTGGTGGAACATACTCTTTTTCTTTATTTTTTTCAGTTTCTACCACAACTGAAGAAGGTGGAGAAGGTTCAGATGGAGAAGGTTCAGATGTTGCCTCAATAATTTTTTTTATTTTTTCAGGGGCTGATTCTGTAACCTTTCCGGATCGCAAGGAAATTGCACTCACATTGGCATTAGGACCTTTTGGATTCACAACTGTTTGGGCAGGAAGTTGGTTCGATCCTTGGGCTTGCATGACATTCATTGAGGTGGCAAGCTGTCCAATCTGTGTCTGCAAGGTTTGAATGCTAGATTCTGTTCTTTGTTGAAATCGAAGATTGTTAACATGACTAGTTGCTTGACCAGGTCCTCTAATGAAGGTCCGGAAGGTACGAAGTGGTAGCTGGTGGAGTGTTCTCGTGGTTGCGGAAGGGGTAACACTAGCTATTGCTTTGTGTGGGGCTGCTTGGTTTCCATATCGAAGGTTGGGATGGTTCCTCCAATTGGGATGGTATTTGTTGGTGGACAGTCGGGAGTGTTGTTGTACCTGTTTCGATTGTTTCCATAAAAGGGCTGCTGCATAAGCTTGGGGTAACTCAGTAATCGACTCATCTTGCAAAATAGGACATGTGTCGGTCGAGTGTTCGGCGGAAGTACAAATACCGCACAAGGTTGCTTGGTTGAGGTTTACCCTCTCGCCAATCTGTTTCACTAAGGAGGTGAGCTCGTCAATTCTGGTTTCTAAAGCTTTGTTGGAGGAAACCTGAATTTCGTTCACACTCCTTGTTTGGACCGCAGAATTATTTCTGGTTGTGAACTGTTGGTAGTTGAGTGACATGTTCGAATTAAGGTTTTGGCATCTGTTGAGTCTTATCAACAAGTGCTCCACCACTAGCAGCATCAAGGATGTTTCTATCCATAGGTAGCAATCCTTCATAAAAGTATTGGATAAGTAATTGCTCGTGTCGATGCTTTGAGGACAACTGGATACCAACTGTTTGAATCTTTCCCAATACTCAGCCAATGTCTCATTACCTTGTCTAATACCACATATATCCTTTCTGATTGATGCAACTCTAGAGGCAGGAAAGTATCTCTCTAGGAAGATTTTTTTCAAATCATTCCAAGTTGTGATAGAATTCGATTCAAGATCATATAACCAATCCTTGGCAACACCCTGTAGTGAAAACGGAAAGGCTCTCAGCTTGATATGGTCTTCAGTGATTCCTTCAAGCCTCAAAGGTGTAGAACACACAACCTGGAATTCTTTTAGATGCTTATGCGGATCCTCACCTGCAAGACCATTAAACCTTGGCAACAAGTGTATCAAACCAGATTTTAATTCAAAAGGTGCAACAGCTTCAGGATACTCAATGCATAAACCATTGTAATTCACATCAGGGGCAGCCAACTGCCTTAAAGTTCTTTGGTTAGCCATATCAAAAGAAATCTCAGGATCACAATAAAAAAGATTAGAAAAAGAAGACCTAGTAGCCAGGACTAATGCACAAATGCAGCAACAATTGTCAAAATGCCAACAATGTCTCTAAAATGAAAAAACAAACAGTATGAAGGAAAATGATTAAAATAAATTAAAAATATATATATATATATATATATATAAAAACACCAAAATTAATCTAATGAAGTGAAATTAGAATTTTGAGAATTTTTTTGGATTTTTTCGACACTATGAAAAGAGTAAAAAATTAATTAAAAATAGAAAAAAGAGGAATTTGGCGAATTGAGGTCAGAATCCCTTAACTCTTTTAGAGTATTCTGGTCCCAACAGGAAAAAAGATTTGCAATCGGACACAATTTTTCCAAAAACCGATTTTTTCGACTCTAAACGCGAATTGGCCAAAATCATGGGAAACTAGGGCCTAAACGCAAGAACACTAAGCCTATGACTCTAATATTGATTAATAACAACAAGAATCCCCGGCAACGGCGCCAATTTTGATCCGCTGTCGCGCACGGATCAAAAACGAGTGATTTTGAAAATGTAGTTATGGTAATGACAACTCGAGTATCGTTCTCAAGGATTCTTGTATTATTATTAATCAATGCAGTAATAGTTAATCGGGGGTTTAGATTATGATTTCAAGAAAAAGGAATTAAAATAAATTGTGATTATCGAATAAGCTAAAGCGAATCAACCTACTGTATCGACTTCCGACTTATCATTGATTCCTATAAATTTCAATTCCCTAAACGGGTCTGATCCTATTCGACTATAATAACCACTGACAAGCGCAATAGAAATTATACGGCATATGATCTTGAATTCCCGAATTAAGCAAACGGATTAAAAACTATTGCGAATTAAGCAAACGCAATCTGATCAAACGCGATAATGTAAAAGCTACGTTAACGCGAAATTGTTTCAAGATCAAACAACCAATCGAATTTAAGATTTATATCCTATAACAACAATCAAATTAAGCAAATAATTGAGATTATTGGAATAAATCAAAGGAAACAGATTGACATGGAATTTATAAAAGAACCTCAAAGTGGAATCCGATTGCGGTAGATTGATTCTTCGAAAATTAGTTCTCCATTACAATTGCTCAAAACTCTCCAAGAAATTTCGTGAATAGTGAGTGAGTGAAGAGTGAATGAGTGCAGAGTGAATATATGCACAGCAGCCGGCCCTAAGCGTTTTAATAGAATAAGAGTTTCACTAATAATCTGAACCGGGTCGGAAAATACAAACCAGGCCCATAAAATTGACCCAAAACAAATTATTTCTTAACGTCTGCAACTTCGACGAATTATTCAAGCCTTCTACAATCCGAATCAGCTTCTGACTCCAACATGAAAGTTGTAGCTCTTTCTCTTATCTTTCCAACGAATATTAGAACGCCTCAATCCAATTCCTGTAGCTCCAGTTATGAATTTTTCATTGAAAGCTGCTAATGCTGAAAATAAAATACGAAAATTAAATAAAGCTAGAAACAGACTTAAATATGAAAACACACTAAAATGGTGAAACTAATGAAATAAACTAAGGAAATGCCTAAGAATAATAGTAGAAGAATGTGCATAAAGATGCACTGATCAATGCTCCACACCACAGGGTCATCCGATCTTTTAGATGAAGAAAAGTAAAAGATTGACACTATCAGTGAAGGCTTCTCTTCCTTCAGTAGCTTCATTCACGTGTTAGACACAGTGATTGTTTCCACTATGCTAACTCCAAACACCCTTGGAGATGAAGCTGAAGCTGAGAAGATGCTTGCTGAGTACAAAATTGCTCAGGCACTAATAGCTGTAGCCAAGGCAGTAGTTGAAGAAGTAAGAATCTTATAGAAGGTTGCTAGACTGAGAGCTATGTTAGCTGCTTATGAAGAAGAAAGAAGACTTAATGATCTGGCTCAAGAGAAGAAGTCCAAGGAAGAAGAAGACAACAAGCTTAGGGAGTTGGCCTTGAAGCAAGAGGTTTAGGCAGCTCGGTTGCTGCACTTTCTAGTAAGCAAGCTACAGACTTAGTTGAAAAGTCTACAGAATCAACACCAGCCCACAAGTGCACAAATTTGGTGTCTACTCAATCAAGGTCAAGCACTCCAATTGCAGCCATACCACTTAGTGCTGCAACACAGTCAGACTCTCAACCTGACTTAGTTGCCCTTGAGACTGCATTGGAAAATAAGATAGCATCAAGAATTGTTTCCCTTGATCGATGACAAAATGGAAGAACATAGAGCTAGCATTATCAAGGAGATGACTCTTGCATTCAATGCTTCAATAGCTACTCTATTACTTCCTCACCCTGCTGCAACTCCAACTCCACCATTGCCACAAGAATATCCTCTTGCAACAATTGCTCCATCAAAAGCTAGAGAATTCTCAACTAAACAGTCAACCCCACCTTCCAATCCTTAACTGTGATGGCATTTTGTACTCCATCCTCCCATCTTTTTGTTAATGACAAAGGGGGAGAGAATTTTGGATGTATAAAATTTCCTAGACAATGCTTGAGTTCTTTAATAAAAATAGTGATTAGTTCACTAATTTTTACTCAATTCATTTCCTGTCTATTATTATTCGCTTTAATTATTTCATGCCTTAATCTGTCATATGCATATGCATGATAGACTAAGGGGGAGTTCATCATGTTAATAACTACACATATTTATTTGACATGAAATAATATACACTCTGTTATATAAATGTTTGTGATTTATTGTCTGTTAATCAAAATTATAACATGTGTTGTCATCATAAAAAATGGGGAGATTGTTAGAACCAAGACATTTGATGATGTCTGACCCCTAATACTTTGATAAGTTTTGATGATAACAAATGTGATAATATTTAATCAACTAATGATTTCAAACTAAGTGATTTCAGGAAATCAAAGTGAGAACACATAATGGTATTATCACTTTAAACTCTCACTTGCGTCTTAACTATTTGATAACTCAGAACAATTTATCAGGCACTAAATGCTTCTAATCATACTAAAATAAGCTCTAGAACAGACCATGCAAAGTTCATAAGATCAGACGATACAATCTTTGAACAGACCATGCTAAGTCTTGGAAAGACTCATGCAAAGTCTAAGACCAGACCATACAACAGTCTCGGACAAACTATGTGAAGTCTTGGGACAGACAACATAAGTCTAGGACTAGACTATGCGTATGTACTGGACCAGACCATGTATGGAACACGGTTAGACAACGCATAGTCAAGACAGACCATGATTAAGCCAAGCCAAATGATGTCTGAAGCTAGGCCAGACAATGTCTTTCATTCCAGACCATGCTTAGTTAGACCAAATTGTGTTTGTTAAGCCATACATAGTCTGTGCAAGAACAGACCATGCTTAGTCAGACAAGACTATGTTTATTAAGCCAAGACGCTGTTTGTGCAGGAATAGAACATGATCTGTCATATGTGTTGAGGAATATGTGGTTTATAATTAATTCTTTACACAAATAAAGGCACTATTGTAACAAAAAGAAAGGGAGATCAGTGGTGACCTTGTTTGTAGCCTGTGAGCAGAATCAGTGGTGACTTCATGAACTCTAACAGTGGGTGAGGATTTGGTGGTAAACTGCTGAGAATTCTCTACCATGTTGGAAAATAACTATCTAGCAGCAGCTGGGGTCTTGTCTATGAAAGCTCCTCCACTAGCAGCATCAACCATGCCTCTCTCCATGGGAAGCAATCATTCATAGAAATACTGGATGAGGAGTTGCTCACTAATGCGATGATTAGGACAGTTGGCACACAACTTGTTGAATCTCTCCCAGTGTTCATACAAAGTCTCTCTAGAAAGTTGTTTAATGCCACTAATGTCTTTTCTGATTGTCCTAGTTTTAGAGGCAGGGAAGAATTTCTCTAGGAATTGCCTCTTCAAATCATTCCAGCTTCTAACAGGAACTGGATTGAAGTACAACCAATCCTTGGCAGAGTCCACCAAAGAGAAAGGAAAAGCCTTCAGCTTAATGTAGTCTTCAAGCACACCATTTGGTTTCATAGTGGAACAGACCACATGAAACTCCTTCAGATGTCTATGAGGATCTTCACTTGCAAGACCATGAAACTTGGGCAACAAATGGATTAATCTAGACTTAAGCTCACAGTCATCATCAATTTCAGGATATTGGATGCACAAAGGTTGGAAATCAATGTCAGGTGCAGCCAATTCCCTCAAAGTTCTTTCTTGATGTTGATGGTCAGCCATGAAGTCAGAATAAGGATAAGTAAAAACAGTACCAAGTTCAAAATCAACAGAATTAGAAACAAGACTAACACTAACACTATCAAGTTCTACACTATTCAAGCCATCTACCCTATGGTGATCAACTACACTATTGCTACCATGCCTATTCAACCTATGAAATGTTCTATCTATTTCAAGATCAAATGCATAAAAGCTACTAGGAGCAGACCTAGTCATGCATAATATAAGAAACAACAAGTGAATAGTAAAAACAGGATGAATAGTAAAAATAGGATGAAACAAGATAAATTGACCTAGAAATTTCAAAAGATATAAAAATGATTTTTAAAAAATACCAAAACACCACATAAAAAGTCTAAATATAATATTAGAATTTCTGTAATTTTTCGGTGATTTTTAAAAATCATGAAAATCAAAAACAAATTCAAAAATAAATCGGGAAAATAAAAAAAAATCAAAAACAGAACTTAGAGAATGAATTTGGCAATTTCAACCTGCACCCAGTCCCCTATGGGTATTGCTCTTGCTCAAAATGGGGGATAAACCTTGGATACCAAAATTTAACCCAATCTGAGTCAGTGAAAATTTTGCCAAATCCTCAAGCCTACAACAATGCGAGAACAAAATCAACAAGGGAAACTCGAAACATAATTAGTGATATGAATTAACTACCAAAATAGATCACTACTCTACAAAATCAAAATTTGCATAACTGAATGAAACTAAATTGCAAACTAAAACAGAGAATGCACAAGTTGAAACAAAAATGCACAAATTGAAACCAAATGGCACAATTGCACAAAATCAAAGCACACCAAATTGCACAAGGCTGAAAACACAAATGCAAAAAATGAAATGGAATAAAAAAAACTAAAACTAAAAACCAAAATAAAACTAATTACAAGAATTAAAATAAGGAACCGATAAATTGTATCCCCGGCAACAACGCCAGTTTTGACGGAGCGCATCGAACACGTCGTCAAAAGCAACTAAGTTTCCCAATAAATTTTGCAATATAGGGCTAACTCAGGTCATTTTCTCAAAGATACAATTCATCAAACACCTTGCATTCAATTCAAAATAGGGTGGATTTTGTGTGATTTTCATAAATTAAAGCAACAAAACAACTTTCTAAACAATAAACGAAAATAAAATCAAAGAGATGCAACTCAAGAACCTATTACAATTACCAATTGGTCCCTAGTTACAAACTAAAACGTGGAATTATTACAAGTGCAAAATCGTAACATTGAATCCCAAATTTGACCCCTTAAACGTCAGAATTAGCCAATCCTTGTGAGACACAAAATTTTATATCTCCTCCTTATATTTTAAACAAGACAAGAATCATAAAAATCGGAGACCTGTGTCAAAAGTTATGGGCTTCACAAGGGACAGTGTCAAAAGCATCAATAAAACGTTACAAATAACAATTTTCGACACTTGGGCCCAAAACAACCCCATCTCACAAAACTCGACTAAAATAGTCAAAATGAGGTATAAAACATGTCTAGACTATGCTAAATGCAACTCTAGACTATGCTAAAATACACTCTATCAATACTCATAACCAGAAGTGGTTTAGAATACTTGTAACCAGTAGTGGCATAAGGAATACTTGTAGCCCAGAAGTGAAAGTGATGAATGAAATACACAAGAACACACTGAAAGGGGGGGGAGGGGGGGGGGGGTTAAATAGTGGGTTTAAAAATTTTTCATAAATACTATTCGTTCACAAGTTGCCTTCTTAGATATATGTTAGTTTAAATAAGCAAATATATTCTTGCAAGGCAAAACTTAGAAAGTTTTTCCAAAAGAGCACAGTGAGCAAGATAAATATATGTAATCACAAGACAGCAGATGAGAGCTTGTTTTTATATTGGTTCACTCAACCTAAGCTACGTCTAGTTCTCCTTTAACAACAGTTAAAGGGTTCCACTATAATCAACTGATTACAAAACAAGTATTCTTCACTACCACTTCTGGCTACAAGTATTCTCTATGCCACTACTGGCTACAAGTATTTTAAACCACTTCTAGTTACAAGTATTCTCTATGCCACTACTAGCTACAAGTATTTTAAACTACTTTTGGTTACAAGTATGAATCTCCCTCTAAGATTATACTTCCTAGGTATTCTTTTATCACTAGGCCACTCCTAGCTTTCTATACAATTATGTATAAGATTCTGATAACTCTCAAAGAGAGGATATAAACAAATATTGAATCTTTATGAGCTTGTAGAAGATGGTGTTCTCTTTTTCTCAGCTCGTGTTTAGGACTTTTTCTCAGAGTGCTTCTGCTTGCTGTCTAGATTGATTTGAGTTATTCAATTCTAGTTCATTAGTCTTCTCGTTGCATGGAAGTATCCTTATATAGTGAGCTTCATGAATTTGAACGTTGGAGAAGACTTCTTTCCATTGTCTCACAGTAAAGTGTTGAAGTAGCTTTGATTGTGCTTGATGTGATAGGAGCAGGTTTCTGTCTCTATCACACTTAGCTTTTAGCATAAGGCGTGCATCTCAATGCTGATTTGTCTTTTAGCTGTATCTACATCACTTCACATAATTCAAGACACACAAGCAATACAAGGAATCAAAGAAAGTAATGTCAAAGAGTATCTCCCTTTCTTTCTGTTACAACAGTGCCTTTATTTGTGTATAGAATTAATTATAAAGGCATGCATTCCTTAGCACATATGACAGACTTCATTTTGTTACTGCACAAACAGCGTCTGGCTTAACAGACACATTTTGGAATGAAGGACATGGTCTGGTCTAGCTTTAGACATTGTCTGGCTTAGCATCAGACATCATTTAGCCTGACAATGTGTTGTCTGATCGTGCTCCATAGATGGTCTAGTCCAATACATATGCATAGTCTGGTCTTAGACTTCACACAGTCTGTTTGAGACTGTTGTATGGTTTGATCTTAGACTTTGCATAAGTCCTTCCAAGACATTCATGGTCTTTTTGAGAGCTTTATTTTAGTCTGATTGCAAGCATTTATAGTGCATGATTTAATCATTATCAGTTATCAGATAGTTAAGACAAAAGTGAGAGTTAAAGTGATTATACCATTGTCTTCTCACTTGATTTCCTGAAATCACTTAATCTGAAATCATTAGTTGATCAAATATTATCACAATTGTTATCATCAAAACCTATCAAGGTATTAGGGGTCAGACATCATCAAATGTCTTGGTTCTAACAACTATGTCTTCTACCACTACAGAGATAATTTGGTGACATTGGCTACTTTCTAATATGGGTGTTTCTCTCTCTAAACCTACTTCTATGTTTTGTGACAACAAGAGTGCCATCCAAATTGCTTACAACTCGATCTTTCATGTGTTGGATATTTTATTAAACCAAAAAAATATCAAGGAATAGCACATTATGTCATATTATCAAGAGAAGGGTTCTAAGGAATACCCAGATCCATAGAGCCATTCTTATTGACATGCAACGAAATTTGTAGTGATCAGGAACTATTGATTTAATAATCTTCCTCAACCAAATCACCTTCCTCCTTATGGGACCTTCATTCTCTCTTTAGATGGGGAGAGGAGAAAACTATTTCTGATTTGGTGTATTGGGGACCATAACTATGGTTTATGTTTTAACCCATCAGAGTTTCATTACTCTCTAATGGGTCAAACTAGTATCCACTCATTAAGTCCATATTATTTTCTCTAAATGTAAATAACTAATATAAAATGTTATCATATTAATATGTAGTCCATATTAATTAATTAGGAATAAATAAAATTCCTGACAATCTTGGACTTCATATTAACCTTAGACATTTATACAACAAAGTTCTTTGGCACACAACTGTATGTTATTTACTTTTAGACTTCCCTTAAATAATCTGGTCCATCTCATATAACAACAGGGAACTATTGTGGTTTTCATCACAAACTCAACGTGGCTAAGCCACAATGATCACCATTGTTAGTTATATTTGATGAAATAGATCAAATAGGGATAAGTAGTATGAAAATAACATGTGATGTGATCTTAATCATGTTTATTTTCAATTAGTCCAAACTTTATTATTTATAGAGATCAATACAAATGCAACAAAAATTGCATATAAAACATAGCACAAGTTCATAATAAAATGATAAACATCAACTTTATTTCTACAGAAAATCCAAACAAAAAAATGTTTGAAAAACATAAGATATAGAACATAAACAAGACTCCTACTAAACTAAGGTACTATTAGGAATTACACCCATATGAGTAGGGTGCTCATGAAAAACTTTAGGTATCAAATCTTTAGTAATTGGATCAGTTAGCATGGAATGAGTCCCTATATGTTCTATAGAAATTTGTTTATTTTGAACTCTTTCCTTAACAACGAGAAATTTGATGTCAATGAATTTTGACTGGGTTACACTCCTATTGATGTTGAAGTAATGAACTATTCTAGCTACAAGTATTCTGAACCACTTCTGGTTACAAGTATGAATCTCCCCCTGAGATTATACTTCCCAAGTATTCTTTTATCACTAAACCACTCCTAGCTTTCTATACAAATATGTATAAGATTCAGATAACTCTCAAAGAGAGGATATAAAAAAATGTTGAATCTACGTGAGCTTCTAGAGGATGGATATTCTTTTTCTCTCAACTCGTGTTCAAGACGTTGTCTCAGAATGCTTTCTCTCGCTGTCTAGATTGATTTTTGTTATTTCGTTTTCATTCATTCATTTTTCTTCTCGTTTCATGGAGGCATCCTTATAAAGTGAGCTTCATGAATTTGAATGTTGAAGAAGACTTGTTTCCGTTGTCTCACACAGTAGTGTTGAAGTAGCTTTGACTGTGCTTGATGTGACAGGAGCAGGTTCTTTTCTTTGTTACAGTTGTCTTTTAGCTAAAAGTGTGCATCCCAATGCTGATTGGTTCTTTTGGTTGTACCTACACACTTCACATAATACGAGACATACAAGCAATATGAGGAATCAAATAAAGTAATGTTAAAGAGAGTCTCCCTTTCTTTCTGTTGCAGCAGTGCCTTTATTTGAGTAAATAATTAATTAGTCAGCACATATTCCTCAACACATATGACGGATTATGTTCTGTTCCTGCACAGACAAAGTTTGGCTTAACAGACATAGTCTGGTCTTGATTAAGTATGGTATGTTTGTGCATAGACAACGTCTGGCTTAACAAACTGGACGTAGCTTAGGTTGAGTGAACCAATATAAAAATAAGCTCTCATTTGCTGTCTTTTGATTACATATATTTACTTGCCTACTGTGCTCTTTTGGAAGGATTTTTAGGCATGTAAACCAGGTTTGTTCGAGTTAAAGTAGGAATCAATAAAAATCAAATAAATAGTAATGCATATCAAAGATAACAAAAAAAAAAAAACACTTATCAATTATCATAAAAACAACAAGCATATATATCCTGGAAAAGGAAAAAAAACAATAAGAAATTAGTAAAAAGGAAAAAAAACACATAGAAAGATAAAAATAAATATGTATCATAAAAAATACAACCAAATTGGAAAAGAAAAAAGCAATAAGAAATCAAAAAAAAAGAGGGAAAAAAATGCACCAGCCGTGTACCAGGAACGGTTGTGAGTTACAATTATGAAATTGCAAATTAGAGAAGTGAAATCGCAAACTAGAGTCTAAAAATGATCGTGAACTCTGAAACTGCAAAAGAAAAAACTAGAGAAGTGAGAATTATGAAACTGCTAAATGAAGAATGAATTGAAGACCAGAGGACTAGAAAACCCGTGACACCAATGTAATGAAGAACATGAATGGACAGGAACGTACAAGAGGGGCAACATGAATAGAAGAGAAGCAAAAAAGTTTTTAACGTGTAGGTTATATTTTATTCTTAAAAGGGAGTTTTTATAATTAAATCTTTAAATAAAAAAAGGTGTGTTTGTTGCGTGTCCAACTAAATGGGTCATGTTTGCGCATATTTGTTCTTAAAAAAAAAAAAACATGACCCATTTAGTTGGACACGCAAAAGTCCAACTTTCTAATCTTTGGATAAGTGTCAACTTTTGCTAATTATCATATTTATTTTCATAATTGTTTAGAACCAAGACATTGAATGATGTCTGACCCCTAATCTTTTGATGGGTTTTGATGATAACAAATGTGATAATATTTGATCAACTAATGATTTGAAATTGAATAATTTCAGGGAATCAAATTGATCACAGAAAATGGTATAATCTCTCCACTCACTCTCTATCTTAACTGTCTGATAACGCTTAATAAATTAACAAGCACCCAAAATGTTTTTAATCAAACTAAGATAAACTTCAAAATAGACCATCAAAAGTTCATGAGGACAGATAGTAAAAGTCTTGGAACAGACCATGTGAAATCTTGGAATGACTTACGCAAAGTCTTAGACTAGACCATACAATAGTCTTGGAACAAACTATGTGAAGTCGTGGACCAGACGATACAAGTCTAGGACTAGACTATGCATAAGTACTGGACCAGACCATGTATGGAACATGGCCAGACAACGCATAGTTAAGATAGACCATGATTGAGCTAAGCTAGATGATGTCTGAAGCTAAGCCATATCATGTCTATCAAACCAGACCATGCATAGTCATGCCAGATCATGTCTGAAGCTAGACTAGACTGTCTCTGTCAAGCTAGATGATGTCTGAGCAAGAACATACCATGTCTATCAAGCTAGAAAATGTCTGTGAGCAGAACATGATCTATTACATGTGCTGAGGAAAATGTGCTTTATAATTAATTATTTACACTAATAAAGCAAGTTACATAAAGAAAGGGAGACACTCTCTAAACTTATTTTCTTCTATTCCTCATATTGCTTGCATGTCTCGAATTGTGTGAAGTGTGTAGGTACAACCAAAAGGCTAATCAGCTTTGAGAAGCACAACTAAAGCTAAAAGCAAGTTGTTACAAAGACAAGAACTTTCTCCTATCACATCAAGCTCAGCTAAAGCAGCTTTAACACTCCTCTCTCAGACAATGTTCAAATCCATGAAGCTCACTATATAATGATGCTTCCATGCAACAAGAAGAAAGAGACGAAGGAAACGAACTGAAACAAAATCATTCAAAGCAAATCTAAACAGCAAGCAAAGCACTCTGAAGAAAAGCTAAATCTAGTGAGAAACACGAGTTGAGAGAAAAGAAAATACCCATCATGTACAAGCTCATACAGATTCAACACTTGTTCATATCCTCTCTTTGAGAGTTATTTGAATCTTATACATATTTGTATAGAAAGCCAAGAGTGGCTTAGTGATCAAAGAATACTTGGGAAGTATAATCTTAGGGGGAGATTGTTTGGATTAACTAATATTCTATTAGTTGTATTCTTCCATTTTATCTAATTGTAATTTTTCATTCCAACTCATGCAGAACATCAACAAAATAAAGAAGGTCAAGTGCCCTGTACTTGTAATACATGTAAGTATATGATTTATTGTAATCACAGTGATTTAGAATACTAGTTGCCAGTAGTGGCATAGAGAATACTTGTAGCCAGAAGTGGCAGTGAAGAATACTTATTTTGTAATCAATTGATTATAGTGGAACCTTTTAACAGTTGTTAAAGGAGAACTAGACATAACTCAATTTGAGTCAACCAGTATAAAACAAGTTTCTATTTGCTGTCTTGTGATTACACTTATTCATCTTGCATATTGTGCTCTTTTGAAAAGATTTTAAAGCTTTGCCTTGCAAGGATATATTTTTTGGTTTATACATACAAATATCTAAGAAGGCAACTTGTGAACAATAGTGTTTGCAAAAAAGTTTTCTAACCCACTATTCAACCCCCCTCCCCCCCTTTTAGTGTGTTCTTGTGTATTTCAGTTGGTATCAGAGCTCGATCTCTAATAACTATCTTCATAGATATAGAGCTAAAGATCCTACACAAGGATGGAGAAGGGTATCCACAAGCCTCCAGTCTTTAAAGGTGAAAACTTCACATACTGGAGACAAAGAAGGGAGGCATACTGACGAAGCGCGTCGAACACACTGTCAAAAACAACTAAGTTCCTCAATAAATTTTGCAATATAGGCTAACTCAGGTCATTTTATCAAAGATACAATTCATGAAACACCTTGCATTCAATTCAAAATAGGGGGGATTTTGTGTGATTTTCAGAAATTAAAGCAACAAAACAACTTTCTAAACAATAAACGAAAACTGAATCAAAGAGATGCAACTCAAGAACCTATGCTTATGGAAAAATAATCACAGTTCCAACAAGGATAAGTCAAATTCATACTCATGAAATTCCCAACAATACGAAATTTAAGGCAATCACCTTACATTCATTTGGAAAAATCCGGATTACTATCGCATTCCTAGTTTTCCCAAATTCAAGCACGTATCGTATTAAATCACAATCAATCGATTGTAATTGACCCAAATTCAGATTTCAATTCCCTAATCTAATAATTACCATACATTAAACAAGGAAATTGAAAATTAGAATAAGGGGGAAAAGGGTTTTTATGAGCAAAATTCAAAATTGAGAATAGAGGGACTCATATTTACCCACAAGCACATGATTCTTGGGTTGCAAAGGGGATTTAGCCCTCCATGAAGATCCTCATGGTGGCTACAAGGGGCTGCATGAAATTTATGAAGGAGAAAGGGAAAATAAGAGAAGAGAAAAGAGAAGAGAAGAAAGAAGAGAAAGAAGAGAGCAAAGGTATAATTTTTATTGAATGAGTAGTGTTGTGTTGTGTAAATTTTTTTTGTCTTGCAAAAGGGGAAAAGCTTAAAACAAAAAGCCAAAACAGTGGTCCCCTCCACAAGGTCTGAACCAACTAAATAAAAGCTACCTTGACCAATTACAATTACCAAATGGTCCCTAGTTACAAACTAAAACGTGGAATTATTACAAGTGCAAGACTATAACATTGAATCCCAAATTTGACCCCTTAAACGTCCAAATTAGCCAATCCTTGTGTGACACGAAACTGTAGCTCTTCTCCTTAGCTTTCAAACAAGATAAGAATAATAAAAATAGGAGACTTGTGTCAAAAGTTATGAGCTTCACATGGGACAATGTCAAAAGCATCAATAAAACGTGACAAATAGCAATTTTCAACACTTGGGCTCAAAACAACCCAATCTCACAAAACTCAGCTAAAATGGTCAAAATGAGGTATAAAACATGTCAAGACTATGCTAAATGCAACTCTAGCTATGCTAAAATACACTCTATCACATACTTTGAATTATGCCACATAGACATACTGGATGTCGTAGAAAACAAAAACTATATTCCAGTTGATGATGATGATGTTGAGATTCCAAAGGAACAATGGACTGAGGAATAGTAGCATAGATTCTTCCTCAACTCCAGAGCAAGAAATTTAATACATGCATGCATCTTAGAAACTGAGCATAGAAAGATAAGCCAGTTCAAATCCACCAAGGATATATGGGACACATTCATAATAACTTATGAAGGGTCCTCATAGGTAAAAAGGAATAAGGTAAGTGTTCTCACCGGAGAATATGAACTCTTCGCTATGGAAGAAAATGAAACTATTATCAGTATGATGTCTAGATTTCAAACTATTTTAAATGAGCTTCGAAACCTTGGTAAAAGTTTCAAAAACTTCGAACATGTTGACAAAATTCTTTGCAGTTTGCCTAGACAATGGAGACCTAAGGTCACAGCCATTAGAGCTTCCAAGAACTTAGACTATATGCCTCTCAAAGAGCTCATGGGAATCCTAATGTTGCATGAGCAAGAGTTGCAAGGAGATGCTAAGTTAAAGAAGGGCAAGTCTCTGGCTCTAAAGGCTCACAAGCCCAATCAAACACACCTAAAGAGTCCTCATCATCAAAGGGTCAGTCTTCCAGACCACCCAAAGGGCAAACTCCCAAAGCTCTAAAGGCTAAAGAGTCAGAAGAAGAACCTTCATCCTCAAGCGAAGGGGACTCAAGAGAAGATGATGAGCTCTCTTTCATCTCAAGAAGAATCCACAAGATGTAGAGAAAGAAAGGTGGTTCAAGATGGAAGAACTTCAACAAAAAGTTCCCAGTAGATCATGAGAAGAAGGACAAAAATCTAATCATCTACTATGAATGCAAGAAGCCTGGACACTTCAAGTCAGAATGTCCAAAGATCAGCAAAGGAAAGGAAAAATCAAGAGGAGATTTTCCAAGAAGAAGAAAGGACTGATGTCCACATGGGAAGATCTAGATGATTCAACGAATGAAGAAGGTTATAAAGCATCAGATGAAGAAGCTAATCTTTGTCTGATGGCAAACACAACCTCCACATCGTCTGTGTCTGATGAGGAAGATGCACCAGACAACACTCCTTCAGCGTCTACGTCCGAGGCATCAGATGATGAAGAACAAGAGATAGACCTCAATGGTCTTATCTCTTTTCAAGAAGCTTATCAAGAACTTCTTTCCAACTCATCTATTCTTTCAAAAGCCTATTTGTCTATGAAAAAGAAATTAAAAAAACGTTCAAAAGAGCATGAAGAACTTGGGTCTTCACTTACTCAGTTATTTGACAAATGTTCTACATTGGTCACAGCTAGTAATGCTCTAACTAATGATTTTCAAAAACTAACCATGGATCACCAATGCTTAATTAAAAGCAAAAGTGAACTCTAATGATTCACTGATGAATTAAACAAGGTGAGAGCCTTGAGTAAGGATGAAGCTAAAGTTGCTCAATTGCACAAAGAAGTTGCATCTCTCAAGAGCACTCTAAGCAAATTTGTTAGTGGGTATGAAAATTTAAACAAAATCATTTCATACAACAAACATCCACATGACAAATCTAGCCTTGGATTCATAGAAAAGAAAGAAGCAACTAAGAATAAAGCATCTTCTAGTAGATCTCATTCTGGAAATGGACATGTAAAGTCCAAAAGCAAGAAATTGCCTACAAGAAGCAAATCATCTACTTCTAAGACTAACACCAAAGGACCTAAAAGAATATGGGTACCTAAAAGCAAAATAATTCTTGTTGCAGATGTCCTTTATGGCAGAAAAGAAACACCAATCATGGTACCTAGACAGTGGTTGCTCACATCACATGATGGGTGCAAGGTTTATATTCCTAGACCTGACACCACTGTATGGTGGTACAGTCACTTTTAGAGGTAATCAGAAAGGGAGAATAAGGGGTATTAGTAAGATAGGTATTCCTCCAAGTCTCTCTATTGAAAATGTGTTATTTGTTGAAGGACTAAAACACAATCTACTAAGCATAAGTCAATTTTGTGACAATGGATATGATGTTTCCTTCAACAAGGAATCATGTATAGTCAAAGACTCTAATGGTTCACATCTCTTCTTTGCAAAGGGACGAGGCAATCTTTATAAGGTCAAGCTTGGTGAACTAAAGGATCAAAATGTATTCTACTATCTGTTAAAGAAAGTCATTGGATATGACATAAGAAGCTTGGCCATGGAAGTTTGAGATTAATCTCAAAACTGCAAAGATATAGCCTCATAAGTGGACTGCCAACAATGTCATACAAGGATGACTTACTTTGTGAGGCATGTCAGAAATGGAAACAAGTGAAAACATCTTTTAAAAGTAAAAGTATTTTTTCCACTTCTAGACCATTAGAAATGTTACATATTGATTTTTTTGGTCCAACAAGGACAACCTCTCTTAAAAGGAAGAAATATGGACTGGTGATAGTTGATGACTATTCTAGATGGACATGGGTTATATTCTCACTCGCAAGGATGAGGCTTTTAAGGCGTTTTATAAATTCTATAAACGTGTTCAAAATGAAAAATGTGTATGTATAACTTCTATCAAAAGTGAACATGGAGGAGAGTTTGAAAACAAAAGTTTTCAAAGGTTTAGTGAAGAAAATGGAATTCTTCACAACTTCTCAACACTTAGAGCACCTCAACAAAATGGTGTTGTTGAGAGGAAGAACAAGTCATTACAAGAAATGGCCATCACCATGTTGAATGATAACCTAACTCTTAAACACTTCTGGGCAGAAGCTATAAATACTTCATGTTATTTGCAAAACAGAATTTACATTAGGCCTATCATTAAAAAGAATCCATATGAACTGTGGAGAGGAAGGAAACCCAACATATCATACTTCCATCCTTTTGGTTGTCAATGCTTCATTCTTAACACAAAGGACAATTTGGGTAAGTTTGATTTGAAGTGACATAGGCATCTTACTTGGATATTTTGAAACATCTAAGGCATACAAAGTATTCAACTCTAGAACCAAAAATGTTGAAGAAGCCATTCAATCAAGATTTAATGACACTCAACTTGATATGAAACTATGAGAGTAAGAAGATTCATTTGCAGATATCAGATTGGAAGATGAAGTGTGATGTGTCATTATTTTCTCCTATTTCTTACCTCTTTCTGTCATCATTTTAATTACTGATTAGCCTTAATTGTCAAATTAATTATGCAGTTTTATCATTTGGGCCTTTTTGACTAATTCTGTATTTTAATTTGATTTCAGGAGAATTATAAGCAATTGGGCTTGGATCTGGAATTGGGCTGAACCAGTTTGGGCTTGAAGAGAGGAGACTGTTTTAGTTTTATTTGTTGTCCAGTTTTATTTTATTTCATTTTATTGCGTATTTTGTAATTGGGCCGCATCAGATTTTTATGGGCCCAAATCAGATTAGTAGCCTAGGGTTTTGTGCAAGTGACTTTTAGTGAGACAAATTTAAGGCCCAGCCGTCATGGAAAGGAGGCTGTTAGGTTTAGTTTCATTTTTCACTATTCAGAAAAGGGTTTCACGTCCCTAGCATGCTACTATTCATGTAGAGCAGCGTTTTTGTTCATTCTCTGCTTCTGTTTCCATTTTCGCTCTTCATTGTTGGTTCGTTTTCAGTTTCCATTTCCAGTTTCGTTTTTGTCTTCTATTCTTGTTTTTGTTTCTGTTTTGCATTTTGCTATTTACGTTTCCAATTGCTGTTTAATTTGAATGGAAGGTTAAATTTTCAGTGTTGTTTTCTCTTGAGGACTAAGCACTAGCTCTCTTTGAGGTTTTGTAATTAATGTTAATTTCTGATCAGTTTTTTCCCCTTCACCAATTATTATGTGATGGACCTGTGAGAGGAATTAATTGGTGTATGTGTTGCTTAATCACATAATGAAAACCTTGTATTAATTTTCGCTTAGTAAATTAATTCCGGGTTGGATTAAGTGGCTGAATTGATTAGGGATAGATTCTCGTAACCTAGGATAAGAGGCTTGCTTTTGAATCAAGGGGAAACAACACGTTTTAGTTCTGTTATTTTTAATTCAAGTTGCTTGCTTTTTAAATTATTAAAGCAAAGAACCCCCCCCCATTTGCTACTGTTTTATTGTTGTTAAGTGTTATGAACGTTTGTTTGATCACTGCTCACTGGGAGACGACCTAGGATCACTTCCTAGTACTGCATTTAATTGTTTTTATTTGGTTTGGGTACGGCCTCGACCACAGTGACAAGGACCAGACCATCTTTGATGATGAAGAGGAAATCAGAGAACTACAAAACAGCAACAGAATGATGATCAAGAACCATCCTCCTTCCCAAATTATTGTAGAGGTTCAAGCACCAATGAAAACTAGATCATCCTTCCAACAAATAGCTTTATTGTCTGAGATAGAACCCAAGCACATTGATGATGCCATGGAAGATGAAAGTTGGGTCCAACCAATTTCAAAAGAATGATGTCTGGAAACTTGTGAAGCTACCAAACCACAAGGAAGTTGTTGGTGCTAAGTGGGTATTCAGAAACAAACTAGATGAGGAACAAGGCCAGATTAGTGACCAAAGGTTACTCACAACAGGAAGGTATTGATTATACAAAGAAATACGCTCCAGTAGCTAGACTTGAAGCAATTAGAACTTTACTTTCATTTGTTGCTCATAGGAATATGAGACTCTGTCAAATGGATGTAAAATGTGCATTCCTCAATGGTGTAATCAAAGAAGAAGTTTATGTAGAACAACCCCTTGGGTTTGAGAGTACTATCTTTCCAAACCATGTATTTAAATTAAACAAAACTTTATATGGTCTTAAACAGGCTCCTAGAGCATGGTATGAAAAACTCAATTCATTTTTGATTGAACATAATTTTACAGGAGGAAAGATAGATACTACATTGTTCCGCAAAAACTACTACTCTAATTTCATTATTGTCCAAATTTATGTAGATGATATTATCTTTGGTGCTACTAATGAAAAACTCTGTGAGGAGTTCTTAAAATTGATGCAGACTAAGTTCGAAATGAGCATGATGGGAGAACTGAAATTCTTCCTAGGATTGTAGATCAAGCAAACCAACAAAGGGATCTTCATACATCAAACCAAGTATGTGAAAGAACTCTTGAAGAAATTCAAGATGGATGATGCCAGCATCATGAAAACACCAATGCATCCAACAACATCACTTGAACTTGATGAAGATTCAAAGAAAGTAGATGTCACTCAATTCAAAGGAATGATTGGGTCTCTACTCTCCTTGACTACATCCAAACCAGACATAATGTTTAGTGTCTGCCTCTACTCCAGATTTCAATTTGACTATGTTGGAGACTGAATTCAAAGAAAAAGCACTAGTGGAGGTTGCCACTTTATCGAAGGCAACATGGTGTCATGGCTCAACAAAAAGCAAGGAACGGTAGCATTATCAACAGTAGAAGCAGAATACATCTCAGCTGCAAGTTGCTGCTCTCAGATTTTGTGGATCAAGAATCAACTTGAAGACTACAAAATATTTGAGAGTAAGATTCCTATCTTCAGTGATAATACTGCTGCTATATCTCTTTTGAAAAATCCAACCATGCACTCTAGAGCCAAGGATATAGAAATAAAACATCATTTCATAAGAGACCATGTTTAGAAGGGGACCATTAATTTGAAATTTATCAAGATAGACGATCAGCTTGCTGATATTTTTACAAAACCCCTTACTAAAGACAGACTAGTCTTTTTGAGAGAAAAGATTGGGATGGTTTGTGTGACTTAATATTTTGTGACTGTCTACTGTCCACTAGTGAAACTAAAGATAGATCGTCTTGCGTTTTACTCAAGTGGGGCATGTGCATGCCACGTGCTTCGCACTCAAAATATGAGTCAGACTATGGATTTTCAAAACTTGTTTTTGTAACTTAAAGCATATATTTGGGTTCTGAGTCATTAAAGCCCAAAACACACATTCAATTCTTTCATTAATGTGTCATTTCAATCATTCTTAAACCGTACTATCATATTTAATGCACACTCATTACATATTCAAGCCTACCATTACCAAAACGTATTCCCCAAGCTTTCATACTCTCATCTCTCTCTCTCAGCCTTCTCTACAACCAAGAACCCCAAGAAACCCTAAACACTCATCCCTCACCATGGCCAAAGGTAACCCAACCAAGGGATCCTCTTCACAATAACCACCTTCACTCGTAGCCTCTCGAGCTTCTGATAAGCACCATTAGGAGCCAATGCCTGAGTCGACGATGGACACCAACAATTTGGCCTCAAACATTGATCCAAAGGTCAGAAGAGAATGCAACCTCAACAACATGGAGAACAACTTGATCAAGCCACGAGGTTCCTACACTAGGAACATTCACGTGGAGTATTTCATCAACATTTCTTACCTGGAAGAGCGCGGCCTCAACGTCTCAAAGTATTTTGAGTTTGCTAGCATTCAGGGATTCTTCAATGATCGTCAGAAGATTGCTCCTGGACTCATAAGGGAGTTATGGACAAATTCTACAATCAAAGGGAACGAGATAGCTAGCAGAGTGTATGGATATGATGTTTCTATGTCTCCCACATCTGTTGCACAAGCTATAGGGTGCGAGTTGCATTCTAACTATTTTTCTGAGGAATGGGACTCCAACTTGGCTGAAGGTACAGTGGAAAGGTTCGTTCTTGGACCTAACTATGAAGTGGCCAAGAACAAGAAGAAGCTTCATCCAACCTCCTTCCCTCCATTGTCCAAGCTGATGATGAACATCATCAACAAGACCATCTTGCATAAGATTAGGTTTAGAGACCATGTGTCAACCCTCCACAGATTCATCCTCTACCACATCATCAAAGGGATTCCTTTCAACCTCCCTTACACCCTATTCTACAATATGATCAATCACACACAATACCTGATCAACAAGATTCTATGGAATGCTCACTGCTACAACAAATTGTATAGAGAACTTCAATTAGGAAGACCAGACAAGTTGGACTATGTCATTGTAGAAGGTCCATTCGTCTATTAGAGGATGCTGACATCCTTCAATCTGCTCAAGTTGAACATGAAATTTGAAATCTCAAAGGGATCACTTGTTAGGTTCCCTCAACCTTCTAATGAAGATGCTGAAGGTCAAAAGAAGCAGAAGAAGAGGAAGGGTGCAAAGGTTGTTGTATCTATGAGGAAGTTGCATCAATTCAGCCTTTTGCAAGTAGGCTGAAAAGACTTGTTGTTGTGGACCTATAGACCATTCGAACAACTCACAAGGCTGCAACATAGTCTGCTGTGGAGTCACCTACCAAGAGGCAGTGCCAAATCGTCCAACAAGCTCCACCCAAACCACCTGTAGTGAGAATAAAGACTAAGGCTCAATAGAAAGACAAAGGTGTTGCCAGACCATCTCGCTGAACCCTTAGTGTATATGGAGGACATAACAGATATTGGGAAAGCAGTTGTCATAGTTGTTGAAACTATTGAGGAAGATGAACATGAAGGGTTGGTCTTCAAGAGGCCAAGAACACAATCCAGTGGAGACCAGACCACTAAATCAAACCTCCAGACCATTAGACCTCCCAACACCACAGCCAGGAAGTTGACTATCAAGGTCATTCTGGAAGATGACATGCTTGGATTGGCATTCAACCCATCTTTCACATCCCCAGGTATACCACCATCAACCTTCACTCTTCCCACTCACCCACGTTCCACTTTTCACAAACATTTAAGGAAAATATTCCTCAAACAACACCTTCTCTACCCCAAATAGAAGCTACAACAGACACATTGTCTGTTGAACCTCTGTTGTTTGTGTCACCTACACAGATGATAGTAAGTCAAACAGTAGCTGCACAATCTGATGCCCAAGCACAGACTGAGCAAAGGCCATTAAAGATGTACCTACGTCTGCCCCCACTAGACAAACGATCACCCAATAGACTAAACCCACTGTTCAATTTGAGGAACAATCTGAATCCTCTACTCAGATTGTTGCTCAAATAATAACATCTCCACAAACTCCACCAGACACTACCATTCCACCTTACCAATCCCCATCACCTGTCACCATACCAGAGATGTTAGACGTAGTAGTTTCCTAACACCACTCAAAGACTGTTAACATCTCTTCTGGGTCTGATGTTGATGAAGCAATAGTCATCCAATCTCCTAAAGCGTCTACTTCTCCATCTTGGAACAACAGACCATTGAACATTGAAGTGACCACTCCCCTCTCAAGCTTCAAAGAAGACACTCCTCCTCCTCTTCCACCATCCACTGGCTCCTAGCATTAGAAGATGATGCAAAGATTCTCCCTGTGCTATGCGGGAGAAAATGCTGAGTCTCAGTAGCATACAGGGAAGAGACTCTAATGGAGCCCTCTACAAAGCAAGTAATTCAGATTGAGCTTGCTGAAGAGCAGATGATAATAGTTGCTCCAAGGGTAGCAAAGTTGGTGAAGCTCCCTCCTCTACAATTAGATCAAGGGATCATTCCCTACCAGAGGCCAATTCACAACACAGCTCTTCTAAATGTAGCCAAAAACGATGTTGACCTTGCACGAAGGCTCCAAGAAGAAGAGTATGCCTCTACCATCCCTCTAATGCGTCAACTGGTGCATGAGATTGCACATTGGTATAATTGTGTACGAGAGGGAATGGACTACTTCACATTGGAACTAGTAATTCCAGAAGAAATGATAGATGAATAGAAACAGAAGTTGCAAGCCATTGCCAGAACAATGCACCGTGATGCTTTGCGTCACCTGTCGAGACTAAGGGTCTCTATTCGACCTCCTCGGCTGATTACACGAGGAATGACTCCAAACAATCCTTCCTTCCTGGAGTGAAATACACAAGAACACACTAGAAGGGGGGCAAGGGGTTGAATAATGGGTTTAAAACTTTTCACAAATACTATTAGTTCACAAGTTGCCTTCTTGGATATATGTTAGTTTAAACTAGCAAATATATCCTTCCAAGGTAATGCTTTGAAAGACTTTCCAAAAGAGCACAGTAGGCAAGATAAATATTTGTAATCACAAGACAGCAAATGAGAGCTTGTTTTATACTGGTTCACTCAACCTAAGCTATGTCTAGTTCTCCTTTAACAACTGTTAAAGGGTTCCACTATAATCAACTGATTACAAAACAAGTATTCTTCACTACCACTTCTGGCTACAAGTATTCTTTATGTCACTACTGGCTACAGTATTCTAAACCACTTCTGGTTACAAGTATGAATCTCCCCCTTGAGATTATACTTCCCAATTATTCTTTTAACACTAAGCCACTTTTGGCTTTCTATACAATTATGTATAAGATTCAAATAACTCTCAAAGAGAGGATATATACAAATATTGAATCTTTAGGAGCTTGTAGAAGATGTTCTCTTTTTCTCTCCACTCGTGTTCAAGACTTTTTCTCAGAGTGCTTTTTCTTGTTGTCTAGATTGATTTGAGTTATTCTGTTCTAGTTCCTTAGTCTCCTTGTTGCATGGAAGCATCCTTATATATTGAGTTTCATGAATTTGAAGGTTGGAGAAGACTTGTTTCCGTTGTCCCACAGAAGTGTGTTGAAGTAGCTTTGATTGTGCTTGATGTGATAGGAGCAAGTTTCTGTCTCTATTATAGTTAGCTTTTAGCAGAAGGCGTGCATCTCGATGCTGATTTGTCTTTTAGTTGTACCTACACACTTTACATGGCTCAAGACATACAAGCAATATGAGGAATCAAAGAGAGTAATGTCAAAGAGTATCTCCTTTCTTTCTATTACAACAGTGCCTTTATATGTGTAAAAAATTAATTATAAAGCACGTATTCTTTAGCATATGTGACAGACTCCATTCTATTCCTGCAAAGACAGTGTTTGGCTTAACAGACATAGTCTGGTTTAACTTGCTATGATCTGTTTATGCACAAACAGTGTCTAGCTTAACAAACATAGTCTAGTCTAACTTACTATGATCTGGATTGGAGAACAAGGTCTATTCTAGCCTTAGCCATCGTCTGACTTAGCTTCAGACATCATCTGGCTTAGCATTAGACATCGTCTGGCCTAGCGTCAGACATCGTGAATTATTTAATGACAGTTAAGTATCTGCAGTTATTAGCATGATGAACTCCCCCTGAGTTTATCATGTAGATGCATTTGACTGATTAAGGCATGAAATATTTAAAGCGGATAATAACAGACAGTAAATGAGTTGAATAAAAATTAGTGAACCAATCACTATTTTACTAAGCATTGTTTGGAAAAATTCTATACATCCAAAATTCTCTCCCCCTTTGTCACAAACAAAAAGGTGGAGGATGGAGTAGAAAATGCCATCATAGTCATGGTTTGGATGGTGGGGTTGATTGTTTGGTTAAGGATTTTCCAACTTTTAATGGAGCTTCTATGGCAAGAGGATCTTCTGATGGTAGTGGTGGAGCTTGAGTCGTTGCAAGTCAGGGAGTAAGAATGGCTGTAATGGAGGTGTTGAAGGCAAGTGTCACCTCTTTGATGATGCTAGCTCTTTGCTCGTTCAATTTGGCATTCAGTTGAGCTTCGACTTGAGCAACAACCTCAACAAATATTCTTGATCTCAGTTTGGCTTCTAATGCAGATTCAAGGGCAGCTAAGCCAAGTAGAGGGTCTAACTATGCTACAACACTTAGGGGTAGAGTTGCAATTGGAGTGTTTGACCTGGACTGAATAGACACTAAATTAGTGCACTTTTGGGTTGGTGTGGACTTTGCAGACTTTTTAGCCAAGTCTGCAACTTGCTTAGCAACAGCAAGTGCAGTAGCCTGAGCTGCATCAACCTCTTGCTTCTGGGCCAGCTCCCTGAGCTTTTTCTCTTCTTCTTCTGGCCTTTTGCTCTTGAGCCAAATCATTGAGTCATTTTTCTTCTTCCTGAGCAGCTAACATGGCACTCAGTCTAGCAGCCTCCTCTAGAATTCTTGCTTCTTCTGTGGCCTTGGCTGCAGCGATCAATGCTTGAGCAGCTAAGTATTCAGCATAGTACTCAGCAAGCATATTCTCAACCTCAGCTTTATCTCTAGGGGTATGAGGAGTCAACAGAGTGGGCACTGCCACTGTGTCTGATACATGAATGAAACTACTGGAGGAGTAGGAGCCTTCACCTATAGTGTCAATCTGTTGTTTCTCTTCATCTGAAAGATTGGATGACCTTGTGGTGTGGAGCATGCTACTCATCACAATTCTGTTAGTAGATGCTAGCATCTGATTGTGTTCTCTAGTGGCAGAACATGTTTTTGTTGAGGCAGTGGCTCAATGTTTGGTATGTACTGTGGAAGATTATCTGCTCTTGCAATCTTCTTCCCCTTCAACTTGTTGGGGTTGACAGTTGGAAGCTTAGTGACTATACGGTTGATGTGTCATTATTTTCTCCTATTTCTTACCCCTTTCTGTCATCATTTTAATTACTGATTAGCCTTAATTGTCAAATTAATTATGCAGTTTTATCATTTGGGCATTTTTGACTAATTCTGTATTTTAATTTAATTTCAGGAGAATTATAAGCAATTAGGCTTGGATCTGGAATTGGGCTGAACCAGCTTGGGCTTGAAGAGAGGAGACTGTTTTAGTTTTATTTGTCGTCCAGTTTTATTTTATTTCATTTTATTGTTGTATTTTGTAATTGGGCCGCATCAGATTTTTATGGGCCCAAATCAGATTAGTAGCCTAGGGTTTTGTGGGCCTAAGTGACTTTTAGTGAGACAAAAATAAGGCCCAGCTGTCATTGAGAGGGGGCTGTTAGGTTTAGTTTCATTTTTCTTGTTCAGAAATCATTGTTTCACGTCCCCAAAGATGCTACTTGTTCATGTAGAGCAGAGTTTTTTTCATTTTCTGTTTTCTAGCTTCGTTTTCAATTGCAATTTCATTTTCTCGCTTCTGTTTCCATTTTCGTTCTTCATTGTTGGTTCGTTTTGAGTTTCCATTTCAGTTTCGTTTTTGTCTTCTATTCTTGTTTTCATTTCTGTCTTCTATTCTTGTTTTCGTTTCTGTTTTCTAGTTTCATTTCCGTTTTGCAATTTCTGTTTTTAGTTTCGTTTACAATCTTCGTTTGCAGTTTCTGTTGTTGCATTTCATTTTCGTTTCAGGTTCCATTTCTGTATTTCATTTCTGTTCTGCATTTTGTTTCCTATTTCGTTTTCAGTTTGCTGTTTAATTTGAATGGAAGGTTAAATTTCCAGTGTTGTTTTCTCTTGAGGACTAAGCACTAGCTCTCTTTAAGGTTTTGTTATTAATGTTAATTTCTTATCAGTTTTTCCCCTTCACCAATTATTCTATGTTTGTTGCTGATATTAATCCATGCATGTTTAATGCTTGATTAATTGTCTCTGTGCTTAATTAATGTTCATGCTTAATGGACCTGTGAGAGGAATTAATTGGTGTCTGTGTTGCTTAATCACATAATGAAAACCTTGTATTAATTTTCGCTTAGTAAATTAATTCAGGGTTGGATTAAGTGGCTGAATTGATTAGGGATAGATTCTCGTAACCTAGGATAAGAGGCTTGCTTTTGAATCAAGGGGAAACAACACGTTTTAGTTCTGTTATTTTTAATTCAAGCTACTTGCTATTTAAATTATTAAAACAAAGAAACCCCCCCCATTTGTTACTGTTTTATTGTTGTTAAGTGTTATGAACGTTTGTTTGATCACTGCTCACTGGGAGACGACCTAGGATCACTTCCTAGTTATTGCATTTAATTGTTTTTATTTGGTTCGGGTACAGCCTCGACCAACGGTCTTGTGTGACACATATATCAGTGTCTTCAGAGATATGCAAGCTTGGTGGATACAACTGTCTGGGGGTTGTGCCTTGAAACTTCAAGTGGCACAAAGCCCTGTAATCAGCACACGTGGCCTCGAAGGTTGAATGGTTGGGGGCAACTCCTCGTGTAATCAGCTAAGGAGGTCGGATTGAGACCCTTGGTCTCGACAAATGATACAATGCATCATGATGCATTGTTCTAATAGTGGCCTCCAATTGCTTCTTCTTATCTTTTGTTAGCTCAACTAGTAGGGTTGGTTCCACTGTGAAGTAGTCCAATCCCTCTCTCATGTTGTTGTACCAGTGTTCAATCACATGCACCAATTAACGCATCAGAGGGATAGTGGAGGCGTATTCTTCCTGCCTTTGTAGCCTTCTTGCAAGATTTGCATCATCTTCAGCAATGTCTAGAAGGAGAGTGTTGTGAATTGGCCTCTTGTTGGGAATGATTCCTTGATCGATTTGTAGAAGGGGAAGCTTCTTCAGAGGTGCTTCCTTGACAACAACAATCATCGAGTCCTCTACAATTGGCTCCAATTGATTCTCTTCTTTGTACGCTGCAGACTCAGTATTTTCTCCCACATAGCACAAGGAGAAGCATTGCATCATCTTCTGATGCCAGCAGCTAGAGGGAGGTGGAGGAGGAGGAGTGTCTTCTCTGAATCTCGACAGAGGGGTTGTGTCCTCCAAGCTGAATGGTCTGTTGTCCCATGAGAGAACAGCAGACGCTTCAGGAGATAGAATCACTATCTCATCATCAAACACAAATGAGATGTGGATAGACTCAGTGTGGTGGTAGGAGACTGATTCGCTATCGCGCACGGATCAAAAACGAGTGATTTTGAAAATATAGTTATGGTAACGACAACTCGAGTATCGTTCTCAAGGATTCTTGTATTATTATTAATCAATGCAGTAACGATTAATGGGGAGTTTCGATTACGATTTCAAGAAAAAAAGATTAAAATAAATTGTGATTATCGAATTAGCTAAAGCGAATCAACCTACTGTATCGACTCCCGACTTATCATTGATCCCTATAAATTCCAATTCCCTAAACGGGTCTGATCCTATTCGACTATAATAACCACTAACAAGCGCAATAGAAATTATAAGGCATATGTTCCTGAATTCCGAATTAAGAAAATGGATTAAAAACTATTGCGAATCAAGCAAATGCAATCTGATCAAACGCGATAATGCAAAAGCTACGTTAACGCGAAATTGATTCAAGATCATATAACCAATCGAATTTAAGAATTATATCCTATAACAACAATCAAATTAGGCAAATAATTGAGATTATTGGAATAAATCAAAGGAAACAGATGGACATGGAATTTATAAAAGAACCTCAAAGTGGAATCCGATTACAGTAGATCGATTCTTCGAAAATTAGTTCTCCATTACAATTGCTCAAAACTCTCCAAATAATTTCGTGAATAGTGAGTGAGTGAAGAGTGAATGAGTGCAGAGTGAATCCCTGCACAGCAGCCGGCCCTAGCATTTTAATAGAATAAGAGTTTCACTAACAATCCGAACCGGGTCGAAAAATACAAAGCAAGCCCATAAAATTGACCCAAAACAAATTATTTCCTAACGTCTGCAACTTCAACGAATTATTCAAGCCTTCTACAATCCGAATCAGCTTCTGACTCCAACATGAAATTTGTAGCTCTTTCTCTTATCTTTCCAACGAATATTAGAACGTCTCATTCCGATTCCTGTAGCTCCAGTTATGAATTTTCCATTGAAAGCTGCTAATGCTGAAAATAAAATTCGAAAATTAAATAAAGCTAGAAACAAACTTAAATGTGAAAACACACTAAAATGGTGAAACTAATGAAATAAACTAAGGAAATGCCTAAGAATAACAGTAGAAGAATGTGCATGAAGATGCACTGATCAGAGACCACTGTGTCTTGACATCTCAGGGATGGTTACTTGAGAGGGAGATTGGTAGGGAGGAATGGTGGTGACTGGTGGAGTTTGTGGGGATGTTGTAGGTATAACAATCTGAGTTTTGTGATTAGATTGTGTCTTAGACTGAATAGTGGGTTCAGTCTTTTGGGTGATCGTTTGTCCAGTGGGGACAGACATAGGTTGATCTTTTGTCTGAATCCACTATTCAGACAAAAGATCAACCTGCGTCTATGCTTGGGCATTAGACTGTGCGGCTTTTGTTTGGCTTACTAAGGTCTATGTAGGTGACATAGATGATAAGGGTTCAACAGACGGTGTGTTTGATGTGGGTTTTGTTTGGGCTAAGACTGGTATCGTTTGAGGAATATTCTTCCTTGAATGTTTATGTGTAGATCAAGGGTGAATAGGTAGAGTGAAGGTAGGGAGTGTGATACCTGGATTGATGGTTGTTTGCCTAGGTGTATCTTCTTCCAACATCACTTTTCTCTTCATAGTTAGCTTCCTAGCTGTGGTATTGGGTGGTTTGATGGTCAGACCTTCTGACTTAGTGGTCTGTTGTGCACTGAGTGGTCTTCTAGGTCTCTTGAAGACTAGTCCCTCGTCTAAGCCCTCTTCTTCAACCTCAGCAACATTAACAGCTTGTAGGCCAATGTCTGCTACCTCCTTCAGAGACACCTAAGGTTTAGCAGTCATCCTGGTAGCACCTTTACCCTTCTGTTGTGCTCTAGTCTTGATCCTCAAAGTGGGTGATTTGGGTGGTGCTTGTTGGACTATCTGCTTGCTCTTCTTGGCTGGTGGGTCTGCAACAGTAAGCCTTCTCATCTTGCTCACCAAGGGTTCGATGGAAGCAACCTCATCATAAATCACCAGGCTCTTTCCTTTTTCACCCTTCTTCTTCTGGGTCTTCTTCTTCTTCTAACCTTCACTTTCATCATCAGATAGTACATGGAACCTTCCAGGTGATCCCTTGGTGATTTCAAATCCCCTGTTCAACTTAAGCAAACTGGAGGACGTCAGTATCCTTTGTTGAACAAATGGGCCTTCCACATTCACATGCTCTAGCTCGTCTAGATTTCTTGATTGGATTTTTGTGTACAGTCTGTTGTAGCAAAGAGCATCCTAGAGGATCTTGTTTATCATGGCTATGTAGTATGTGGCCACAGAAGTTAATAGGTATTGGATGTGGCTGATCAGGTTGTAGAAAAAAGTGTGTGGAAGGTTGAATGTGATCCCTCTAATAATGTGGTAAAGGATAAACCTATGGAGAGCAGACACATGATCCCTAGACCCAATCTTGTGCAAGATGGTCTTGTTGATAATATTCAGCATCAACTTGGTTAGAGGTGGGAAGTTGGTTAGGTCCAAGAATGAACCTTTCTACTATACCTTTCTCAAGGTCTTTGTTCTATGCCTCTGTGAAGTAGTTGGAGTGTAGTTCGCACCCTATGGCTTGAGCAAAGGAGGAGGGAGAGACAATTACTTCACACCCAAATACCTTGCTGACAATCTTGTTTCCCTTGATTGTAGCATTTGTCTAGGACTCTCTGATGAGTCTAGGAGCAATCTTCTGTCTATCGTTGAAGAATCCCCTTATCCCAACAAACTCAAAGTACCTTGAGATGTTAAGACCATGTTCCTCAAGGTAGGGGATGTCAATGTAGTACTCCACGTGAATGTTCCCCATGTAGGAACCTCGTGACATGATCAGAATGTTCTCTACGTCATTGAGTCTTCATTCTCTCGTGACCTCGGGGTCAATGTTGGACACAAAACTGTTGGTGTATGAAGATTCCTTTGTTGGTCTACTTGATTTGCAATCCTAGGAAGAATTTCAGTTCTCCCATCATGCTCATTTCGAACTCAGTCTGCATCAATTTTGAGAACTCTTCACAGAGTTTTTCATTAGTAGCACCAAAGATAATGTCATCTACATAGATTTGAACAATAATAAAATCAAAAGAGTAGTTTTTGCGGAACAATGTAGTATCTATCTTTCCTCTTGTAAAACTTTTTTCTATTAAAAATGAACTGAGTTTTTCATACCATGCTCTAGGAGCTTGTTTAAGACCATATAGTGCTTTATTTAATTTAAATACATGATTTGGAAAGATAGTACTCTCAAACCCAAGGGGTTGTTCTACATAAACTTCTTCTTTGATTACACCACTAAGGAATGCACATTTTACATCCATTTGATAAAATCTCATATTTCTATGAGCAACAAATGAAAGTAAAATTCTAATTGCCTCAAGTCTAGCTACTGGAGCATATGTCTCCATATAATCAATACCTTCTTGTTGTGAGTAACCTTTGGCCACTAATCTAGCCTTGTTTCTCACAATCTTACCATTCTCATCTAGTTTGTTTTTGAAGACCCACTTAGCACCAACAACTTCCTTATTGTTTGGTAGCTTCACAAGTTTCCAAACATCATTCTTTTGAAATTGGTCCAACTCTTCTTACATTGCTTGGACCCAGCTTTCATCTTCCATGGCATCATCAATGTGCTTGGGTTCTATCTCAAACAATAGAGTTGTTTGTTGGAAAGATGATCTTGTGTTTACTAAGATGGTCTGATAGCGAGTAGGCAGAGTCTGGAAGCAGACAATGTAAGAGCAGACGATGATGTGCCATACGCAAAAGGTGGTGCATCAGATGAAAGTTCTGGTCTTTGCTATTGCATCTTCTAGTCTGATATCTGCAAATGAGTCTTGTAACTCTGATAGTTTCCTATCAGGTTGAGTGTCATTAAATCTCACATGAATGGCTTCTTCAACATCTTTGGTTCTAGAGTTAAACACTCTATATGCCTTAGATGTTTCAGAGTACCCAAGTAAGATGCCTATATCACACTTCGAATCAAACTTACCCAAATTGTGTTTTGTGTGAAGAATGAAACATTGACATCCGAAGGGATGGAAGTATGATATGTTGGGTTTCTTTCCTTTCCACAGTTCATATGGAGTCTTTTTAATAATAGGCCTAATATAAATTTTGTTTTGCAAATAACAGGAAGTATTTACAGCTTCTGCCTAGAAGTGCTTAAGAGTCAAGTTATCATTCAACATGGTTCTGGCCATCTCTTTAATGACCTATTCTTCCTCTTAACAACACCATTTTGCTGTGGTGTTCTAAGTATTGAGAAGTTGTGAAGAATTCCATTCTCTTCACTAAACCTCTAAAAACTTTCGTTTTTGAACTCTCCTCCGTGGTCACTTCTAATAGTAGTGACTTTCTTTAATAGACAGTAAACATGATACATTTTGATTCTTTAGTTCACCAAGGTTGATCTTATAAAGATTACCTTGTCTCTTTGTAGAGAAGAGATGTGAACCATTAGAGTTTTTAACTATGCATGATTCCTTGTTGAAGGAAACATCATATCCACTGTCACAAAAATGACTTATGCTCAACAAATTATGTTTCAGTCCTTCAACAAGTAATACATTCTCAATTGAGAGACTTGGAGGGATACCTATCTTACCAGAACCCTTGATTCTTCCTTGCTGATTACCTCCGAAAGTGACTATACCACCATGCATTGGTTTCAAGGCTCTCACCTTGTTTAATTCATCAATTTCCTTAATCAATTCATTCAATTGCCTTTTATGTTGTTCTTTTTCTATCTAGAGTTCACTTTTGCTCTTAATTAAGCATTGGTGATCAGTGGTTAGTTTTTGAAAATCATCTATTAGAGCATTATTGGCTGTGTCTAATGTAGAACATTTGTCAGATAGCTCAGTGAATGAAGACCCAAGTTCTTCATGCTCTTTTGAAAGTTTTCTTAATTTCTTTTTTATAGATAAGTAGGCTTTTGAAAGGATAGATGAATTAGAAAGAAGTTCTTGATAGGCTTCTTGAAGAGAGATAAGATCATTGAGGTCTACCTCTTGTTCTTCATCTTCTGAAGCCTTAGACGCAGACGCAAAGTGGGTGTTGTCTGGTGCATTCTCATCATCGGACGCAAACAATGTGGAGGTTGCATCTGCCATCAGACAAAGATTAGCTTCCTCATCTGATGCTTCAGAATTTTCTTCCCATGTGGACATCAGTCCTTTCTTTTTCTTGGGAAATCTTCTGTTGACTTTTTCTTTTCCCTTGATGAGCTTAGGACATTCTGACTTGAAGTGTCCAGGCTTCTTACACTCATAGCAGACAATAGGACTCTTCTCTTTCTTCTCACGATTTGCTAAGTATTTCTTGTTGTAGTTTTTCCATCTCGAGCCACCCTTCTTTTTCCACATCTTGTGGATTTTTCTTGAGATGAAGGATAGCTCATCATCATCTTCTGACTCTTCTGCCTTTAGAGCTTTGGTAGTCCTTCCTTTGGATGGTCTGGAAGATTGATTCTTTGAGAAAAATGACTATTTTGGTGTTGTCTGATTTGGCTTATGAGCTTTCAGAGCCAGAGACTTGCCTTTTTTTTTAACTTGGCATCTCCTTCCAGCTCTTGCTCATGCAACATTAGAATTTCCACAAGCTCTTCAAGAGGCATATAGTCTAAGTCATTGGAAGCTCTAATGGCTGTGACTTAAGGTTTCCATTATCTGGGCAAGTTGTGAAGAATTTTGTCAACAGGTTCGAAGTTTTCGAAACTTTTACCAAGGTTTTGAAGCTCATTTAAAATAGTTTGAAATCTAGACAACATATTAGCTATGGTTTCATTTTCTTCCATAGCAAAGAGTTCATATTCTCTAGTAAGAACACTTACCTTGTTCCTTTTTACTTGTGAGGACCCTTCATAAGTTATTATGAATGTGTCCCATATGTCTTTGGCAAATTTGAACTGGCTTATCTTTCTATCCTTAGTTTCTAAGATGCATGCATGTATTGCATTTCTTGCTCTAGAGTTGAGGACGAATTTGTTCTTATGTGCCTCAATCCATTATCATCAACTGGAATATAATATCCATTTTCTACGACACCCAGCATGTCTATGTGACATGATTCAAAGTATGTCTCCATTCTTTGCCTCCAATATGTGATGTTTTCTCCCTTGAAGATTGGAGGTTTGTGTAAACCCTTCTCCATCCTTGTGTAGGATCTTTAGCTCTATATCTATCAAGATAGTTATCAGAGACCGTGCTCTGATACCAACTGAAATACACAAGAACACACTAGAAGGGGGGTTGAATAGTGGGTTTAAAACTTTTCGCAAATACTATTAGTTGACAAGTTTCCTTCTTGGATATATGTTAGTTTAAATCTGTAAATATATCCTTGCAAGGCAATGCTTTGAAAGACTTTCCAAAAGAGCACAGTGAACAAAAAAAATATTGGTAATCACAAGACAGCAAATGAGAGCTTGTTTTATACTGGTTCACTCAACCTGAGCTACGTCCAGTTCTCCTTTAACAACTGTTAGAGGGTTCCACTATAATCAACTGATTACAAAATAAGTATTCTTCACTGCCACTCCTAGCTACAAGTATTCTCTATGCCACTACTGGCTACAAGTATTCTAAACCACTTATGGTTACAAGTATGAATCTCCCCCTCTGAGATTATACTTCCCAAGTATTCTTTTATCACTAAGCCACTCTTGGCTTTTGATCCGCTGTCGCGCACGGATCAAAACGAGTGATTTTGAAAATATAGTTACGGTAACGACAACTCGAGTATCGTTCTCAAGGATTCTTGTATTATTATTAATCAATGCAGTAACGATTAATGGGGGGTTTCGATTACGATTTCAAGAAAAAGGGATTAAAATAAATTGTGATTATCGAATAAGCTAAAGCGAATCAACCTACTGTATCGACTTCCGACTTATCATTGATCCCTATAAATTCCAATCCCCTAAACGGGTCTAATCCTATTCGACTATAATAACCACTGACAAGCGCAATAGAAATTATACGGCGTATGTTCCTGAATTCCGGATTAAGCAAACGGATTAAAAACTATTGCGAATTAGGCAAACGCAATTTGATCAAACGTGATAATGCAAAAACTACGTTAACGCAAAATTGATTCAAGATCAAATAACCAATCGAATTTAAGAATTATATCCTATAACAACAATCAAATTAAGCAAATAATTGAGATTATTGGAATAAATCAAAGGAAACAGATTGATATGGAATTTATAAAAGAACCTCAAAGTGGAATCCGATCACAGTAGATCGATTCTTCGGAAATTAGTTCTCCATTACGATTGTTCAAAACTCTCAAAATAATTTCGTGGACAGTGAATGAGTGAACAGCAGCCGGCCCTATAGTTTTAAGAGTTTCACTAACAATCCAAACCGGGTCGGAAAATACAAAGCAAGCCCATAAAATTGACCCAAAACAAATTATTTCCTAAGGTCTGCAACTTCAACGAATTATTCAAGCCTTCTACAATCCGAATCAGCTTCTGACTCCAACACGAAAGTTGTATCTATTTCTCTTAGCTTTCGAACGAATATTAGAACGCCTCAATCCGATTCCTGTAGCTCCAGTTATGAATTTTCCATTGAAAGCTACTAATGCTAAAAATAAAATACGAAAATTAAATAAAGCTAGAAACAAACTTAAATATGAAAACACACTAAAATGGTGAAACTAATGAAATAAACTAAGGAAATGCCTAAGAATAAGAGTAGAAGAATGTGCATGAAGATGCACTGATCAAATTCCGCCAAACTTAATACTTTTGCACTCCGAGCAAAATTAAAAATTCAAAACTGAAAAACTGAAAAACAAAAATGAAACAGAGCATACAAACTTAGAGGTTATCAAGATACAAAGTGCAAGCGAACTCCTAATTCTAAGTTTAAAGAATATGATATTAGTGAGTAACTCTTTTGTGACATTCAAAGTAAATATGAAAAACAGATTACCAAAAAGTACATCAAAAGCATTAAGATCCTCACAAGATAAATTGTTTCCACTCAACTCTCAAGTGTTTAGGTTACTGTTTACACTCAAAGCACAACATGAGAGATAGTACTACCATAAGCTTGAAAAGACTCTGACATTCACAATTTGAAATACATTGCACACAAAGATCAAAAGGACTTTTATTATGGTTGTAACTTGGCCAAGGTCAGGGTGAGATACATCCTAAAGGGGTACTAAGCTAAAATTCAAAGAGTTAAAAGAAAATTGAAAGAATTGTGGGAGTTGAACTAAATAATATCTCAATGGCGATTGAACAACAACCTCACAACTTATTTCTCTTCTCCTTTTCCTTTTATTCTTCTCTTTCTTCTTTTTTTTTCAGAAGGACTAGCATTGACATCCTTTTCTATTTTTTTTATTTTTTTTTATTTTTTTTTATTTTCTATTTTTTTTCTTTTCTGCCAACCAACATCATAACAACAATGTTCAACCCCACACAACTCTATACAAGACCCTTTCAACCCTTTGAATAGGGTGATAACATTGTTTTTCACTTTTCGGCTTGTAATGAGTTTTAAACACAAAAAAGGATAATAGGCTCAAAGGGGCTTCCAAACAAAGGGATGATATTAACAAGGTTGGCTTTTTGGCTAACTAGGTAAAAAAAAACAAAACACAACAAGATGCCTTTATCATTTTAGTGTGCACAAGTAAACAAAAAGCTTCAACAAGAGTCAATTCAAGTTCTAGAGACTAACAAACATGAGTGAAATCACACAAGAAAGAAACAGATGGATTTTTTATGTTATCCATTATTAGGCTCAAAATCTCACAAGGGTTAGTGATCTTCCACTAGTGATGTACAATTTAGGGTTTAGTCAAACATACAAACTAAGAATGCGCAAAAAGAATCAGTCACATCACACCACAAGTCTTTCGACAAAGAACAAAGAGAATACTCACAATTGTAGCAAGATAATCAACGAAAAAAAACATGCATTTTCCATTTTTTTTTCAGCAAAAACAAAAACAAATGGTTCCCTCCCCCACACTTAAGACATACATTGTCCTCAATGAAAAGAACTCAATTATAAAGTAAGAGTGAGAGAAAGGAAAGGGTGCCCCCTGATCAAGTTGCAGTGTAGTTGGGCGCTTCCAAAGAAAGCTCTTCTATGGTTGCATCTTCAGGCACTGAACTTTCATGGAATAGCTTCAGGCGCTACCCATTAACCTTGAAAACTTTGTCAGTACCTGCACTTTTAATTTCTACTGCACCATAAGGGAAAACATTAGTAACAACAAAAGGGCCAATCCATTTGGATCGAAGTTTCCCAGCCATAAGCTTAAGGCGGGAGTTAAACAGTAAAACCTGTTGGCCCACAGAGAATTCCTTCCTAAAAATCATTTTATCATGGAAGTGTTTGGTTTTCTCTTTATAAATCCTAGAGCTTTCATTTGAAACGTAATCAACAACAAGTAAAATGTAGAGAAAACCAAATGATACAGGTAAAGGACCCATGAAGTCGATTCCCCATACATCAAATACCTCACAAAAAAAGCATAGGTTGCTAAGGCATTTCACTCTTACGAGTGATGGCTGTACCTGCTATCCGACACTCTTTACAAGTGCGGTAAGTCTCATAAGCATCTTTAAAAACAATGGGCCAATAGAAACCTGAGTCTAGGACTTTTCTTGCAGTCCTTTGCGGACCAAAGTGTCCCCCTACTTGAGATGCATGAGAAAAATGTAAAATAGATTCAATCTCATAGTCGGGGACACATCTCCTAATCACCTGATCACTACCAAACTTCCAAAGATATGGATCATCCCAAACATAATATTTGGCATCACTCTTGAGTTTGTGAATTTGTGCCTTGGATGCACCTATAGGAAAAACACCAACAACAAGATAATTAACAATATCAGCAAACCAAGGAGTAACTCCATGCAAAAGTAAAAGTTGCTCATCAGGAAAGTCATCCTGAATCGGAAAAGGATCTTCATCCCTCTCTATCCTGCTCAAGTGATCAGCCACTAAGTTCTCAGCTCCACTTTTTTCTTTAATCTCTACATTAAACTCTTGGAGCAACAACATCCACAGAATCAATCTCGGTTTTGCTTCCGACTTCTTCAACAAGTACTTTAAAGCTGCATGGTCAGTAAAAACAACAACCTTGGAACCTAAAAAATATGATCTAAATTTATCAAGAGCAAAACAATAGCTAGAAGTTCTTTTTCAGTGGTGGTGTAATTTGATGTGCAGAATCTAAAGTCCTAGAAGCATAATAAATAACATGGGCAGCCTTGTCAACTCTTTGTGCAAGGACCGCTCCAACAGCATAGTTAGAAGCATCACACATAATCTCAAAGGGGAGGGTCCAGTCAAGGGGGCTGGATGATGGGAGCGGAGGTCAATGCTTTCTTCAAGAAGTCAAATGCTTGTTTGCATTTGTCATCGAAGTTGAAAGTGACGTCATTCTTCAACAAGTTCGACAGCGGAAGAACTATCTTGCTGAAATCCTTGATGAAACGCTTGTAAAAACCTGCATGACCAAGAAAAGAACGAATCTTGCGAATGCAAGAGGGGTAAGGCAGTGTAGAAATCACATCAATCTTAGCAGGGTCAACAGAAATTCCTTTTTCAAAAATAATGTGACCCAAAACAATTCCCTGCTCAACCATAAAATGGCATTTTTCATAATTCAAAACAAGGTCAGTTTCAATGCATCTCTCTAAAACCATATTCAAACTGTTCAAACATGCATCAAAAGAAGAACCATAAACAATGAAATCATCCATAAACACTTCCATGCAATTTTCAATAAAATCAGCAAAAATGCTAATCATGCATCAGCTGGAAAGTGCCAAAAGCATTGCAAAGACCAAAAGGCATCCTCCTGTAAGCAAAAGTACCAAATGGGCAAGTAAAAGTGGTCTTTTCTTGATCTTCAAGTGCAATATGAATCTGAAAATAACCTTTGAAAAACCATCAAGAAAACAAGTAATGTGATTTACCAAAGCAAGCCGTTCAAGCATTTGGTCAATGAACGGTAAAGGAAAGTGATCCTTTCTAGTAGCTTGGTTCAACCTCCTGTAATCAATACAAACTCTCCAACTGTTCTGAACTCTAGTGGGAACAAGTTCATTCTTTTCATTTTTCACCACGGTGAGTCCAGATTTCTTAGGTACAACCTGTACTGGGCTTACCCATTTACTGTCAGAGATAGGATAAATGATACCTGCTTGCAAGAGTTTGGTTACCTCTTTCTTCACCACATTGAGGATCAAAGGATTAAGCCTCCTTTGGGGCTGCCTTACTATTTTCGCACCATCCTCAAGCAAAATCCTGTCTATACACATGGAAGGACTAATACCTGGGATGTCAGCTAATGTCCACCCAATCGCCTTCTTGTGCTTCTTCAAAACCTACAAAAGCTTATTTTCTTGATCGAAATCAAGGTTAGAAGAAATTATAACAGGGAGTTTTTCATTACTCTCTAAATAAGCATATTTTAGGTTTTCAGGGATGATCCGCTGTCGCGCACGGATCAAAAAAACGAGTGATTTTGAAAATGTAGTTATGGTAACGACAACTCGAGTATCGTTCTCAAGGATTCTTGTATTATTATTAATCAATGCAGTAACGGTTAATGGGGGGTTTAGATTATGATTTCAAGAAAAAGGAATTAAACTAAATTGTGATTATCGAATAAGCTAAAGCAAATCAACCTACTGTATCGACTTCCGACTTATCATTGATCCCTATAAATTCCAATTCCCTAAACGGGTCTGATCCTATTCGACTATAATAACCACTGACAAGCGCAATAGAAATTATACGGCATATGATCTTGAATTCCGAATTAAGCAAACGGATTAAAAACTATTGCGAATTAAGCAAACGCAATCTGATCAAACACGATAATGTAAAAGCTACGTTAACGCGAAATTGATTCAAGATCAAACAACCAATCGAATTTAAGATTTATATCCTATAACAACAATCAAATTAAGCAAATAATTGAGATTATTGGAATAAATCAAAGGAAACAGATTGACATGGAATTTATAAAAGAACCTCAAAGTGGAATCCGATTGCAGTAGATTGATTCTTCGAAAATTAGTTCTCCATTACAATTGCTCAAAACTCTCCAAGAAATTTCGTGAATAGTGAGTGAGTCAATAGTGCTGCGTGAACAGTGAATATATGCACAGCAGCCGGCCCTAGCGTTTTAATAGAATAAGAGTTTCACTAATAATCCGAACCGGGTCGAAAAATACAAACCAGGCCCATAAAATTGACCCAAAACAAATTATTTCTTAACGCCTGCAACTTCGACGAATTATTCAAGCCTTCTACAATCTGAATCAGCTTCTGACTCCAACATGAAAGTTGTAGCTCTTTCTCTTATCTTTCCAACGAATATTAGAACGCCTCAATCCGATTCCTGTAGCTCCAGTTATGAATTTTCCATTGAAAGCTGCTAATGCTGAAAATAAAATACGAAAATTAAATAAAGCTAGAAACAAACTTAAATATGAAAACACACTAAAATGGTGAAACTAATGAAATAAACTAAGGAAATGCCTAAGAATAACAGTAGAAGAATGTGCATAAAGATGCACTGATCAAGGGAGTTGTTTCAACTCTAAGGACGGGGGTTGCTCGATGGATGGAGTGTTTGGGGCAGCCGGGATGTCGAGCGCATCAGCGGCATAAACAACTTCATCTGTAGGAAACATGTTACCCTGCAAGACAGAATCAATCTCAGCACATACAACACAAAGGTTAGTGTCAGTAGAATCAGCACATGAGTAAACATCATCAAAACCCGATAAAGATGGAAAATCAAGTGAAAATAATTCAGAACAAGTGTCACCAACCAATTCAGAGATCAATTCAATATGAAAAACGGAATGCTCTTCCAACGGATGTTTCATGGCATCGAAAATGTTAAACTTCGCGACAATGTCACCAAATTCCATGGACATGGTTCCATCGTCAACATCAATTTTTGTTTTCGCTGTTTTCATGAACGGTCTGCCTAAAATGATGGGAGCTTTGCTTGACTTAGTTTCTCCTTCCATGTCCAGAATGTAGAAATCTACAGGAAAAATCAAATCGTTAACTTGAACAAGGACATCTTCCACTACTCCCGCGGGGTAGGCATTGCTCCTGTTCGCCAGTTGAATGATTAGACATGTATGCTGCAAAGGACCAAGACAAAGGTTATTATAAACAGAAGTAGGCATAACATTAATGCCCACTCCTAAATCAAGCATGCAATTCTCGAATTTACTATCCCCGATGGTACAAGGAATAGCAAAAGTTCCCGGGTCCTTGCACTTTTGCGGCAAGACCTGAGTGAGGGCTGAAATATTTTGCTCGCCGGTAACTTTTTCACATGAAGGCTTGGGCTGAATAAAAGCATAAATATTTCTTCCCAAGTTGACTCTTTCACTTCCCTTCATCCTCCTCTTATTTCTACACAAATCTTTCAAAAACTTTGCATACTTTGGAACCTGCTTAATTACATCAAGAAGCGGAATGTTTACCGCAACTTTTTTGAAAACATCCAAGATCTCTCTCTCTTTGTCTCCCTCCTCAATCTTTTTATTTTTCAGAACTCTATGTGGGAAGGGGATTGGTGGAACATACTCTTTTTCTTTATTTTTTTCAGTTTCTACCACAACAGAAGAAGGTAGAGAAGGTTCAGATGTTGCCTCAATAATTTTTTTATTTTTTTCGGGGGCTGGTTCTGTAACCTTTTCGGATCGCAAGGAAATTGCACTCACATCAGCATTAGGACCTTTTGGATTCACAACTGTTTGGGCAGGAAGTTGGTTCAATCCTTGGGCTTGCATGGCATTCATTGAGGTGGCAAGCTATCCAATCTATGTCTGCAAGGTTTGAATACTAGATTTTGTTCTTTGTTGAAACTGAAGATTGCTAACAGCTAGTTGCTTGACCAAGTCCTCTAATGAAGGTCCAGAAGGTACAGAAGTGGTAGCTGGTGGAGTGTTCTGTGGTTGCGGAAGGGGTAACACTAGTTGTTGCTGTGTGGGCTGCTGGTTTCCATATCGAAGGTTGGGATGGTTCCTCCAATTGGGATGGTATTTGTTGGTGGACAAGTCAGGAGTGTTGTTGTACCTGTTCTGATTGTTTCCATAAAGGGTTGCTGCATAAGCTTGGGGTAACTCGGTAATCGACTCATCTTGCAAAATAGGACATATGTTGGTCGGGTGTTCGGCGGAAGTACAAATACCGCACAAGGTTGCTGGTTGAGGTTTACCTACTGCCAACTATTTCACTAAGGAGGTGAGCTCGTCAATTCTGGTTTCTAAAGCTTTGTTGGAGGAAACCTGAATTTTGTTCACACTCTTCGTTTGGACCGCAGAATTACTTCTAGTTGTGAAATGTTGGGAGTTGAGTGACATGTTCTGAATTAAGGTTTTGGCATTTGCTGGAGTCTTATCAACAAGTGCTCCACCACTAGCATCATCAAGGATGTTTCTATCCATAGGTGGCAATCCTTCATAAAAGTATTGGATAAGTAACTACTTGGTAATCTGATGTTGAGGACAACTGGATACTAACTATTTGAATCTTTCCCAATACTCAACCAATGTCTCATTACCTTGTCTAATACCACATATATCCTTTCTAATTGATGCAGCTCTGGAGGCAGGAAAGTATCTCTCTAGGAAGACTTTTTTCAAATCATTCCAAGTTGTGATAGAATTCAGTTCAAGATCGTATAACCAATCCTTGGTAGCACCCTGTAGTGAAAACGGAAAGGCTCTCAGCTTGATATGGTCTTCAATGATTCCTTCAGGCCTCAAAGGTGTAGAACACACAACCTGGAATTCTTTTAGATGCTTATGCGGATCCTCACCTGCAAGACGATTAAACTTTGGCAACAAGTGTATCAAACCAGATTTTAATTCAAAAGGTGCAACAGCTTCAGGATACTCAATGCATAAACCATTGTAATTCACATCAGGGGCAGCCAACTGCCTCAAAGTTCTTTGGTCAGCCATATCAAAAACAATTTCAGAATCTGAATCAAATAAGTTATGCAAGTAATCGGAATCAGTGTCAGAATCAATTACGGGTGGTGAACTATTGCTAGCCTGGACTGCTCTATGTCGTGTGTGCAAAGTTCTTTCTACCTCAAGATCAAAATCAAAAAGATCAGAACAAGAAGACCTAGTAGCTAGGACTAATGCAGCAATGCAGCAACAATTGTCAAAATGCCAACAATGTCCCTAAAATGCAAAAACAAACAGAATGAAGGAAAATGATTAAAATAAATTCAAAAAAATATAAAAACACCAAAATTAATCTAATGAAGTAAAATTAGAATTTTGAGAATTTTTTTGGATTTTTTCAACACTATGAAAATAGTAAAAAATTAATTAAAAATAGAAAAAAGAGGAATTTGGCGATTTGAGGTCGGAATCCCATACCTCTTCTAGTGTATGGAATTATTAATCGCACGATTTTTCTAGTCCCAGCAGGGAAAAAAGATTTGCAATCGGACACAATTTTTCCAAAAATCGATTTTTTCGACTCTAAATGCGAATTGGCCAAAACCGTGGGGAAACTAGGGCCTAAACGCGAGAACACTAAACCTATGACTCTAATATCGATTAATAACGACAAGAATCCCCGGCAACGGCGCCAATTTGATCCGCTGTCACGCACAGATCAAAACGAGTGATTTTGAAAATATAGTTACGGTAACGACAACTCGAATATCGTTCTCAAGGATTCTTATATTATTATTAATCAATGCAGTAATGATTAATGGGGGGTTTCGATTACGATTTCAAGAAAAAAAAAGGATTAAAATAAATTGTGATTATCGAATAAGCTAAAGCGAATCAACCTACTGTATCAACTTCCGACTTATCATTGATCCCTATAAATTCCAATTCCCTAAACGAGTTTGATCCTATTCGACTATAATAACCACTGACAAGCGCAATAGAAATTATACGGCGTATGTTCCTAAATTTTGGATTAAGCAAACGGATTAAAAACTATTGCGAATTAAGCAAACGCAATCTAATCAAACGCGATAATGCAAAAGCTACGTTAACGCGAAATTGATTCAAGATCAAATAACCAATCGAATTTAAGAATTATATCCTATAACAACAATCAAATTAAGAAAATAATTGAGATTATTGGAATAAATCAAAGGAAACAGATTGATATGGAATTTATAAAAGAACCTCAAAGTGGAATCCGATTACAGTAGATCGATTCTTCGGAAATTAGTTCTCCATTACGATTGCTCAAAACTTTCAAAATAATTTTGTGAACAGCATTGAATGAGTGAATAGCAGCCGGCCCTAGAGTTTTAAATAAGGGTTTTATTAACAATCCGAACCGGGTCGGAAAATACAAAGCAAGCCCATAAAATTGACCCAAAACAAATTATTTCCTAAGGTCTGCAACTTCAACGAATTATTCAAGCCTTCTACAATCCGAATCAGCTTCTGAATCCAACATGAAAGTTGTAGCTCTTTCTCTTAGCTTTCCAACGAATATTAGAATGCCTCAATCTGATTCCTGTAGCTCCAGTTATGAATTTTTCATTGAAAGTTGCTAATGCTGAAAATAAAATACGAAAATTAAATAAAGCTAGAAACAAACTTAAATATGAAAACACACTAAAATGGTGAAACTAATGAAATAAACTAAGGAAATGCCTAAGAATAACAGTAGAAGAATGTGCATGAAGTTGCACTGATCAATACTGTTTTGTAATCAGTTGGTTATAATGGAACCCTTTAACAGTTGTTAAAGGAGAACTGAACGTAACTCAGGTTGAGGGAACCAATATAAAACAAGCTCTCATTTGCTATCTTGTGATACATATATTTATCTTGCCCACTGTTCTCTTTTGGAAAGTCTTTCAAAGCATTGCCTTGCAAAGATATATTTGTTGATTTAAACTAACATATATCCAAGAAGGCAACTTGTGAACTAATAATATTTGCAAAAAGTTTTAAACCCACTATTCAACCCCCATTCTAGTGTGTTCTTGTGTATTTCACCCTAGAGGAAGCTGTATTTAAGGGGCCAGATTAATGAGAAAAGGAGTTGGAAAATGTGTACTTGTAAGAATAAGAAGCAATTAAATTATAGTTAGTTTCTACAATATCAATTAAGAGTGGGGTAGTTAAATATAGGACCCAGTGTGTAACTAGATTCATCTTTTGATTGATAAATAAAAGAACTATTCTTTGGTTACAAGGTTTGGGGTAGATGCTCCGTATTCATTCCATTCTATATCTGTTTATCCCTCTCTTAATTTTGGAACATAAAACCATTTTATCTCTTAAGCCTATCCTTGATCTAGTGGTTTCCACAGAGGAGGTTTCATGTATGAGATAAAGGATGTTCTAAAAATTAAAATAAATTTTCAAGGAAAAAAATTATAGCAATAGATTGTCGAGGATAAGAAATTGAAATGTAATTAAGCTCGAAATTTAGGTAAAGTCGTGGAAGGCCAACTACTACTAGTGTGTCATACCCTATGGGGTATGCACAGTGCAAACATTTGTTTTGAGAAGTCCCATGGTGCAAAACTTATTTTAATTGTAGGATTTTTAGATGAATGTGGACTTATCATAGAATTGCCCACACTGGATTAAAAAAAAAAAGATCTCTTCTAGGTCATGACTCATGTCACTATCACTTTCTTTCTCTCATTATCGGTGAATCCCGTGCTGCTATCGGTGACACTTTGTCATCCTTCACAACAACAACACTACTGCCAATAGTTTCCAACTACTACCTCACCATCTCCGTCCAAACAAAGGGGGTTACACAAAACATAGTAACAAGGGAGAAGAAGATCAACCAAAAAAATAGAAGTTTCGTAACTAGTATTAAATAAGTATTTTTACCATAAAATTTGAAGTTGCACAATCAATATTTAGAAGTTTCAAAACTATTACAACACAAAGGATAAAAAAAAAAAATCAGAGTCCGATTTAAGAAAAAAAAATCATTATTGTCAAGTGCACTAAATAACCAAATCATATTCACTCTGTCGTGTAAACTACCATTGCTGTCACCACTCTGTGTCATTACGTGATAGAAGGGAGGAGGGTCAGAGGAGAATAGAAGTGGTGGTTGAGGAGGATAGAGCATTAATTAGGTTTACTACAGAGAGGCTAGTAGGGAAGAAGATAAAATTCATAAATTCCATAACCATTCGTAACAAACGAGATTCATATAAACTATTGCCAATAAAAGGGCCTAACAAGTGGCCCACAACTTAAGCAATAAACTAAAATAAAACAAAATAATCCTGGAGCCAAGGAGGACTCTTATGGTTACGTTTGGGCCTCAAATTGGCGGTACTCTCTTGGCCTAATGAGGGCCTATCAATGCCGGCCCCTAAAGAAGAGTCATTGCCCTCAATGACTGGCCAATGAGCATTAAGGCCACGTATTATGCTTCTAACCGACAGTTTAGATTGACGCATCGTGATTGGACGTTAGAGGTGTGAAGACGTATTGTTGCACTTGACAGTTGGGGTTTGGATGTGGGAAAGTGGGAAGTGTCCTCGAGAAGCCTTTAGAACATTGGGAAGGGAGGGTAAGTCAAGATTAGGCCACGTGGTCTCTAGCGATTGGGTGGGAAAAAGGTGAGGAGAGATATCAGGGGAGTTTTGAAGTGAAGGTGGTTTAAACAGATTTTTTTTGTACTTGGCTTAAGGTTAGGAAGAGTGGAAAGGGCATTGGGGTTAGAATGTGTCGCTCTATGGTTCGTGGGGGAAGAGAGGGGTTGAAGGGTGGTCGTTTGGGACCAATGACGAGGGTGTTGGGCTCAATGGTGGTGGTGCGATGAGGCACGCGGGTTGGGAAATAATGTGGGGGGTCTCGTGCGATAGCGTTCTGACGAGGTTTTTCGATGGCTGAGGTGCGTGCAGTGAGGGCGGTGGGTGGGGTGTCACTAGTGAGGGTGGTGCGAGGTTTTGCGATGGGCGAGGTGCACGAGGTGAGGGCGGTGGTTTGGTTTTCTCTGGTGAGGGTGGCGCAGTTTTGTCTGGTGGTTGAGGTATGCGCAATGCGGATGGCGCAATGGCGTTCACCGACGACAGAGGTGGTCGTGGTGAGGTGGGCGAGACAGATTGGGTTATTGTGCACTGGTCGGAGGTTGTTGTTGGATTCTCTAGAGGTGGTTGGTACTATTCCCGGGGGTCTAAGCCCTTGAATGCCGAAGCTTGGAGACATGGAAGGTTGGGTGAATACGCGTTATTGTCAGAAGTGAGAGCTTGTACGCAACCTTATCGACGCGATGCCAAACTTGAAATAGGCCATAGTAACGCTTCGCAAGCTTCTAGGAGGGGCGGCATGCAACCGAGGTCTGACAGAAAGTTTGAAGACAGAGGAGCACCTAGTTGCCTTCGCGATAAGTTATATCTCTACAATGCTTGTTGGCTTAAGCTATCATACTCTGACGTGTTCTTTTGAGATTTTCCTTCAAATCCTCATGATCTATTCATAGTCTTGCAAGGAACTGAGGAGATCTGGATCTATTGTGGCGGAGGTGTAGAGGGCTGGTAATGTTGGAGGTTGCTAGTTGTACAAGGCCTAGAATGGTGACATGCCGATGGAACTATGATGGCTGCTATTGTACCAGTGTTCGATAAGGTGCAAGAAGGAATACCATCTCCTTGGTTGATCACTTGTAAAGCAACGCAGGTATGCTTCTAAGCTTTTGTTAATGACCTTTGTCTACTTATCGATTTCAGGGTGGTATGTTGTATCGAACTTGAGCATAGTACCCTAGGCTCAAAAAATTCCTTCCAAAACTTACTAACAAAGATTGGGTCTCTATCAGATATAATGGACCGAGGGGTGCCATGTAACCGGTAGATCTTTGTTGTGAAGCGCCGAGCCAATTGAACTACCAAGAAATGTGTTGGGAGAGCGATGAAGTGTGCATACTTGGAGTGGCGGTCACAAACAACCCAAATCACAGTGTGGCCATATGAAGATGGAAGGTGAGTAATAAAATCCATGGTTATTTCTTCCCACATTCTTTTTGGGGTGGGGAGTAGCTATAACAACCCATACTTCTTGGCAGGAATGTATTTGCTTGTTTGGCACACCTTGTATTCTTGAACAAATTTGCGGACATCGAGGTAAAGGCCAGGCCAGTTGAAGGAGGTCACGATATGGGCTAGGGTAGGCTTAAGGCCTAAATGTCCACCCACTGTGGAACTGTGGAACTCTTCTAACATCGACTTCCTGAGTGTAAGTTCGTCTAAAATAAATAGTCTCAATTTGTAGAATAGAAGATCATTTTTTATTTGAAAATTGTCAAACTTTGTTGGATCTATTGTCATTCTAAGTAGTAATTGTCTTCCTTTTTTCCTCTTTCTGATAATATTGTTGGAGTGTCTAAATTAATGTGGGAATTGGTGAGGAGATAGCAAAAATAAGTATGGTTGGTTCCTCTAGACGGGATAATGCATCAGCTACTAAGTTTTGTCTCCCAGGTCTATAAAAAATCTCAAAATTGTAGCTCAATAGTTTGACTGCCCATTTGAGTTGCTCTGGACTTTGAAATGTTTGACGCAACAATGACTTTAAACTTTGTTGATCTGTGAATATGTGGAAGGTTGGCCCAACAAGTACTGACACCAATTTTTTACAGATTCAGTAATGGCAAGTAGCTCCCAAATGTATGTTGATGCTACCTACATTCTAGTGTTCAACTTCTTGCTAAAATAAGCTAGAGGGTGGCCCCGCTAGGTCAAAACTACACCAATTGCCACTCCTGATGCATTTGTTTCTACCACGAAGACCTCAGAGAAATCTGGAAGAGGCAAAACAGGAGTAGAAGACATTTTCTGTTGTAACTCTTTAAATATCGTCTCTATTTGTAAGTTCCATGTAAAACTGTTAGTCTTCAAAAGGTCGGTACAAGGAGAGGGAGAGTGACATAATTGCGCAAAAAGCACCTATAAAACCCGGTAAGGCCTAAAAATCCCCTAAGTGCCATGAGAGAATGTGGCCTCAGCTAATCCATAATTGCTTTGATCTTGTCAAGGTCGGGTTGCACCCCATTTTCAAAAATAATGTGACCTAGATAAGAAATTGTAGGTACTCCAAAGACACACTTTGATTGCTTTGCATAAAACTGGTTAAAGGTGATCAGCCATGCTTAGGATATCATCAAAGAACACTAAGGCAAATTTTTGTAAAAATGGTCTAAATAAATCATTCATAGCAGCCTGAAATGTAGATGGGGCATTAAATAACCCAAAAGGCATTACTAGAAATTCATAGTGACCATCAAAGGTTATAAAAAGCTGTCTTAGGTGTATCCTGGGGGTGAACCTGGATTTGATGATAACCTGATCTAAGATTGATTTTTGAAAAAAATTTGGCTTTTCCTAATTCATCTAATAATTCATCTATGGTGGGAAGGGGGAAGCGGTCTCTTATAGTAATCCTATTTAATGCCCTATAATCCACACAAAACCGCCATATCCATATTTCTTTTTCACAAGTAACATAGGAGATGAGTAAGGGTTGGTGCTAGGTATAATAATTCCCTCTTTCAACATATCTTGTATGAAGGTGGTGATAGTGTCTTTTTGGGTGTGGGGGTATCTATAAGGTCTAGTATTCACGGGTAGTGAATTGGGTATGAGATTGATGTGGTGATCATGAGGTCTAAGTGGGGGTAGGCCTTAGGGGGTGGCAAAAACTACTAGGAATTGTTTTAGGAGGTGGGTGATGTCAGGGTGAATAGTGGATGTTTTAAGGGGAACATCGTCTTTGATGTCCGTGGGTTCAAAAGAGAGAGGAGGTGAAATGAAGTGATAACATCCTTTTCTATGTAGTTGCAGAGTTGGTTGTAGGTGGTTTGGGTAGGTTTAATGTAGGGGTCTTCGATGACAATCAGGGTAGAGCCATTATAGGGGAAGGTGAGTTGAGGTTTGGAAATGCAGCCATTCAATACCAAGGACAATGTCAACTTCTTCAATGGGTAGGATGTAGTAGGGGATTTGATTTTGAAATTGTATAGGGATAGTGTGGCAAAACCCCAAGCATGCAATGTGTTTCCCATTGCCAACTATTACAGAAAAAGGGGTGGTAGGTGTAGTGGGAAGATGTAGGTGTTTAGCAATGCGGGGTTGGATGATATTATGTGAACTGCCTGAGTTGACCAAAATCATGACTCTTAGATCAGCAATGGTTCCTTGAAATTTGAGGGTTTGTGGGAAGGAAGGCCCATCAGGGCTTGAGTGGAGAGGTGGAAGTGAATAGGATCATGTGTTTAGGAATGGTCAGGTTCCCTTATGGGGTTTTCGGGGTCAGGGTCGGGGGTGACATCCGGAAGGTCATCAGTAATTAGCAAGAAGACTTTAAAGGTGGAGCATTTGTGGCCTGGGTGAAATTTCTCGTTGCAATAGTAGCATAAGTCAAATGCGCGACGCTCCTGATATTAGGCAAGGGTAACACGGCATATGTTCTGGTCAGGAGTGGTAGTTTTCTATAGGGGGAAAGGTTTGTTGGAAGGGTTTGTGGAAGTGGAGGTAGGTGGGGTGGTAGTAAAACGAGAGAATTTGGGTCATGAGTCCTTGAGCTTGGAGTCCACAAGTTTGGCCATTCCAATGGCATGGGAAATGGAAGAGGGTTGAAGAATGGTCAATTCATGTCGAATGTCTAGGTTTAGTCCCTATATAAAGCAGTTCAATATATTTTCAACAACCCATCAATGCAGTTGCATAATTTCTCAAAAGCAGTTTGATACTCAGACACTATACCTTGCTGGCGAAGTTTAAAGAGCTCTGCTTGGTGATTGGCGTAAGTTGAAGCACCAAGACGTAGCTCAAGCGCCTTAGTGAAAGCACACCAATTTGATAGTTGGCTGTTGTGATGAATCCACTTAAACCAGCTTAGGGCCTCACCCTTCATGTAGAATGTAGCCATGGGCAAACGTTGATCCCATGCAATTTGGTAAAACATAAAAAAAAAATTGGTTTGCTTGAAAGAGCCAATCCAACGGATATGCCCCATCAAAAGAGTTGAGCTAAAGTTTAGGAAGGCGAGGAGAGCTAATGTAGGTATTGTTGGATGTGGGATGGGTTTGGGCAATTTGATTGGTAAACAAGGGTTGGATGAATGTGATCGTGTTAGATGGGGGTGGTGAGAAGTGTGTGGTACCTGCCAATGGGGTTGAGTAAAATGGGGCAGTAAGATTAATGATTTGATGAAGATAAAGATAAAGATAATGTGTAAAATAAAAAGTAATCAATAACTAAGATTAAGATAAAAGATGTGATTTAAATTTAAAAAGATAAAAGATAAGATTTGTAATCAAGAGTAAAAAACGTTGGGGGGTTAGTTTCACTAGACTTCCAATCAATGTAATTGTATAGATTTTCTCTACTTAGAATTCATACGCATTGTTCCCTAACCTATAATGATACTTTAATCGTGATGTCTCACATGAAAAAGCCTAAGTTGTTTAACTCAACTCCTAATTCCTTAACAAGTCAAGCTAAACAACTTGATGAAGAGCGGAGGTTCATGAAAAGGCTAATAGATGCTACTTTATGTCTAGCAATAGAGTCTATTAGGAACCTCTTTCAGTTCATAGTTTAAAAGTATTTTTCAATAACGATTAAAGCTATAAAACATGCAATTATAGTAGGCCTAACTATAAAACAAGAATTTAAGAGTAGAAAGAAGAACAAACAATGGAATAACGCATTGTTTCCTAACCTATAATGATACTTTAACCGTGATGTCTCACATGAAAAAGTCTAAGTTGCTTAACTCAACTCCTAATTCCTTAACAAGTCAAGCTAAACAACTTGATGAAGAGTGGAGGTTCATGAAAAGGCTAATAGATACTACTCTATGTCTAGCAATAGAGTCTATTAGGAACCTCTTTCAATTCGTAGTTTAAAAGTATTTTCCAATAATGATTAAAGCTATAAAACATGCAATTATAGTAGGCCTGACTATAAAGCAAGAATTTAAGAGTAGAAAGAAGAAAAAACAATAGAATAAAAACTAAATAGATATAGAGATGAATTACATGAAGAGTCGTCTAGTTCACCAAACCCCCAAACAATAGGAAAATTAGCTCATCATAGATATGAGGAACTGACAGAGCACATTGAACACGCCATCAAAAGCAACTAAGTTACCCAATAAATTTTGCAATATAGGGTTAACTCAGGTCATTTTCTCAAAGATACAATTCATCAAACACCTTGCATTCAATACAAAATAGGGGGGATTTTGTATGATCTTCAAAAATTAAAGCAACAGAACAACTTTCTAAACAATAAACGAAAACAGAATTAAAGAGATACAACTCAAGAACCTATGCTTATGGAGAAATAATCATAGTTCCAATAAGGATAAGTCAAATTCAAACTCATGAAATTCCCAACAATACGAAATTTAAGGCAATCACCTTACATTCATTTGGAAAATTTCGGATTACTATCACATTTCTAGTTTTCCCAAATTCAAGCACATATCGTATTAAATCATAATCAATCGATTGTAATTGACCCAAATTCAGATTCCAATTCCCTAATCTAATCATTATCATACATTAAATAAGGAAATTGAAAATTAGAATAAGGGGGAAAAGGGTTTTCATGAGCAAAATTCAAAATTAAGAATAGAGGAACTCATATTTACCCACAAGCACTTGGGTTGCAAAGGGGATTTAGCCCTCCATAAAGATCCTCATGGTGGCTGCAAGGGGCTGCACGAAATTTATGAAGGAGAAAGGGAAAAGAAGAGAAGAGAAAAGAGAAGAGAGCAAAGGTGTAATTTTTATTGAATGAGTAGTGTTGTGTAGTGTAATTGTTGTCTTGCAAAAGGGAAAAAGCTTAAAACAAAAAGCCATAACAGTGGTCCCCTCCCACAAGGTCTGAACCCACTAAATAAAAGATATCTTGACTAATTACAATTACCAAATGGTCCCTAATTACAAACTAAAACGCGAAATTATTATAAGTGTAGGACTGTAACTTTGAATCCCAAATTTGATCCCTTAAACGTCAGAATTAGTCAATCCTTGTGAGACAGGAAATTGTAGATCTCCTCCTTAGCTTTCAAACAAGACAAGAATCATCAAATCAAAGACCTGTGTCAGACGTTATAGGCTTCACAAGAGACAGTGTCAAAAGCATCAATAAAACGTGACAAATAGCAATTTTTGCAATTTTTGACACTTGGGCCCAAAATGACCCAATCTCACAACTCAGCTAAAATGGTCAAAATGAGGTATAAAACATGTCTAGACTATGTTAAATGCAATTCTAGACTATGCTTTACTCTATTAGGAACCAAAAAGAAATTAAAGAAAAATTGTTTGGTGTTTGGAAGAATAAAACAATTGTACTCTTAAGCTCCAACCTTCAATAGCGTAGAACTCTCTCTTCCCCAGTGTGTCAATCCTATGCATCTGACGGTCTTCAATGTATCCAATATCTACAAAGATAATGTAAAACTAAAAATCATAACAGATAAAGATATAAATTTAAATCCTAATATTTAGTAAAAAGTAATAAAATCCTAAAAAGATAAAGATATAAGATTAAATCTTAATTACTTAAGGTCAAACAAAATATCAAATAAGAGAAAAATAAGATAACCATTGTAAATTAAGAATTAATTATGAGTAACAACAGCGGTTATTAGTCATCCATTGACTGTCGAAGCAAGAGATGACGTTCGTCCTAAAGCTCTTTCTGGTTGTCTAGTTGGGTTTGCATGGTGTTGAGTTGAGTAATCTACACCTGTATGGAGCTGATTTTGCCACCCATGGAAGCCAAAGCTTCACTAAGAACCAAATGAAAGCACCAATTTGATAGAGGGAAGGAGGGTCAGAGGAGAATAGAAGTGGTAATTGAGGAGGATAGAGCATTAATTAGGTTTACTACTGAGAGGCTAGTAAGGAAGAAGATAAAATTCATAAATTCCATAACCATTCAAAACAAACGAGAGTCATATAAACTATTGCCAATAAAAGGGCCTAACAGGTGTCCCAACAACTTAAGCAATAAACTGAAATAAAACAAAATAATCCTGGAGCCAAGGAGGACTCTTGTGGTTACGTTTGGGCCTCAGGTTGGCAGTACTCTATTGGCCCAATGAGTGCCTATCATTACACCGCACCAATTACCATTGTTCGGCCACCACTCACCTATACATATTGCTCCGACAAAAGCACTCCTCAACACCAACACCCACCAAATCTCAAATTGCTACATTGCATCGCCATGAAACCACCGAACGCTAGATTTCAAATCACAACATCATGACGCACCCCTTTTGGAGGGTCTGTGTAAAGTTGCAACCTGTTTTCGTGGCGATGTTGGGAACGAAGAAGAGGATCTGAGTGTCATTGGAGAAGTTATTGGTATTGAGAAGGGTGACTTAGGAGTCATCGATGCAAAGAGGTTAGCGGAGAAGGAGGGAAGCTTGACAATTTGACGAGGAAGTTGATGGAAGGGGGCAAAGAACGAACAACAAACACAGAGAGGGGATTAATTTTTATTTTTATTTTTATTTTTTAAAATCTAGTGCGGACAGTTTTATTGTAACTCCACACTCATCTCATGATCTAGCGGTGCAATTTGCACACACACAACGTAACCCTTTGCAAAACATCTGTACACATGGTGCATCCCATTATAAGACATCCGCTCACACAGTGTATACCCTTTCGGAGTATCGCACACTAGCAAGAGTTGGAAGTCCCATAAACTCAACTGGTAAATTCATAAGAGTTTACCTCATGAAAATAATATTAAAAAGCTAGATTCATACACATAATAATACCAAATAAGTAACAAAATACTATATTGTTTCTAAATAAATTGTCTAAAATTCATAGATCATAGATGATCAAGTGATTCAATGGCAGCACCTAGGTTCGTCAACATGATGACGAGTTCGTCATAATAGCAAAGGCTGTAAGTTTAAGGATTTAGGATAAACAATGTTTCGTGTAAGTAGAGTTAAGTAAGAACTTTTAAGAGTTTTTGAGATTTAGGGTTAACAAGCTCAAAATAATGATATTTTTGTTGTCACGACAACAAATTTTAATAAGTGTTCAAACTCATCAAATCGTACCTAAACTTGCGATTTAACAAGATTACATTCGAGGTTACCTGAGTGTAGTACAAAGCAAGTTTCAAATGAGTTAACACGTTTTCCTTTCCTAAACTTGTACGAGTTTACCTAAACTTGCTTGGAATTGCCTGATACTATAAAAGAATCAATGTCGACAAATACAGGAACAATCTTATTCTTTGGAAGAAGGGACAATCTAAATAGGGCAACCATAAACATATGGGCAAATACAAGCTTCTCCATTGTAAACCCATTACAATATGGATTAACCTAGTCAATATAAAAAAAACATATTGTAGGGCCTGCACTGAACAAAATATCCACATAAGAGCTATATATATATATATATATATATATATATATATAATTAGAATCAAATTAATTAAGACATTATGCATCTACTCCACTAAATTTTCTCGGCTCATCAATAGTCATGCACTGCAACGAGATTAATCTCAAACCCAATAGATTGGAGGACACCTACCTCAAAAAAAATTATGCATCTATCTCTAATTGACAAGTCACTTTAAATGCTTAATAAGACACCAATAAAAGTAATAAAAAAAATTTGCTATACCAATAGATGCTCTACAAAACTAACATTAAATTAATTAATTAGTTATTGATAAATTTATGACTCTTATAGTCCCACGTGGGAGTAAAAACTTTCATCATTTTTTTTTTATTTCTAACAAAACCAAGAATATATCAATCATGAACTAGCATTTATAACCATTGGTCCAAAATGAGATGAAAAACATTTTAACAATGTATCAATCATACTCAACGAGATGATAAATCAATAAGTAATTGATCCGAGTGGTTATTGAACTTGGTCTCCTTATGGAATATTTCGAATTAGAGTCTTGTAGATGAAAAAAAAATGATTGAAAAGGAAAAACCCCATTTAAAGTGGCCAATCAAATTTTCCATAGAGATTAGTCATCGAAAAAGTCGATGAATACTTCGTACCAATATGACATAGTTAAAAAAAAAAAAAGATAAAGAGAGTACTAAGAATCAAATTATTATACATAAATAACTCTAGAAAATAATTATTCCTCGTTATCACCATTTATTTTCCTGTAATCTAATATGATCCTAACTTGGAACTTACCTTTAACCTTTAGATTAAGAAAAGATAATTAGTGAAGATGAGGAATATTTTTTATTTTTTTTGAAAATTGAAGTGAATGTGTGGACCCCAAAGAAAAATAAGTTGCAAAAGGTATTTAAGCAATTCCGTAAAACATCCTGAGGACTATTACAACATGAAACAAAAAAAAAAAAAAAAAAATGTTGATTGCTAATTTTCTCTTTCATAAAAATTAGTGGGAGAAGATAGCATTTCCCACAATTAAATAGAGCCGTTAACGTTCATCCTCGTTGGGATGCATTAGGAACTAATACAAAAAAAATTTGGACAAAAAAATCACTATTTGTATTTTAAAAATTATTTTAAGGATATTATAGTAATTTAATAATTAATTAAAACAAATCTCTTTACTCTCTTCTCTCCTTATTTATTGCAATTTATTTTCAGATAAGATAATTAATTGTAATAGGAGATAAATGGTTTATTTTTAATTAAATATTAAATTATTAAAATACCCTTATTAAATTACAAAAATAAAAGGCTCAATTACACTTTTGATCCTATTATTTTCACAAATTCCCGATTTTAGTCTATTTAATTTTTAATTTGTAATTTTGGTCCCCTATTTTTAAAATCTTGCAATTTTGGTTCAATAGTTAAATTGTAATAGTTGACCATTAAATTTAACATTGACTTTTTTTAATTTTTTAAGTTTACCTTCCTTTTTTTTTTATACTAATAACAAAAATAATTAATTAAATTTAATTACCTAATTTTTTTATTAATCACAAAAAAAATCGTGACACTTTTAAATTAAAAATAATAATTTTGTGATTAGTAAAAAAATAGATAATATTTTTTTTTCATAAGTTAAAAAAACTTTACCTATTTTTTTACTAATAAAAAAATTAAATTAATTAAATTTAACTACCAAATTTTAAACCAATTACAAAATAAAAAATTATAATAACTAAGTAAATTTTAAATTAAAAAAAATTGTGACTAGTATAAAAAATAGGTATTTTTTAAAAATGAACAAAAAAAGTAAACGTTAAATTCAAGGTAATATAGAAAAGAGGGATAGATAAGCATTAATTAATATACAAATTTAACTAAGGCCTAAAGTAAGATTCTTAATCAAGGTCCATTAGAGCGAATTTAAAATTGTGCTACAATTACCTTGATTATGTTTTATGATTTCCCCAAAGATTGATGATTTTTGTGGTGGAACATAATAAGAGCCGTATGGAATCAATTTGGCTGGTTCTTGATGTTTTCCATTTCTTGACCACCATTTTCTCCAATTAAACAGAATTTCAATATCCGTAGTAAACGATTTGGTGTAACCGTTAAAAGTATCAATACATGGCATTAATATTGTTCCTGAAACAAAAAACTTATTTCCATGAATCAAACCAATTATTGTTTAGGGGTGCCGATCTTCCACAAAAAGACATCTCGAAGTACTTTCCAGTTCGTGATTGACAAAGTCCATCAAAGACTAAGCGCGTGGAAAGCAAAAACTCTTTCCTTTGCAGGAAGGGTGACACTTACGAAGGCAGTACTGCAAGCGATTCCGTCCTATGTCATGCAGTCTTGTCTTCTTCAGATTTCAATCTGCAATGATGTTGATAAAGCGTGCAGACAATTTATTTAGGGCGACTCTTCAGCCGGGGAAAAAGATCCATCTAGTTTCTTGGGATAAATTATGTATGTAGAAGCCAAAAGGTGGTCTTGGGTTACGACACACTAGAATTACAAACCAAGCTTATCTGCTAAAAGATTCTGTGACAGATCCCCCCCTTTATGGTCATCGATTGTACGTAACAAATATGGATGCGGCTCTCGATTGACGCTCGACATTAACACGAACTGAGCTGGAAGTAACTTTTGGAGGGATTTATGCTCGACGAGGGACCATTTTTTGAGAAATACTGTTTGGAGATTGGGCAACGGCGCTGAGATTCATTCTGGAAGGATAATTGAATGGAAGAATTTGGGCCGCTGTCAAGTGGAGCAACGATGACAATTCCGGATTCACAACTAGAAGAGACAGTTGACCGATATGTAGTTAGCAATTCACATTGGCTTATCAACAGGTTTCAAGACCTTCTTCCTACTAATATAGTGAATGCAATTTCTACCATGTCACTTCCTGGGTCGGTTATGACAATGGACACTATGCTTTGCAGAGGTTCAGCGGATGGGACTTTCTCTTTAAAGTCAGCTTATGGAGTTCTTAGTAGCACCCTTAATGCTCCAGACGTGCATCTGTTTAAACTTATTCACCGCTGACCTGGTTTTGAGCAGGTTAGATGTTTGTTATGGAAGCTTGGCCATATCCTGATTAATAGTAGACGAGAAAAGATGAGGCTAGCCTCCAATAGTGATTGTTATGCTTGCCCCCAAGTAGCAGAGACTCTCTTCCATACCTTTCGTGATTGTGAAGGCAATGCGTTGGTGTGGAACTCCCTCCTGTCTAATAGGCATGCGCATTCCTTTTTCAATTGCAGTGAGTGGAAAGTGTGGCTCGAGGACAACTTGTCGAACATGCAACAAGTTCAAGGTATCCGATGGTGTGTTCTATTTGGTTTCCTTATTGACAATTTGTGGTGGAAACGGAATAAGGCCATATTTAATAATGAAGCTTGGAACCACCATGATGTAGTACACAAGTCCATCAACATGGCACAGGCTTACGCTAGTAGTTGCCTTCTACCTACGAATAAGATCTTTCATAATCAGGGTTCATCTAGACCAGATAGGATTCGTTGGTATCCCCCTCGTTTAGGCCAAATATCAGTTAGCTATGATGCATCAGTCTCTCATCTTGGCCAAGTAGTTGCCTGTGGGGGAGTGCTGCGAGATTATCAAGGCCGGTACATGGGAGGCTTCCAAGCGCGGGAGGGGGAGAGCACGGTTCTTCATGCAAAACTTACAGCGGTCCTGTTGGGGCCCAAGCTTGCATGGGCAAAGGGATATCGTTGCATCAGGGTGGTTTCGGATTCAGAAACAGCTATTCAAACTCTCCAAGGTCGCTATGATAAAAGACACAACCAAGAGAATGTGGTTCGGGAGATTAATGATATACATGCTATGCTAGGAGACGTCACGTGGAACCATGTGTTAAGAGAAGCGAACACAGTACCTCATGAGATGGCAAAGGAAGCTTCTTTTTCTTGTAATAATTTTATGTTATTTGATGTAGCTCCGGATTGCGTTGCTGATAGTTTACGTTGTGATTTAGTTAATAATATCTCTGCCAGGGGCCTTTAACCCTGGTCATTATTCACCAAAAAAAAACCAATTATTGTTTATACTTATAATTAATTCAAGTAGAATTACCTTACCCCAGAATCAATGTGAACTACAAAGTCACGAACATATGAAGTCACAATTAGGACGATTTATGAGAAAGCTATTCTTATTCTTTGTATACATGGAAGAAGGGACAATCTTAATTGGGCAACAATGATACATATCAACATGGTTAACCTAGCCAATATGAAATATCTAAAACAATAAAAAAACATACTACAAGGTCTACACCAAACAAAATCCACATATATAGGTTTAAGTGCTTATAGGACACCTGTAACAACAAATATGGTTATAACATGCAGATGTTCCACAATACTATTAAATGTTTTAATTATTATTTTTTTCTTATGATTTTTTTTTGTCCTGTGAGACACTACGGGTGTCCCCCAATCTACTAGGTCAGAGACTAATCTTACTTGTAGTGCATGAACGCAATGAGGCATTACACCATTGCTCCAACATATTTTAGAACCTGATTTAACCTTAATTTTTTTTCTAGAGGGAATTAACCTTAACTAACCCACTACAAAAAAAAAATTAACAATAAGGATCAAGTAATTTACATGTAATTTAAAAAAAAATGTTACTAATTAAAACTTTAATGACACAAGTATTAATGACAAAAATTATAATTATTAACAAAATTTTTGTGATTGATACTTATCAATCTATGACATATACATATAAAAAAAAAACCAACAATAAAATTTAGCATTAAAAATAATTTACATCATAGATGTAAGGTGAGGATCATAAGATGTTATTATGATTGAGAAGGTAAACTATCCTCGTTTTCTATACACATAAAAATGCAATACTTTAATGGAATAATTGTGTGTGTGGCTATGTTAGCTTCTTTAATATTAAAATAAAACAATCAAAGAATCTAATACTAATTGAATTAGAAGCTTCTGGAGAGAGTTTAATGGCGATTGATAAAGTGTATTTTATCATAGTATAGAGTTGCATTTAGCATAGTCTAAACATATTTTATACTTCATTTTGGTTATTTTAGCTGAGTTTTGTGAGATTTGATCGTTTTGGGCCCAAATGTCAAAAATTGCTATTTGTTATATTTTATTGATGCTTTTGACACTGTCTCTTGTGAAGCCCATAACATTTGACACAAGTTTCCTATTTTGATTATTCTTGTTTTGTTTGAAAGATAAGGAGGAGATATACAATTTCATGTCTCACAAGGATTAGCTAATTCTAACGTTTCAAGGGTCAAATTTTGGATTCAATGTTACGGTCCTGCACTTGTAATAATTTCGCGTTTTAGTTTGTAACTAGGGACCATTTAGTAATTGTAATTGGTCAAGGGTCAAGGTAGCTTTTATTTAGTGGGTTCAGACCTTGGGGGGGGGGGGGGGGGGGGGGGGGGGGGGGGGGGGGGAGAGCACGGTTTTGGCCTTTTATTTTTAGCTTTTTCCCTTTTGCAAGACAATAATAACACTACACAACACTTTTACATTGAATAAAAATCTCACATTTGCTCTCTTCTCTCTCTTCTCTTCTTTTCCCTTTCTCCCTCATCAATTTCGTACAACCCCTTTGCAATCACCATGAAGATCTTCATGGAGGGCTAAATCCCCTTTGCAACCTAAAAATCATGTACTTGTGGGTAAATATGAGTTCCTCTATTTTCAATTTCGAATTTTGCTCATGAAAACCCTTTTCTCCCTTATTCTAATTTTCAATTTCTTTGTTTAATGTATAATAATGATTAGATTAGGGAATTGAAATCTGAATTTGGGTCAATTACAATCGATTGATTATGATTTAATATAATATGTGCTTGAATTTGGGAAAACTAGGAATGCGATAGTAATCCGGATTTTTCCGAATGAATGTAAGATGATTGCCTTAAATTTCGTATGTTGGGAATTTCATGAGTATGAATTTGACTTATCCTTGTTGGAACTGTGATTATTTCTCCATAAGCATAGGTTCTTGAGTTGTATCTCTTTCATTCTATTTTCGTTTATTGTTTAGAAAGTTATTATATTGCTTTAATTTCTAAAAATCACACAAAATCCCCCCTATTTTGAATTGAATGCAAGGTGTTTGATGAATTATATCTTTGAGAAAATGACCTAAGTTAGCCTTATATTATAAAATTTATTGAGAAACTTAGTTACTTTTGACAGCGTATTCAACGTGCTCCGTCAGTAATCACACATCATTTTAAACTATCATCTAATTACAAAACATTGTTAATATAAATTTTTAAATCATTTTATATAAATCAACAAATGTGTCATAAATAATGGATTAAGATTGCATAATAGTATAACATTAGTTAGTGTACAATTGATGGATTCTACAGCCGAGTATTATTCTTATCTTGATTAAGGAGTGATTCACTTATTCAAAGATTAAAGTTTCTTAGACTTACGCTTATGCTTATAGTAAGGATGTATTTAGGATAGCTGGAAAAAAAAATAGATTATTTCAATTGATTATAAGTATAATCAATTATAATTAGAATCTATTTTTGTTTGGATAAGTTTGCTGAGAAATGATTTGAAAATAATTAATTTGGTTTGGATACAACAAAAAATAGCTTTTATACTGTTAGAATATATATTATCTTTATATTATTTTGGTAGTTATTATCCTTGTATTATCTTGGTAGTTATTATTTTTCTTTATCTTTATATGATTGATGGATAGATTTTGGCAAGCGTACCAAATATCGCACAAGTAGTTTAAAAGGGAAGATCCCAGTATCGAATCTACAGAGAATTGTCCGTATTTGACTATCAGTAAAGTAATCAATTCCTAAACATTAGTTTGGTTTTTAAAGTTGGTTGTTCTTGAAACATCAATAATAACAGAAATTTAACTAAACACTACAGTTAACACTAACTATAAACAATAAAAACGACAATGTTGATTCGGGACTATGATCGAACAGTTGGCGTGCTTGAGTTTTAGAATGGAATAATGGATATGTTGAGGATTTGGTTCAACCGGTTTGCTTCCCATGTAAACATATAAGATATATTCTCCATTCACATTAATAGTTCAGATTAACTTCGATCTAAAAGTGCTCAAAACGTGATCTCTCATCAAATCAAGCCTAAACTGCTCAACCTCACTTCCGATGTCTCGGTAAGTTTAGTTGAGTGGTTTGATGAAGCTTAGAGATCTTTGCAAAGCTAATGGAGTCTATCCTATGTTTAGAAATACACTCCATTAGAGTTCAAACTCAATTCCAAATTCAACAGCATCTGTCAATGGCAGGTAAACTCTAAAACATGCATATATAATTGATCCAATCATATAACAAGAATAAAGATAGAGAAATGAACATTAAACTGAATATTTCAATGAATAGATATGAAGAATAGCGTTTACATGATCAGTACCTAGTTCCAAGTCCTCAACACTAATAGATTAGCCTCTCATTGTCATGAGAAGCCTTGAAAAGGTTACAAAATGGGATGAAGAGAACAGAGGAAAATAGAGAAAACAGAGGAAGCAGCTCAACCAAATCCACCAAAGTCTAAATCCTTCAAAATTATTACAAGTGTAGCTTATATAATCGAAGTCTCACTTAGCACAACCTTCTGCGAAGCGCAGTACACTGCATAATGCATCTCAGAACAGGTGTTCCGCTAAGCGTAATCTTCCGCTAAGCGCATATTTAGTTCGAAAGCAACTTCCGCTAAGCGTGATGTCCCGCTAAGCGAGTCTTCAGTTCGAATGAAAATGTCGCTTAGCGCAATATGGCGCTCAGCGCGTCATAGACCGCCTAGCTCGCATAGCTTGATGTTGCGCTCAGCGAGTGGAGCGCTGAGCGAGATGTGTCGCTTAGCGAGATCTGCCTTCTTCTTGTATTCTCCCTTTACTGTTGAATCTAGGCCTACACACATAAATTAAAGTATATTTCTCACAAAATAACTTCCTAGGGTTAGAATTATCAAACTATACAAATATATATTAAATGATTTCAAACTAAGCTAAAAATCCTGAGAACATTGGATAATCACTACAAAATATGATGCAATATTTACGTATATAAAGCGATTATCAATGATGTAATCAATTACTGAGGGTTTCCTCAATATAAATAAAGATGAGGTGTAGTTTTCTCCCATACACATTTAGTAAAATACATCATTCTAATATGGTATCATAGAATTAGGTTCAAACTTTATTTTCCTTTTTTTCTTTCCTTCAAAGCATCGTGAATAGTGCGTGAGCAGTATCACACCCTCTGTGAAGCTATTGTTCACCATCGCCGACCAATCTTTTTCCCAACACGATCACACCCTCAGAGTCGCCACCCTCTGGCGACCAAAACCCCATCGGACCCACCTCCATCTTCCGCCAGACGCGCCGCCACTCTCCTATTTGACATTTTTGGTGAAGTTCTCTCATGGCTGCAACTCTTGTAGTGACTTTTACTACTGTTCTGCTGATCCCGTGCAAAAAATTAATTGGGACTGCGAACTATAGCACTTAGGGTGCTTCTGTTCAATTGTGGTTCCAAGGCCAAGGCTGTGTTGCCCACTTGACCACTCCGATAGTGTCAGTTCCCATTGCGGAGCAACCACATTGGACGCAAATTGACGCCTCATTATGTAGCGTTCTCTGGTTCTCTCTTGCCCCCAACCTCCAAGCACAATTCTAGGCTTTTACCACTTGTTATGATGTGTGGACCAAGGCCAAGAAAGTTTATTCCAACGATGTTCATCATTTCTATAGTGTACTCACTAGCTTGATGAATATTAAGCTGGTGAACATGGACATGCAAACATATCTTGGTAAACTTGATCACTTGATTGCGGAATATTCCACTCTCATGCCTTTTACTAGTGATGCAAATACATTTTACAAACAACGCAAACAGTTCTTCATGGTGGTTGCTCTTGCTGGACTCACACCGGACCTTGAGGCAATCCGTAATCAAATTTTATCGGGTTCTACAATTCCTACCTATGACATGGTATATGAACAACTGTTGCGTATCTCCACTCCACATACTTTTGGACACTCATCCACGTCTACCGGAGATTCCTCTACCCTCGTCTCTCACTCCTCTCATCATGGGGGTCGTGGTGGAAGACGTGGTAATGGTTCCGGACGTGGTATTTATTGCACCTATTGCGAAATCTTTGGTCATATTGAAGCCAAATGTCGAATAAAAGCTCGAGTGCAACCTCAATCAGTTAATATGGCCACAGTCACCCCTTCTACTTCTGATATTACTATCTCTATTGAGGAATATAATGAGCTTCTTCAGCTTCGAGCAGCCAACAAACCTGCATCACCTATTACCATTGTGGCTCAGTTTGGTAATCCTATGGCTTTTATTTCTCAGTCCCCCTCTATTGGACCTTGGATACTTGATTCCGGTGCCTCTAATCACATGATTGGTAACCAATCCCTTTTCTCTTCCTTAACCTTTTCAAACTCCTTACTCTCTGTTACTCTCGCAAATGGCTCTCAGATTAAAGTCTAGGCCATCGGACAAACCCATCCCCTTCCTCGACTTTCTTTACACTCTGTCTTATTTGTTCCCGGTTGTCCTTTTAATTTAATTTTTATTAGCAAACTTACCCGCACTCTTGATTTTTTTGTCTTGTTTGAAAATAATTTTGTTCTTGTACAGGATCGACGTAATGGATAGACGATTGGAGTAGGACATGAGTCTGGAGGATTATATCAACTTACACCTTCGGTTGCCTGTGTCTCCTCTATCTCTCCAGCTCTCGCACATCAACGCCTTGGGCACCCGAGTCTAGAAAAATTATGTCTTTCAGTTCCTAGTCTTTCTAAAGTTTCATCTTTTTAGTGTGAGTCATGTCAACTAGGCAAACATAGTCGTACTAGTTATAGTCCTCACGTCAATAAGTGTGTTGCGTCACCTTTTGCTTTAATTCACTATAATATTTGGGGTTCTAGTCGAGTCTATTCCACATTAGGATATTTTTATTTTGTCACATTTATTGATGATTTTTCTCGTTGTACTTGGGTGTTTCTAATGAAGAATTGTTTGGATGTTTTTTTCTATTTTTCAAAGCTTTTCTGCTGAGATTCAAAATCAGTTTGGCTCCTCAATTAAAATTTTACGAACTGATAATGCAAAATAATATATGTCATCTCAGTTTCAGTCCTTTTTAAACTCCCAAGGGATTCTTCATCAAACATTTTGTGCCCACACACCACAACAAAATGGTGTTGCTGAACGCAAAAACCGCCACTTGGTGGAAACCGCTCGCACACTTCTTCTTCACTATAATGTTCCACTTCGTTTTTGGGGAGATGCTCTCCTTATTGCGTGTTATTTGATTAACCGCATGCCTTCATCGATTCTCAACAATTGGATTCCTTACTCCATCTTATATCCTAAACAAAATATTCACCATGTTCCTCTTCGTGTCTTTGGGAGTACATGTTTTGTCCATGATCTCACTCCAAGTAAACATAAACTCTTTGCCAAGTCCCTAAAATGTATTTTTCTAGGATACTCCCGCCTTCAAAAGGGTTATAAATGTTTCTCTCCTCAACTTTAGAGATATCTTGTCTTTATTGATGCTACATTCTTTGAGACTACTCCTTTCTTTTCCTCCATCGTTGAAAATGTCCCTCTAGAGGTCCCACCTATTGTTCCAGCACCACTTGTTGCTCCCACTCCACCTCCATTACTCAAATACCACCAATGGACATAGGCACCATTGGTAGTGCCATCGGATCCTCCAGCATCATCTCCTGCTCCAAACATCCCTCCACCACTGTCTCCTACACCTAAACTTCCCATTGTGCTTCGCAAAGGTATTCGATCCACTCGTAATGCTAATCCTTTATATGCCTTTACTCTGCACTGTGACCATTTATCTCTGTCCTATTACTCTTTTATCTCTTCTTTGGATTCTGTATCTATTCCTAAGTCTACAGGTGAAGCCATGGCTGACCACAATTGGTAACAAGTGATGCTGGAAGAAATGGCTGCATTGGATGCTAGCAACACATGGGAGCTTGTTCCCTTGCCTCCCAACAAATCTATTATTGGGTGTCGTTGGGTTTATACGGTGAAGATCGCACCAAATGGCACCATTGGTCACTACAAAGCTCGTTTGGTGGCTAAGGGCTATACTCAAATTTTTGGTATGGATTATAGTGACACTTTTTCTCCTATGGCCAAAATCATGCTCTGTTCGTCTTTTTCTTACTATGGTTGCCATTCGACACTGGCCTCTTCACCAACTGGACATCAAAAATACCTTCCTGCATGGTGAGTTGCAAGAAGAGGTGTACATGGATCAACCACCCGGTTTTACTATTTCTAGTGGCTCACACCTTGTCTATAAGCTTCATCGCTCCCTTTATGGTTTGAAGCAATCCCCTTGGGCTTGGTTTGGTCATTTCTGCTTAGCTCTGCTTGAGTTTGGTATGATTCGTTGTGAAGCTAACCACTTGGTATTTTCCCTCCATTCTTTGTTTGGCTTGTGTATCTATCTCGTTATATATGTTGATGACATCGTCATCACTGACAATGATTTAGCTAGAATTACCCGTCTCAAGTCTCACCTCCACACTCAGTTTCAGACTAAAGATTTGGGTCCACTCAGGTACTTCTTGGGCATTGAAGTTGCCCAATCCTCATCTAATATTGCCTTTTCCCAGCGAAAATACGCCTTACACATTCTAACGGAAACTAGAATGCTTGATTTTCGTCCAAGTGACACTCCTATGGATCCTAATGTTAAGCTTATTCCGGGTTAGGGGGCACCTTTGAAAGACCCGGGAAGGTATCAATGACTTGTAGGCAAGCTTAATTACCTCACTGTCACTAGACCAGACATTACGTTTGCTGTTAGTGTGTTGAGCCAATTCTTGAAAGAACCTTGTGAAGGTCATTGGGATGTCGTCACCCGTGTCCTTCGATATATCAAGAATGCATCAGGTCGTGGACTGTTGTATGAAAACAAAGGCAATACCAACATCATTTCTTACTCTGATGCTGATTGGGCAGGATCACCATTAGATAGGAAATCCACCTCTAGATATTGTGTTCTTATTGGAGGGAATATGATTTCATGGAAAAGCAAGAAGCAAAAGATAGTTTCCAGATAAAGTGTCGAAGCTGAATATCGTGCGATGGCACTAGCTGCTTGCGAGATTACATGGCTTAGGGAACTTCTCCAACAGTTAAAATTTAGAGACACTACAGCCACTAAACTAATTTGTGATAATGAAGCTGCCATTCACATAGCATCAAACTCGGTGTTCCATGAACGAACCAAACACATAGAGATAGACTGTCACTTTGTGAAAGAGAAGATACTCTCAAGAGCAATTACCACTAATTTTGTCAATTCTAAAAATCAACTTGCTGACATGTTCACTAAGTCTCTCACAAGTCCCAAGGTTAACTACATTTGTAACAAGCTTGGCTCATATGACATATATGCTCCAACTTGAGGGGGTATTAGAATATATATTATCTTTATATTATCTTGGTAGTTATTATCCTTATATTATTTTGGTAGTTATTATCTTTATATTATCTTGTTAGTTATTATTTCTCTTTATCTTTATATGATGTAATTAATTACTAAGGGTTTCCTCAATATAAATAAAGATGAGGTGTGGTTTTCTCCCACACACATTCAGTAAAATACATCATTCTAATATGTACGATAAAAGAGGGTAAAAATAGCCGAAAGATAAAATAAATTGTTGAAAAATAATCATAAACCATAAATTTTCAGTTTCATCAAAATAACTTATTTTTTCAAAAAATATTTTTTTTCAAATTTAATCTATAGCTCCAAACATATTTGATTTTTCCAAAAGAATTTAGATTATTGGAAAAAGCTTAATTGATGTTTCCAAAATATTGCAACTCACTCAACCATTTCCTTGAAGCCAGCCTCCAATATCTGTAATTCTTGAGAACCTAAAATGTTCATTACATCTTTGTGACCATTCAATAAGGCCTCGTGAAAGAAAGTATTTCCTTGCTCGTTCTTTGCTAGGATTCCGTACAAAGCTTGTTCGGGATTTCGAGAATATGCATATGGTGAGTCATGGAGAAGGTAAACCACCAACAACTTCTTAAGAGTAATGACATCCCCAGCTCTTGCAGCAACATGTAGTGGTGTATCACCTTTGGCATTTTTAACACACAAAAGGGATAATGCACGTGGAAAAAGCTTCTTCATGTAGTTATCATTTCCGTACAGAGTTGCTACATGCAGCACGGTGTTACCCATTGGACTCCTTTGCACAAAAACATCATTGTCCACTATCTTTCCATAGTTTGATGGACATGTTTTGTCTTTTATTGAATCATATGTATACTTTAACAAATGATATTTGCTTTTATCTTTCTCATGAAGTTGAACTTCTGTGGGTTTCGAGGTTTGTATTTTATTTTCATCACTCACCTTTGTTAAAGAAGGCTCTAAATCAATAACAACGTGATTATTCATCATCAACATCTCAAATGGGCTTCTGCTCTACCTCCAAGTACTTTTTTTTTTTTTGTCCACAAATAAAGAACTATATAAAGAGAAAAAAACAATATATTAAAATTTCGTCCCATTTTATGGCATGAAATTAAAAAAGCTGGTGTGGTACATAGTCCAATAGAGATGGGTGATAGACCTGAAAGAGATGGGTGAGTAAAAAAAGGGTGTATCTTCAAAGAAGGTGACATCAACAGACATGTAAAAGCATTGGTTGGAAGGAGAGTAGCATCGATAACCTTTATGAGTGCGTGAATAACCAAGGAAGATTCACTTGATGGCATGAACTTTCAACTTATCAAGACTTAAAGTGAGATCATGCACAAAATAAATAGAGCAAAAAACACGAGGAGGAATTTTGAACAAAGGCTCATTAGGAAATAAAATAGAGTGAGGAATTCTATTACCGATGGAAGAGGAGGAAATTCTATTAATAAGATACCCAACCATAAGAATTGAATCCCCCCAAAATTTTAAAGGTGCTTTTGAATGAATTAAAAGGGTACATGCAGTGTCAATATATGTCAATGCTTGCGTTCAACAATACCATTTTGTTGCGGTGCACGTGGACAAGAGGACTGGTGGATCATACCATGGGATGTCATGAAATTGCGAAAAGACTGAGAAAAATACTCTTTTGTAATGTCACCAAGTATAGTACAAATTTTACTATCAAATTGGGTATGAATTTCAAGACAACTTTTGAAATATGGAAAACAAATCTTTGTTGAGAAATTACGCAAATTTCTTATAATCAGATTCGTGAGAATAAAATAATTGTGGAATAATGACACACAATTTGATAACGGAGTTCAGCTAATTATGCTTACGTCTTTGGACTGCTGCAAGTCGTTTATTGAAAAGGGAAGAATCAAAGTGTTTACAAACACTCAAAAAATATATAATAATATTTTCTCTCTCTCAAACTTCTCTCTCTTCTCTCGTTGAAATTTTCTTTCTTTGAATTGTTTCTACTTTTTCTCTTCTCTTCAATCACAAAGCAATAACTACGTGTTATTTATATTTGCATAAAACTAATTAAACACCATTAATTAATTTTACTATTTTTCTATTTGTTCTCCTTCCTTTTCGACTTTCCCATTATTGAATGGTGCTGACCATTTCAACAATCTTATCGTTCTTTCATTAAGAAAATCCAAGTAATACTAGAAAAATCATCAATAACTATGACATAATACTTAAAACCTAACATAGATGAGACATAACTAGAGCCCCAAACATTAGAATGGACAAAGGCAAAAGGAGAATCAATGTAGTGAGGGGTGCTTCCAAGGAACGTGGCCCGAACATGTTTTCCAAGTTGACAAGATTCACATCCTCAAAATTGTAATCACGGAAGGCTGGGAACCATTGCCTTTAATTTATTCAAACTAGGATGACCTAAATGATGATGAATTAGACTAGGAGACTCACTAGTGGTGCAGACAACATCTGTTGGTGAGTGGAACTAGTAGAGACCATGTGATTCATATCATGTGCCAATCATCCATCATGTATTCTCATTCTGTATGTAAAAAGAATTAGAAAGAAAAGTATAGAACAATTAAGATTGCGAGTGAGTGAACAAACAAAAACAAGATTAAAGGGAGAATTTGGCGCAAAAAGAATAGTATTTAAGGATAAGGAAAGGTGGGGGTTGCTTGGCCAATAACGGTAATAAGGGATTTAGATCCATCAACCAAGGTGATGTTGTGAGAGGATTTAGTTTGTGATAAATTGAAGACAAGTGAGGGATTACTGACTATGTGATCGAAAGCACCAGAATCTAAAATCCAAACTCCAATAGAAGGTGATTGAAAGAGGAAAACTGTAGAATTACTAGACTAAGCAATTGTAGTAGACATCAGATTTTATGGATTGAGAAGAAGAAACAACTACAAACTTATCAAGAAAGTCATGTAGTTGATAGCATGTAGGTCAAGTTTATCCCATACATTTGCAATACGAACATTGTGGGCGTCCACTTCTAACACCACAACCACCTCCTCTGCTTGTATGATTGTTTCGACCATGTCCACAACCACCTCCTCTGCTAGTATGATTGTTTTTCCCTGCAACAAAATTCAAAGATTCTCCAATTGTGGAAGAACCAATACATGATACTATTTATGGGAAAGGAATCCAAAGAAGTTGTCCCATGAGTTCCTCTAAGGTAGGTACATTAGGTTTGGTCAAGATCTAATTGCGAACAGACTTAAACTCCATGTGTCGACCATTTATTTCATGGCAATTATCCAACATTCTTATGGTTTTAGCTTAGTTTGAACTCATTTAGCATAGATTTCAATAGTTTTGTTAAATCTAACCTTGGGAAGTTAGTTTGTAGGAAATACATCAAATTTCATGTTTTGCAGGCCTACATTCATCATCAAGAGAAGATGGGAAGAAGAGTTAGACTCTGGAGTGTGCTAAGCTATTGATCGCTCTAAGCGAGTAGAAGAGCAAATCTGAAGGTGCTAAGCACGCACTGGTGCTAAGCACATTTACTCCTCTGTGAGACAACTCTGAAGAAGTCGCTTAGCATACACAAGTGCTAAGCGAATTAACTCCTTTGTCTACCAATTTTTGAATAACTTGCTTAGTGTGCATGTGCGCTAAGCAAGCTGCCATTTATGAGGAAAACGACAGAGTGAAGATTTTGAGTATAAAAGCCTTAGTGCTCCTTAGGGATTAGCAGCCATCATTTTCTAGAACTAGGTTTTTGTGAGCATTATTCCATTTCTCCATTGTCTTCTTCTCCATTTCCTCTTTTATCCATTGTAATCCATTTTTCTTGCTTCTCATGACTTTGAGAGGCTAATTCTTTTGTGTTGAGGGATTGGGGAACTAGGCTGCTCACATGTAAACTCTTTTCTCATATCTATTCAATAAATTATTTAGTGTTATTACCTTTCTCTATTTTATTTGCGTGTTGTATGATTTGGCCAGTTGTATATGCATGTGGTTAGGGTTTAAATGTCATTGAGAAATGCTTTTGAGCTTGGAATTAAGAAAGGTCTCTAATGGAGTGTATTTCTAGACATAGGATAGACTCCATTAGCCTTGTTGAGACCTCTAAGCTTCACCAAACCACTCAATTGAACTTACTAAGACATTAAAAGTGAGGTTGAGCGAGCAATATAGGCTTGATTTAGTGGGAAATCACATTGTAAGCACTCCTAGGTCACGGTGACTCTGAAATATTATGTTGAATGGAGAATGTCTTTATCATTTTACATGGAAGGAAAGCCTAGTGAAACCTAACCCTCATCATGCTCTTTGTTATTGTTTCAAATTCACACATTCCAGCTGCTTGATACTTTGTATGAACCAAATTTATTTCTTTGTTCATTGTTCTTACATGTTATTATTGTAGCTCTTAGTTTTCTATACCATTGTTAATTTAAATTCTGCACAACACTTCAACTTAAAACCAAATTAGTGTTTAGAATTGATAACTTTGCGAGTAGTCAAATACAAACAAATCATTGTGAATTTGATATTAGGAACTTCCCTTTTATATGACTTGCACGATTTAGTACACTTGCCAATTTGTTAATAGTTGCACATCAACCTTCTTCCATAGGTCGTGTTTTGTTTTGGAAATTTCATCCGATGACTTTTCCAGATGATTGGATAGCCCTTGACCCATGAACCATATCTCCACAATTGCTTACCAATGTGTATAGTTCTTCTTGTTAAGTTTGGCTGATGTGATAGAAGGAGTACCAGAAAAGACAAAGGAGACTGAGTTTATGGATGTGGGTACTACCATTAGGATAGATAAACAGTACCGAAGGGAGTGAGCAGTAACAAAGGACACGTGAACAATAATGAAAAGTACCAAACACCCTTTGTCGTGGTGACAAAAGTGACAAATGACTGCAACAATGGAAAGAGGAAGGGTTGAGTCCAACGAGGCAAATCGCATTGTAAACAGACATCGAGAAGGTGGCACGTGGACTTCACATGCCAATGAGACTGACGGTGAAGAAGCGGCACGTGGAATGGTGGTTGGCAATGCTATTTTTCGATCTGAATAGATCAATGAGTTTTGCTTTTGGTGCCGACAATCCAACCTCAAATGGAGGCAGTCGTCGAGACAACCAAAGTGGTGGTGGAGACTTTTGTTGACAACGGGAGCAGCATAAAGACAATCGACGTAAAGAAAAAGGAGAGTGGAAATGAAAAGGTTCCTGAAATGTGAACTATTGATACCAACTTGAGAATAATACTAGAGGAAATTGAATGCTTGAGGAGAATGATTCATCAGATCTTTATTTATAATAATCAAGATTGAATACAAAAGATTAAGACAAAGAGATTCCTTGATTATATGAATTATACAAAAGATAAAGATAGATCATATCATATCATATCTCACCAATATGTTTCAAAGAGATCAAATTGAGACTATGTTTGATTAATAAAATGAATAGTTTCAATACTAATACAATGTTTTTATTCTAGAAAGAAATTAAATATTGTATTAGCATAAGAAAACATAAACAAAATCATGATAGAAATAAAAACATGTAAAAAAAAAGAAATAATAATTTGTGATTTAATTTAATAATTTAATGGATTGTATTAGTAAAAATTATAGTATTTTGTATTTAATAATGTTAGGATCAGCCGAGTAATAATCAAGAGGGGGGGGAGAGGGTGAGTTGATTGAACGTAAAATGACAGATTCTTTTCCAATAAAAGCTTTTCACCACCACTCTTGAGATTTTAATAAAAACGTTTTTAGAGAATGTGATATTGATTGAATAAATCAGAAAAACAACCTCAACTTATGATAGAATTGATTAGAACAATTAAACTTGATAAAGATCAAAAATTGAATTGAAAGAGATTGAGGGATAGAGAGATTGAGCCTCTTGATTTATTCTAGTTCGATCAACCACCTATCTACATCCAGCTTTCCCTTTCACCAAGGGGTTCCACTATGAATTTGATTACATACACCATGCACACACAATTGACAGCAAATCCTGATTTCACAACCTGAAATAAGAACCTAGAAAACTTGAATGTGAAAACACCATTCACCATCTAGAAACAAAATTAGAAACACCATATAATTTCAACACATCTAGGAACGAAAAATCCTACAATGCTATTTAAACAAGATCAATAGAAAAAAAAATCAAGAACGAATACACCTTAATGTGTTGATATAGCTTGATGTAAGATCAGTTGAGAAACTCCAATGTGAGTAAGTTTACCAGTCAAGAACAAGTATTGAATCACCTTAGTTCATGAAAGAACAAGAGAGGAATATAGTTGTATAGGCTCAGAGGTTTAATCTCAAAATAATTTAGTAGTAAGAACAAGAATGAGTTTTTCTGAAACTCAAGAGATGTGTTAATGTGCAGAAGAAAGAAAGAGAATGTTCAGAGCAATATCAAATCTGAGAATCAAATAAAAAGATTTGGATTTTGACAATTGAAGAAATGAAAAGATATTGTGAGAATTGGTCTCTCTCTGCACAGGATGCTATAGGTTCAAATATATAGAATGGGTCAAAAAGATTCAGAGTTAGTTAGACAAAGAATGAATCTTTGAGATCTTTCAAAATGACCGTTATACTAGATATAATCGATTGCAATTAAGGTGTAATCGATTATCCCGTGTATCAGAATATGATTTACACTTGCTATTAGCTATTGTAATCAATTGCAACATACTTGTAATCGATTGCAAACAAAACAGAGCCAATTCTGAGTTTCAGAGATAGTCTTGTAATCAATTGCAGCTCGATGGTAATCGATTGCAATTGAAACGGGGCAATTTCTAAAATTTGAAAACAGTATTGTAATCGATTGCAATGGTTGGTAATCGATTAACTCGATATCAGAGATGGTTCAAAACTGATTTGGCCATCTGGTAATCGATTCCTACAATGTGTAATCGATTGCAATTACTCAGAATTAGTTACTAAGAAGCAAATCATCTAATGATGCTAGAGATAATAGAAAACAGAGTAGATCAAACATCTAGCATAAAAAAAAAGACTTAGTTTATAACAAACAATACAATACCATAATCCATACATGTTATGACATAAAATAGAAAATACTAAACTAAGAGAACGAAGAAGACTTAAGATATAAAGATACCAAAAATTTAATTGAAGAAGCGTCAATCTTCAAATAATATAATTTAAATATGTATAATAAATTTAATAATATATTATGTGTTGGGTTGGACAGGTCATGCGCTCAAAAACCAAGACTTGTTAATTGACCTGTACATTGTTCGAATTTGAATAAGATGGGTTGGATTTGATCCAAATTCCAAAACAATTCGAACAAACTGATTGTTTTTATTATGATGTCATTCATTAGAGGACAACTTTATTTTATTTTTTTAAAATTGTTAATTATACCTTCCATACTTATTAATACATCCTTTTTTCAAACTTTAATTTATTCCAAATATAATTTAAGTAAAACTTTAAATTTTTTTTTCCAAAATAGAATACTATTTTGATTCTATATATAAGAAATAATTGTCTAATTCATCAAAACCAATGGTTAGTTTATTTAAATAAAATTGGATTTTTTTTTAAAAAAAAAGGTATATCCAGGGTTTTAAAAACCGAATCGGTGATCGAACAGGTCGAGGTACTGGGTCAATGGTTTAATGGTTGAACCAATGAGTTACTGGTTGAACCGCATGAACTGGTCTATATTAAAAAAATATAATTTTTATATTTGTTTCAATTTTTATATAATTCCAAAAAATCTCATAACATAAAGTTGAAATAAATTCAAACTCAAATATCAAAATCATATAATAAAACTTACAAATCATAAATAAACTAATTCCAAACATAAGTTTTTAAGAAACATAAGTTTCTAAGAAGTTCGTCCATTTTTTTTATGGCCAAGGAGCATAAACTATTTCATGAATTCTTTCATTTAAGAACTCAGAATCTTCCATAGCAGCATCTCAACATTGCTTTCATTTAAATTCCTATTTTCCATGATATTGTTTGGTGCATCATCAACCTCATCATCATCCAAATTTAAAGGACCTATGACATAAAAATAGATGTTAAGTTATAATTAGCACATGGTGATAACAAATATGAAATAATTTAATCTATGATGTAATTAAAATATACCAATATCACTTGAAATTGGTTGGATAGTCATATTTGCAAGGTCTTTACGTAATGCATCCACCTCCTCATTGGTTAAGAATGGTGGTGAATCCACCATTACCCAATCAACATGGTCAACAATTGTTTCCAAACTAATAGGATCATAGTTGAGTTCTCTCTTTTTCCTGTACAAATATTTAAGCATAAGTATTTAAATTTAAAAGGATAAAGAACAAAAATAAAATAGAATTAATAATACCTATTTTGTAACCTTAAGTTGTAACGAACAAAAACTAAATCATTAAGATTCTGATGCTCCAATCTATTCCTTGTTTTTGAATGAATGTGCTCAAATACACTTCAATTTCATTCACAAACTGAAGCACTACAAGTTTGGCTTAAAACACGAATAGCCAATTTTTGTAAATTGGGTACACCACATCCATAAGATGCCCACCACTGATCTAAAATATTGCATGTAATGAAATAAATTAATAACACAAAGTCACAAATAAATATTAAGGAATAAGGATTACAAGTTATGAAAGTTACCTAGCATGACTATTCCGTTCATGCAAAGCAGTTTGCCTTCCAAAATCTAACTCAGCATTGCTGTAAATTCTCTTCTCACTAGTTAGTTTGCTTCGCAATTCATTATTGTCAACACCCAATTTTGTCCGCTTAATTACGCTATTATAGTTATTATTATTATTGTTGTTGCTGCTATTATTATCGTTGTTGTTGCTATTATTATTATTATTATTATTATTATTTGTTTCACAAGTAGTATCTTGCCAAAAAAAAAAAAAGAAGAGAGAAGAAAAAAAAAGAGAAGAAAGATTCAAAGAAAACCAATCATTTGTAATTTCTTTCATGTTCCTCCATCACAAGGCTATTACAAATTTTTGCAACACTACAAAATTGAAATGAAGTTTTAGAAAAGCTTACATATCTAAAAATAGGACAAGCCAAATCTGTTCAAGGCAAAAAGAAATAAAGGAAGCAGCAAGAGAAAAAGAAGAAAAAAAGAAAGCAGCTTCATCAATTAGAGAAGAAGCAACAATACAAAAAATCAATCAGCAACTTCATCCCAAGCAGTTCCATCAGCAGCTTCATCATCAATTGGCAACTTGATCTCATGAGCAACTAGGCTCAGCACCTAGGGTGGCTAATTCAGAAATTGCTGCAAGCAACAAATAAAAAATTGGATTAAAATGAGGAAACCCTCCTAGGAAGGAAACCTCCTGCCTATATATAGAGGTGATCAACAGAGAAAAGGGAGCAAGCATCAAAAGAAAAACACACACTGAATACATAAAGCACTGAGAGATCAATAGAGAACAAGAAGGAAGAAAAGCAGAGAAAAAGAAGAGAGATCAGCAAAGTAAAGAAAAGAAATCAGAAAGCAGAGCACAAAAAGAAGCAAGACAACAAAGAGAAAAGAAAGAAATCAGCAGAGCAGAAAAAAAAAAGAGAAAAGGGAAGAACAACAAAAAAGGGAGAACAAAGCAGAACCATAGAATAACCCTGAGCAGAAGAATAACAGGTTTCTTCCCTTTCAATCTTCATGTAATCTTCATGTGTATTAGCTTTTTCTAGTAAGCAATGTAATATTTTGCTCAAATCTTTTGTTCAAAATGATAAAAAGATATGAATCTGAAAGGAAAGTGCTATGTTTAATTAACCAACCTATCAAAGATGGACCAGAGACATAGACAAGGACAGATACCAAAAACAAAAGAAACTGACACAGAAACAAAATTAGAGGCATGAGCAGAGACAGGTACCAAAAACACCAAAACCCGAATCACCAAAATCATTGAGTTCAAATCCTTCAATCCCAACCAGAGACCAAACAGAAACCCAACAAAACAAGAGTCACAAAGCATGACATGAATAAAGCAGAGACCAAATCCAAACAACAAAGCTAGTCACTAGAAAACTAAAAATTAATCAAAGATAAAAGAACCAAAGAAAGCGAAAGAGAAACAGGTGAAGAAAAATTGTACCAGTAACCCTCCCGGAACCGCGACCCCGTCCCGCGCCCATGGCCTCATCCTCCACCTCACCTCCCTCAGCCTCCAGGACCACCGCAACCTCACCCCCACGAACCCAACCCCCTCACGCCGCCGTAGCTGGTTCGATCTCCATCATCCCGAGACCTTCTCCCCTGCCATCGCGACCTGCCGCTTCGAGCTCCTCCTCGCGCCAACCACCCAACCCGACCACGGCGCCGCCACCTCCACGCGCCGCGATCTCCCATCGCCCAGCCTCTGTCCCCTCCTCTCCACCTACGGCGACCTCAAAGAGGTCGTCGCCATCCTTGCCAACCCCTCGCGCCGCCGTAGCAAATCCGATCCCAATCTCGACCTGCTTCCTCTCTCTCGCGAACCCTAGAGCTCAAGCAGCTGAATGAATGAGGGAAAGAGAAACCCCTAAATTTAATTTCGTGTTTTAGGCCATTTTACTATTTGCACCCTCTAGAATTACTAAATTACAACCTTCACGTCTTGGGCTAGTTTGCTATTTACACCCCATATATTACTAAAATGCAACACATTTGTCTTGGGCCAGATTTCTATTTACACCTCTGTTTTACTAAATTACAGCTTCTTGTGTTGGGGCCATATTTCTGTTTACATCCCCCCATTTTACTAAGTTTCTTTCTTTTTTTAATTATCAATAGTTGTTTTAATTAAAATCATTTTAAAAAATAATAATAAAGATGAATTGACTTGGGTGTACACCTCTGTCAATTTTTCAAGTGTCTTTTTAGGATAAATGAGTTGCGACAACTCAAGAGTCCTAAATTAAAAAAGTAAAAAGGGAATAAAAATAGTATATCTCCTTCTTTCCTTTAGTAAAATTAATTATTTTGTTCTAGTAATGTTTTGGTGAGATAAATGTCTAAAAATTATAAAAGATTTTCGCTTAATTAATTAAAGGTAATCGTCTGTGACAGACGTTGTAAGGTGTTAATACGTTCCTTACACGTAATGGACTCCCGAACTCTCAAATCTAGTTTCAAAGACCATTTTTTTCTAAAAAGGGTTTTTCTGATGTTTTCCTTAATAAACATTGGTGGCGACTCCTCTGATCCATATTTTCTATTTTTAATCGTCGTCCCGCCGCGACCCTGGTTGCGACAATTATCATTATGAGCAAATTTTTCAATGACATCCAAAAGACCAGTTGTTGTACAAATTTAAGACTTCTTCCACAAATTGTTTTGCCTTGGAAGCTTTGGCATAAGTTGAACTTGTCCATTCTCTAGATGTTACCATGCTTCTTAATGCATCTTTTTGAGCCAATATACTTTGCAATGCAATGAAATTAGTAGCAAAGTGAGTTGGAGCAGGGACGAAGTATTTCTCTCCCATCTGTATGCTTCCTCATCAAATACAAAGCATAATAATGATTATAAATATATTTAGTAATGTTTGAGGCATGTGACACAACCACACTTACTTCATCCAATTTCCCCATGTCTTGCAACATTAAATTTATGCAATGTGCCGCACAAGGAGACCAAAATAATTTAGGAAACTCATTTTCTAATTTCCTACCAGCAGCAACATAATTTGAAGCATTATCTGTAACTATGTAAACTATATTTTCAGGACCAACATACAACACAACTTCCTTGAAAAGCTCATACAATAACTCAAAATTTTTACAAGCATCAGATGCATCAACAGATTTTAGAAAAATAGTTCCTTTAGGATAATAAACCAAAAAATTAATAAGAGTTCTCCTTTTTCTATTAGTCCACCCATCCGCCATAAGAGTACAACCAATTTTCTTCCAAATACAACGATATTCCTCCACAAGTTTCTTCACATCATCAACCCAATTGTTTAACAAAGGACCACAAAGACTGTACATACTTGGAGCCTTGTATCTTGGACCCATGCTACAAAGAGCATCAATCATAGGTTGAAAATATGTTGAATTAGCGGCATTAAATGGAATAGATGCATCAAGAAACCATTTAGCAACAGCAAGGTCACACTTTCTTATCACTTCTTTACTTTGCAACACACTCTTCAAAGTAGGTTGAGCTCTAGGAGTGGTTCTAGGTTGAAAATAATTCTCAATGCGACCACTTGTTTTCACTTTTTGAGTTGATATGGTTTGTTGACTTTGTTCCACTTCTATTGGCACTTCCCTTACATTTTCACTAGATGGAAAACTATCATCATATTCTTCTTCAATTCTTCTTTTCTTGTTCTTAGTTTCATCAATATTTTGTTTTATTAAATGGCAAACATCTGCAGGCACTTTCTTACACATTTCAACTTGACCTCTTTCACCAGCTAAGTGACCCTTGAACCTATAAATTCCTCCTCCCCTAACAATTTTATCACAATAGATACACATTATAACACTTTTCTTACCCTCTTCAATCAGCTTACAATGTCCCCAAGCTATATCAGTTTTTACTCTAATGTTAGGCCTTGAATTTTGAGTTGAGGCTTCTTGAGAAGATGGTACTTCATTAGATGTCATTTCTAATTCTCTATAACAATAACAAACAAGATAACAATAACTACTTATAATCTCATTAAACAGAAAATACCAGACTTCTAGAATAATAGACTCACAAATCAGTCAAATCAACCAAACTCACAAATCAACCAGACTCACAAAGAACCACAAATAGAACAATAGAATACATTAAGATCAAGATCAGAGAACAATAGAATACATTAAACATACTAAACATCAATCAGAATTGATAAAGGGCGTGATAGAAATACATTACCTAAGACGTGGTAGAGACCGAAGGGTTGTGGAGGAGTCATGGAGGGAACGCGGCAAAGCACAGACAAGTGACAGCGGACTAAAACAAAAGGCGCGGACGGCGTCAAGGGCAAGCACGAGCACGACGAAAGCAAGCGGCGTTGAGGGCGCAGACGGCGTCGAAGGCAAGGGTCGCAGGTGAGTGGTGTTGAGGGCAAACGGCGTCATGAGCAAAGTCGCACGCAAGCGGCGTGGAGGGTGAGCGCGAGCACAAGGGTGGGCGAGTGAGAGGGCGATGGCGTCAAGGGCGAGGGCGAGGGTGGGCGAGCGAGAGGGCGACGACATCGAGGGTGAGCGCGAGCAGCGTCGAGGGCGAGGGTGAGTGCGAGCACGAGCGCGAGCAGTGTCAAGGGCGAGGGTGAGCGCGAGGGTGCGCGAACGACGTCGAGGGCGAGCGAGAGGGCGACGGCATCGAGTGGGAGCGGCGAGGGGAGTTCGCGATCTGGATCTGGATCTAGATAAGGGTGAGTGCGAGATCTCCTTTAGGAATGCAAAACGGCGTCGTTCTCAACTTGACTGATCCAACTCTTGAACCGAACCAGCCTGACCCCCGGTTCCCGGTCCTACCGGTCCGACCGACCAGTCCGGTCCGGCTTTTCTTACCCTAGGTATATCAATAAACAACGTAGTGTCAATAGTAATTTTCAAAAAAAAAAAAATAAAAAAAAAATCTTTTCAAAGTCATCTTTTAAAACACAACTTTTATTACTTTAAAAAAATTATATTTTTAAATACGATTTCTATATTAGAAGTCATGATTTAAAACGTATCTTACCCACATATATTAATTTATTTAAAATCTATCGATTTCGATAATTAAAATAACTTTTTTTTATGTAAAAATACCTTTGGTAGAGTGTGGGTAAATTACCCTTAAACGAGAGGGTGCACAGCACAGAACAAATGAGAAAAAAGAAAGGGTGGGTGGATGTCGGTATACGTGTAACTGAAAGTATTGGGATTTATATGTGTATTTTATTCATTAAGGACATTTGTATCCAAATAAGTTTTTTTTTTTTTAATTATGAGGAGTATAGTTATTTGTATGATGTGTTCAAAAAAACTCTCGAAACAAAGCACGACCAATAAAAAATAAATCAATATAAGAAATAAGAGTCCTTTATTAAAAAGAGAAAAGAAAAAAAGAATCAAGTACCTTGAAGTCTTGAACGCTTAGAGATTCCACTAGAGGCTTCTCTCCCCTTCAAACGTTTCAGTTGTAACTAGTGTAACCTATTAGCTTTTAATAACAAACTTATGTTTTGTTTGTTCAAATAATGGTTATGAGAAAGTAGTTACACCGAATATAATCGATTGGTAATGGTTATGAGAAAAGCAGTTACAATGTATGTAGTCTATTTTATGTCTTGATTTATAGAATTATTATCTGCTGATATTTTGTAGAGATTCTGTGCGGATTTTGTGGTTCCCACAAAATCTTTATCTAACTAAATTTTATGATGGGTAGAACTCTCTATATAAGTCGTTATACTCTGTTAGGTCACTAAGCCTACTACTCCTTCAAACAACTAACACCATCAAGTTAAGTGAGTTAAGGTTTAGAAAAAAAAACAGACGTTCCAAGTATATACCTCAATTATTTTACAATAGCCTAAGGTTAATGCTTCAATGCATTTATTAGAAAAAAAAACAGACGTTCCAAGTATATACCTCAATTATTTTACAATAGCTTAAGGTTAATGCTTCAATGCATTTATTTTGCAATGGCTGATGCATTTATTTTGCAATGATTGAAAGTTAATGCTTCAATACATTTATTAGCTTCCACTATTACGTTAGTTTAAATATGTTATCACATATTTAGATTATATTTAGAATATAATTTAACATAACTCACAGACCAATTTACCAGCTTATATAGAATCGATATCAAAAGAGCACATTTCCAAATCTATTATTTTAAACATTTGCTGTTAAACAATTGGTTCTAATTATTGCTCTATATGTGCAACTCTGTCTTGTCAGTTAAAGACAATATGTGATGTTTTTAAATATTATTTCAATAGTTAATTATTCCCAATATTGATTATTATATTATATAAGAGTTTAAATATTATTTCAATAATTAATTATTCTCAATATTGATTAAAATAGTTTTACATCATCAATCAATTATAACTCACTATTTGAGTGATTTTTAATATAATTTTATAAAAATTAATTAACTTTCTATAAATAAAGGATTATGATTAAATGACCATAGTAATCTAATCTGTTCCTGTTCTTGCGAGGAAACATTCACTTCACTTTAAGTTTGAAATTTTCTCTCCATGTTCAAAGTTTTTTTCCTTTCACGTTATGTCAGTCGATATTGAAAGCTCTGTACCAAATTAATCTCAAAATTAATGAAAAACTACCTCTTTTGTGAAAGAGTGACACTATTTATACTTGTCAACTTCTTGGACTTTATCCATTGGGTCATGAGGTTGTCTGAAGTTAGATTAGATCTACTAAAAAATCATAATTTAGTGATCGAAATTATTGATGGCTAATAGCGACCAAAATTAGTGATCGAATTTAATGGATGGTTGATAGCGATTGAATACTACAAATGTTATATAACAATCGAATTAGTCACCGAAAAGCGAAATATAGAATTCAGCCATCGAATTTTTCAGTTAATGTACAACTGAATTATTTTTGGTTGCTAACTGTTAGCAACTTGTAGCTTTGTGACAGATTTTTTCAGTTACTATCATTAATAGCAACAGATAGGCTTAATTTTTGGTCGTTATCTTTAATATCGACGTGGATTAATATTTTTAATTAATCTCTTAACGTTGTTTCCCCTAATTACCTTTTAAGTCTATTCTTTATCTTGTCGAAATCACCTTTTGGACTTCGACCTCCTCTTTTGATCTTGGTCTCGATCGAAGATGTCTTTTATGCCGATTTTATAGAGTCATCTGATATATAATTTATTCATCCGTTTGGATTGTATATAACATAATCACTTTTATATATAAAGTATAAACTAATTAAAATCATAAAAAAACAAAAAAAGATTAGCAGCCATTTCAGTGGTACTTGAGCTTGGAATTTCATGCATAACTTTATGTTCTATTTAGATTAGAAATGAAGAAGGATAAAAAAAAAATGAATGAATAAAAGCTAAAGAGAAATATAATAGTAAAATAGTATCGATCCTTTCATCCATCACGGAAATAGTTTTCGAAATTTATCATAAAATATAGAGATTATTAATAAAACTCAACAATTTGTAATATAATATTCATTTAATTAAGCTAAACTAAGTTCAAATGAAAGAACTTCACGCTATTCAACCCCATGTGAACAATATTAAAAAATTCATGAGCTACGATAGTCAACTCCGATCCATGTGCATGTGTACAATATACAGTATTCAACTTGTGCTATGCTGCACTAGTCAACCCCATAGGTGAACAATATTCAAAAGCCGACTTGCACAATTAATGTGCTTATGAGCGATAATCAACTTGGGTTCGTGTAAGTGGTAAAGAATTTAGAATTAGTTTGTATTCTCTGTATTTTAGTCTCCTATTTTTTTAATATATAATTTTAATTTCCTAGTATTTTGGTACAAAGTCAGAAATTATGGGTGCCCCAACCCACTTGGTTGAAGACTAATCCCCCTTACAATGTGTGACTGTCGCTGATTCAAGGAAATTTTGCACGCGATAGGAATTATCCCCTAGTTTAAAAGCATAACATTTGATTCCCTATTTTTAAAATCAAGTATTTTTGGTTCATTCGTCAATTTATAGGCATTGACCATTATCTTTAACGTTAATTTTTTTTTATTGTAGTTAATAATTATTTAAATAAAATTAATTAGTTAATTTTTTTTTACAACCGAGACAATTACCTTTTTTTTTATTTCTAAGTTACCCTAGATTATCTTTGTCATTCTATAAACAAGTTAGGTGAATTTTAGCAAAGTTAGGATTTGAGTTCACCCCTCTTTGGTTTGACTAATGACCCAGTGATTCAGTGCAGGTCAACTAGTAACCCACTGGTTCGATTAATGACCCAATGATCCAATGTCTTAACTGGTTTGATTACCGGTCCGATTTTTAAAATTATGATAGAGAGACACCGAAAGAGAATTTTAATTGGTGAGATGTTGTGAGAAAATTCAAACAAGCGACGATACCACCTAAGTCAGGTGACAACACGACCTAGGTGAGGTGGCGCAACCTAGGCAACGACTATATGAAGTTAGGTAAAGCTGGAAATTAGATGGAGTTGCTTATATATGTAACTCTTGCTCATGAGTTGTTTAACGCATTAAATATATTAATGGAAAAAGAATTAAACAATTTGTTAATAAAAATCTCATTAGAGAGAAAATTATTCAAGTTGCTTAAAATTATATGATAAAAATTAAGGCTCCATTTAAGGTGGTTTCCTGTTTTTAGTTTCGAATTTTTAAAATTCAAAATCAGCTTATGTTTTGAGTTGTTTGTTTTAATTTTTTTTTTCAATTTCAAAAAGATGTTGTGAATAATTGAACATGAAAAAAATGAGTCAAAATTTCATCTTATCTTGTTTCATTATGAAATCATGCAATGTTAAAAATATGTTGACACATAAAAATAATTTTAAAATAAAAATAAACATACTAAAAATTAATGAATGGTGAAAGTAAAGACAATAACAATGATAGTGGTGGTAGCGACAGTGGTGTAGTGTCGGAGGTGGTGTAATGTTGGTGATGACAGTATGGTGATGGTAGTGGTGGTGTTGGCAGTGGTAATGGTATAGTGTAATGCCAACAATGGTGGTGGTGATGTAGTGTCGGTGGTGGTGTAATGCTAGCGATGATGGTGGTGGTGATGGCAATAGTGGTGGTGATAGTGATGTTGACGATGGTGGTGGCAATGTGGCCACGGTGAGGTGATGACGACAACAATGGAATGAAAGTGGTGATAGTAATGAAAATATAATTTTTTAAATTAAAAACCAAATTTACAAAACTTTTTTTATTTTGAAAATAATATCAAACTGTTTCGAAATTAACTTAAAACTAACTCAAATTTATTTTTTGTCGAATATATTTTATTTTAAAATTGTATTTGAAAACCATAAATAAAAAATTGACAACTACTCCAAATGGAACCTAAACTACTTAAAATTTTATCCTTGAAAATGATTTAAGAAAACTAAATCTTACAATTAAAAGTTAGGAATCAAAACCATATATTTATATAGTTAGATAGCGAGGAGAATCAAAATTACAATTAATTCTTTATAGTCTATATTAATAATAACAATGTAATAATTTAACAAAAAATTACCGGGGGCTCTCAAGACCAGGATTGGATTAGTTGCGGGAGGCAATTTTAAAATACTTTCACGTGAATCAATTAGCCACGATGTATACGATTCTTGCATGGTTCAATTTGAAGTGTTAGTAAATTTGTTTTAAAGCCTGCATCGTTGGAACCCATGAGATGGGAAATAGCACCATGAGCAACTTTATCACTTCATTGGTGTTAATTTTAGGATTTCTTCCCACAAGCAGCACCGTTTGAAAAAATGATATTGAGTTGGTTATTTAACCATTGTTGTTTATACCAGCCACCGATGCTTAACAATTATTATTATTATAAATAATATTTTTTTAATTATTATAATATCCGCAAAATTAATTTAACATTATGCTTATCAACCTTGTTATTGAAGTGAATTTATAAAAAGAATACTTAAATCTACATAGAACCGTAAGACCCACGAAATTAAGATAAACAACTTAGGCAAACAATTTTGCATTATAGATGTTCTAAAGTAACTGTTCTTCAATTTTTTAAGTTTCAATTAATAAATGAAAATGAATTTTAAATATTATTTTAATTATATAAAGTATAAAATAAATTACTTTTTCTTTTTTAATTTTTTGCAATGTTTTTTTTAACAAATTGAGATACTTTATTATTTTATTGTTTTGATTGTGTAATTTTTTTATTTATTTTAATTGGTATCTTATACATGGTATTATTTGTTTGTGTGTGGTTATATATTTTCATCATTTTAAATAAAATATAATTTAATAATATTTTATTTATATTTAATTATTATTATTTTACTATCCAAAAAAATATTTTAGACAATATTAGTCTAAAAGACATTTATTTTTAAATTTTAATCAATCTATCAATAAGTTGTTAATAAAATATAATGATGTAAATTTTTGTGGAACCCATTGAAAACAACTAAAAAAGTTGTTTGTAATTATAAAGATTTAGTGTTAAAAAGTGATTTTATTGAAAAGAGTAAAAATAAATGATGTGATGTGAACCAATAGGTTCCATTGGAAGTAGTTATTATAGAACCCAAAGATTTGTAAAATGCCTACACGCAAACAAGTGGCAGGCTACCGGTCTTTAAGTGACAAGCTGGTTTTTTGGTTAGGTACCATGGCTGTCCTCCAGTTTATTAGATGAGAGATTAATTGTGCTCACGAAGATTTTTTTTTTTTTTTTTTTTTAAGTTTAATGGTAATACAATAAAAGTATAAAATAATTTTTAAATGATTTTTAAGATAGTTTGATAAAAATTATCTGACTAAATATAAATAAAAGATTATGATTGACTAATAATGTAAAATAAAATTATTTTACACTAAAAATAAAGCTTATTGTTTTAAAAAAAAAAGAAGAGAATTTCAGACATAGAAAAATCAAACACAAATTCTTCTATCAAATAAATCGTTCTTCACATGAAAATTGACTTAGTTCAATTGGTGGGTCATCTATTGTTCTGGTTTGATCGGGTATATATATTAAAAAATACATCTATATATAACAAACATAATTTATTTGATTAATGTATACACCAAATTTGTTTTTTATATTTTATTTATTTTTTTAAAATTTTAAGATATTATTCTTATTTTTTCAAATTTTTTAGAATTTTTATTTTTTATTCAAATTTTAAGATATTATTTTTATTTTTCCATATTTTTCAAAATTTTATTTTTATTTCAAATTCTTAAGACATTATTTTTTTAAAAAAAAAATAATAAAAATAAAACTTTCACTTTGTTTTCCAAATATTTAACACATTATTACTTTTTTTTTTCATATTTTTCAAAATTTTCATTCTTTTTCAAAGTTTCAGGACATTAATATTGTTTTTTTCAAAATTTTCAAATTTTAAGGTGTTACTTCTATTTTTTTTTTATATTTTTCATTTTATTTTGAATTTTCAAGACGTTACCCTTGTTTTTTAAAAAAATTAGAAATTTCATTTTTTTTTAATTTTTAATACATTATTCATGTTTTTTCATATATTTTTGAATTTTTGAATTTTTCAAATTTTCAAGATATTATTCTTGTTTTTTTTTATAATATTTTAAAAATTTTCACTTTTTCAATATTTCAAGACATTATTCTTGTTTTTCATATTTGTAAATTTTTTTTTTCAAATTTTCAAGACATTTACTTTTTTTTTCATATTTTTTTAATTTAATTTTCAAATTTTTAATACATTTGTTTTTTTTTTTCAAATTTGTAAGACATTCGTCCACTTTCTATTCTTCTGTAATTTTTATAACTAATTAACTTGTGTCTTTTGAGAACTCAACCTTTTTTAGTACTATCTGAAGAAAAATTTGTATAAAATATAGTAGTCCATATCAGAAATACAAGCTCATATCACAAACAACAGGCCCATGGCCTAAGATAAATTTTTCTGAAAAATTCTTTTATATCTGTTATCATAGCTGTCATTGTATTGTGTGTAATTGTTTCGACTCTATCCTTGTAGCTTTTAGGATATATATGCTTCTTTTTTTTTTTTGTATATTTTATGATATTTGAATGAATGAATTAGTTCTTCCAGCATTTTCTCTGTTGTATTAGCTTCTCCTCTATGGCCTTTATTCCTATTCATTTGGCTTCTACAGGAGGGCATGTTGATGATTATGGTCAAAATATTCCTTAAAGTGGTAAAGAAATTGCTAGAATACTGTTCAGACCTCAAAGAAATAGTTGATGATTATGATCGAAATATTCTTCACATTGCGGCTGAATGGGAAAGGTTAATGTGGTAAGATACATATTGCAAAATAATGCAAATCATCATTAACTTGTGAAGATGATAAATTACAAGGATACCAACAGAAATATTCCCTTACATTTAGCTACCTTGCACTACCATCCAAAAATTGTGCATGCCTTAACACAAGATAAGAGAGTGAATCTCAGTTCAGTTAACAAAAATAATCAAACAGTTCTTGATGTTAATTACATGCAATTTCTACGAGAAAATCCGTCCCTTCGACATGCAATTATGTATTACTTTCTCTTCACTCAACAATTCAGGGATTGAACGTGTTTTAAATTCTTCATGGAATTTTTGTGCTTCAGTCTATCTATTTTTTTTTTTCAATTTTAACTCTTAAAAATGACCAAATCTACGTGTTTCTAGTCCCAAGAGAAAAAATATTTAGTGACTGAAAGCCCATTGTTTTCGTTAAGGAAAAGTGTAAATGGACGGACATCAAAATGCTACTCAACACCTAGAAATCAGAGAGAGAAATTAAAGAAAATAAAAATTCTAGACATGATAGATGATATATAATTATTAGATTTAATTTCGATCAATCTCTACAAGATATATAATTGAATGTTTAATTCTTTTCTCTTGTAATGATAATCAAGATAGGTAGTAATTCCAAATCATGTAATAATAGGAATTAATTGATTAGACAAATAATAATAAGACCTAATAGCATAAAAACAAATAACAAGACTTATTTGTATATTATGCCAAATATATATAGCCGTAGTTTCTCATTTTTTTTGTACTTCAAAAAATATATATATTTTTCTGGAATTTATAATATATGTTTGGATTAAAGTTTTAAAAAGATTTTACATCTAGATTTCTAAATACTAATTTTCTATTCATTTTTATTGTAAAATTTATTAATTAGGCATATCATAGGAAACAACAAACAATCCAAACACTTCCAATTTCAGAATTTCGAACCTAACCTAGGGTTTCTCACGAAGTCCTTCTAGGTTATTTGAAGGAGAGGAACAACGAAATTTATGACACTTAGGGTTTAAAGAAACTCACCACGTCAAGGAGGGAGAGATGGGTCTTTTCCAAGTGATGAAATCTTCCATGCTCTAGGCTTTAAGAAGCATTTTCGTGGCTTGGGTGAGAAAGAGATTGTGAGGGATGAAATACACAAGAACACACTAGAAGGGAGGGTTTGAATAGTGGGTTAAAACTTTTTTCATAAATACTATTAGTTCACAAGTTGCCTTCTTGGATATATGTTAGTATAAAGTAATAAATATATCCTTGTAAGGCAAAGCTTTGAAAGCCTTTCCAAAAGAGCACGTAGGCAAGATAAATATATGTAATCATAAGATAGCAAATGAGAGCTTGTTTTTATACTGGTTCACTCAACTTGAGCTACGTCCAGTTCTCCTTTAACAATTATTAAAGGGTTCCACTATAATCAATTGATTACAAAACAAGTATTCTTCACTACCACTTCTAGCTACAAATATTCTTTATGTCACTACTGGCTACAAGTATTCTAAACTACTTTTGGTTATCAGTATGAATCTCCCCCTTGAGATTATACTTCCAAAGTATTCTTTTATCACTAAGCCACTCTTGACTTTCTATACAAATATGTATAAGATTCAAATAACTCTCAAAGAGAGGATAAAAACAAGTGTTGAATCTATGTGAGCTTGTAGAGGATGGATATTCTCTTTTTCTTTTTAGCTCGTGTCTCTCACTAGGTTTTTTCTCAAAGTGCTTTGCTTGGCTATACAGATTGCTTTGAATGAGTTCGTTATCTCTTCATCATCCTTCTCATTGCATGGAAGCTTCCTTATATAGTGAGCTTCATGGATTTGAACGTTGGAGAAAGCTTGTTTTCGTTGTCTCATAGAAGAGTGTTGAGGTAGCTTTGACTGTGCTTGATGTGACAGGAGCAGGATTTTTTTTTGTCACAATTGGCTTTTAGCTTAAGGTGTGCATCCCAATGCTGATTAGTCTTTTGGTTGTACCTACACACTTCATGTAATTTGAGACAAGCAAACAATATGAGGAATAGAAGAAAGTAAGATCAAAGAGTATCTCCCTTTCTTTCTATAACAATAGTGCCTTTATTTGTATAAAGGTCTTTATTTGTATAAAGAATTAATTATAAAGCACATATTCCTCAACACATATGATAGAAAATATTTTGTTCCTGCACAGACAACGTCTAGCTTAACAAACATAGTTTGGTCTTGATTAAGTATGGTCTGTTCATGCACAGACAACGTCTGGCTTAACAGACATAGTCTGGAATGAGAGATATGGTCTGGTCTAGCTTTAGACATCATCTGGCTTAGCTTTAGACATTGTTTGGCTTATCTATGCATTGTTTGACCTTGTTCCATATATGGTTTGGTCCAGTATATATGCATAGTCTGGTCTAAGACTCGTGTTGTCTGTCCTAAGACTTCACATAGTCTGTTTGAGATTATTGTATGGTCTAGTCTTAGACTTTGCATGAATCTTTCCAAGACTATACCGTCTGACCTTATGAACTTTGCATGGTCTATTTCAGGGCTTATTTTAGTCTGATTAGAAGCAATTATCGTGCTTGATTAATCATTATGCGTTATCAGACAATTAGGACGTAAGTGAGAGTTTGAGTGATTATACCATTATTTGTTCTCACTTTGATTTCCTGAAATCACTTAGTCTGAAATCATTAGTTGATCAAATATTATCACATTTGTTATCATCAAAACTTATCAAAGTTGTAGGGTCAGACATTATCAAGTGTCTTGGTTCTAACAAGGGAGAGTGAAATGGCAGGCTCAGCAAGTGAGTGAGTTTTAGAGAGGGGATTTTTATAAATAAGTTTCTATTGACACCTAGGTTCTCTACTAGGAATACCCCTTTGTTCTCATAATCTATACTATTCCAAAGTCAATAATACACATAAAAACATAAATAGTATCACAAACATTGATTTATTGATTCTAAGCACTCCAAATTAAATTTAGTTTCTCTTGTAATTTAATTAACTCACTTGTTAACATAATTAATAAAAACATGATGTTACAAAAGGGACATGCATGAAATCGCTTGTGGCCATTGGAGTGGGGTGCTAGTATAGATGACTGGGGGCAATCTGAACAAAATGCAAGGGTTAGAGTTTGCAAATTGGGAATGGGTTTGGTTGTTGTGAGAGAATTGATCATAGGGTGTTAAATTACTAGGGAGGTCATTAGAGGTAAATGGGTTAAAATTGAGAAGGGTTTGTGATCTTGAAATAAAATACATGTGAGGGTGAAATGTCGATAGCTTGCTTCACTCTTCAACTTACACGTAAAAGGATTTAAGGAAAATAATTAAATTAGGAGTTATAAAACTTAAATAAAAGAATTGGGTGATTTAATAAAATTAACCAATTGGAATGAATAATGAGAATAATGGAATAATTCCAAATAAATTTAGGAACAAGGTAATTCTTAATTTTAAAATATTAGAAATAGCCATACCAATTAATTTATAGGATAAAACTAACAAAGTAAACAATAGAAATTGTTACAACAACATTTAGTGTCTTTGTAATTTAATTTAGATATACTAGAAGTACAAGAATAAAATTTAGAGATTAATGAGACTATCCGATATCTTATCTGATTATTTACAACTTAATAATTTTAAGAGATATGAATTGTGCTCTTTAATTGACCACTTTATCTCTAATCGAGTTCTAAAGTGTTTGATCTTTATCACAAATATTAGTGAGTATAAAATAACTAATTTCAGGTGCACACCACTAAAGACTTAAATTACTTTAAGCTCATGAATCTTACACTAATAGCTTACAAACACAACAATAAACACTCAAGCACATATACATACGATACAGTAATCTCTAATAAACTTAGCTCTTGAAAATAAGATGTTACACAAGATTGAGATAATGGCAAGTGCGAAGAGCATGCGAATGGAGAAACAAACATGTTTAGGGTTTGAACTCATCGAATGAGAATGCGAGAATAGTGAGAATGCAAGAATGAATCATGTAGTGGAGAAGTGAGAACAAATCGTCGAGAATGCAAAAATTATAATCGTGAAAGTCAGAATCGTCGAGAACACTTGTAGGAATTTTTTTTATTATTTTTCCAGGTTTAGCTACACTCATTATGTGTAGGTAGAAGTTTTTTTTTAATGATTTACCAAGTTTTTCCTACACCAAACAACCATAGGTGCAAGTCTTTGAGTTTTAGCTACATTTAATTTTTGTAGGCAGAAGATATTTTTAAGTTTTACTAACACAATACTGTGTCTGTAGGCAGGGGTGGACCCAGGATTAGAAGGTTTGGGGGCCAATTTTAAAAAGACCTAAATATTTTTTAGTTCTTATAACTTAATATTTTTTCATATTTTATTCTTGTAAAAAAATTATTTGAATCCTTGCAAATTATGTGTTTTGTTTTCGTTATTAACGCAATTCAAATAATGCTTTAAACTATACAAAAATTGTTATCTTAGAGAACAAAAAACAAAACAAACATAATTTACAATGACTAAAAACAAAAAAAAAATTACAGGGACTTAAAACAAATAAAAAATTCTAAATTACAAAGACTAAAAAGTCTGTTAAACCTAAAAAAATACTATTAAAAAAAAGAAATAAATTATACTTGAATATTTCATGAAATAAAAATGCAATTATCTCTATAATTATAATAATAGATATTATAAAAATGAAATGCAAGATTTAGTCTAAAAATATATATATCAAAATCTTCATAATAAATATTATAAAAAATAATAAAATATTTTATCAAAAAATCTAAATAAAGATAAATAAAACTTAATATTTTTACACTAAGAATATAAATAATTATCTTTTTTATTATAATATTCCAAATATAATATATCTTAACAAAAATAACAAAATTTTAACAAGACTAAGGTCTCTAGATAAACAAATTTGCTAATAGAGTTAGGATTCTAAATAAACAAATTCACTATAATGTGATTCTGCTCCTATATGTAAGCAAATTCATTAATAGAGTTAGGATTCTAGATAAACAATAACATGTTCAAAATTTAGAAATATAAAGAAAATATTTTATCCTAATAAATATTTTTAGTTCTCAAATCATTGTAAAGAGACTAATAACAATTTTGCAAATGTAATAATGAGCTTTAAAATAATAATAACAAATGACAAAAAAAAAAGAAATAATATTGATTTTTTTATAATTAAAAATAAATGAATATAGTTATCATCATAAAAAATCTATAAAAAGATAAAAAAGAATATTTATATAAAAAGATAGAATATTATTATCTTTAATTAAAAAAATGATAAAATTTATTATGAATAAAATAAGATTTATATATTATTATCTAATTTAAATATATAATTATTTTAATATTAATTAATATAAAATATATTTATATGTATTTAAAAAAAATGAAAAAACTAGGGGGGCCATGGCCCTCCAACCACCAATGTGGTTCCGCCACTGTTTGTAGGTATAGGACAATTTTATTGTAATAGTATCAAAATCAAAACTATTGTTATAATTCAATGACTCATGTTTTACTAATCGAAATTGAGACATATTTTCTTAAAACAATGAGCATAGTAAAGAAGAAAAAGTAGCCAAATTGTCAATCTCACATTCTTTAATATCTAATTTTATATTGAATTTATTTTTTGGAAGAGATTTGCAAGGGCCTATTCCTTCACAAATCAGTAAGGGATTTGTGAGAGAAATATCCATAGCTATTGTAAAATTTTTTTTTTTTTAATAATAATTATCTTTTTATCAGTGAGGAATTTGTGAGGATATTTATCTGTCACTAAGTAGTTTGATAAAATTGCGAGGGAATAGCGAAGAAAATATTTGCCTTCGCTAATTCCTCACTAATTTGCGAAGGATTTTAATGATTTTTTGGATCATGCAAATTTGTCTGAAGTTTGTGACGAATTAGTGATAAAACATATCCCTCACAAATTTCCTCGCTAATCCATGAAATTCTTATAATGGTCTAAACTAAAACATTTCTACTTAATTTCATTTAGGATTTAAACAATTTTAATAGACTAATTATTAGCCATTGAAATTCATTAAACATCTATGAATGACAACCCACAGTTACTATAAAGAAATCTTACACTTTTCTATCTCTGTTTTAAGTGAACTTCTTTTCTTTAGGTCATGGTGGAAGAAATGAAAATTGTCAACTTAGCTAGTTTGCAATGAAAATTAATTATTTGATAATTGATAGCACGCGTTGAACACGCTATCAAAAGCAACTAAGTTTCCCAATTAATTTTTGCAATATAGGGCTAACTCAGGTTATTTTCTCGAAGATACAATTCGTTGAACACCCTGCATTCAATTCGAAGCAGTAGGGATTTTGTGTGATTTTCATAAAATTAAAGCAAATAGAGCAATTTAAATAAACGAAAATAGAATTAGAGAGATACAACTCAAGAATCTATGCTTATGGAGAAATAATCACAGTTCCATAAAAAATAGGTCAAATTCATGCTCATGAAATTTCAAATAATGCAAAATTTGAGGCAATCACCTCACCTATATTCAAAAAAATTTGGATCACTATTGCGCTCCCAATTTTCCCAAATTCATGCACATTTCGTATTAAGTCACAATCAATTGATTATATTAACCCTAATTAAGATTTCAATTCCCTAATCTATTCATTATTATACATTAAAAAAGGAAATTGAAAATCAAAAAAAGAGGAAAGGGGAAATCATGAATACAATTCGAAATTGGGAATAGGTAAACTCATATTATCCGTAAGCACATTGATCCTTGAGTTGCAAATGTATTTAGCCCTCCATGAAGATCTTCATGGGAGCTCCAATGGAGGAAAGTGAAAATGAAGAAGAAAGGAAGAAAAGAGAAGAAAGAGAAGAGAGCACTTTGAATTCTAAAACTGAAAATTTATAAAATGAAGTAGTGATTATTTTTTACAAAGGGGAAAAACTATTTATATGATGGTCTAAAAACTTGGGCCTCCAAAGGAGGACTAAAAGCCACTAATTAAAATCATATCTTAACTAATTAAAATTATCAAAGGGTCTCTAATTACAAACTAAAACGAAATTATACAAGTGCAAATGCAACTCTAGACTATGCTAAAATACACTTTATCAAATACCCTTACACTTCAACAATTGCACTCTTGGACAAAACTAAATTATTGAGCCAAAACCAAAAGAGGGAAAAGGATGCTCAAGAAACAAAAGCAAAACAAAGATCACTTTCCAATGAATCCCAAAAATACACAAAAGTGAGAAAGTAGACAAACACTCCAAGAATCTAGGGATCAAACAATTAATGAACACACTTCCAACACCCAAAGTGAACAAGAAACAAGGAAAATATAAAATGAACCAAAAGTGATAGAATCCTCTCAAGATACACACTTTCAAGATATGATGATATGAAATGAACTCTCATGTGTATGGGCTTGTGTCTACCCTCAACACATCATGCAAAAAGCACACCTAAATCTTGGCAAGTCCTTAATTTCCATACTTGAACACATGCAATTAAAGATCAAAAGGACTTTATTGGGATGTAATGGGGCAAAGGTGAAGCGTGGATGAGAGAATGATCACTACAAGAAAATTGACTTCTAGTGATAGACAAAATTTGTCACTATAAGTCAATAATCCGTAGGTAAAAGCATAATAGACATTTACCTACGGACACTTTCTCTGTCAACTTTGAGGGGGTGTATTGTGACAATTATTAGTTTGTCAGTCCAAGTTTTACCTACAGACATCCCTTTACCTACGGTTGCATTTTTCTGTCACTATAGGTAAAACACTACAAGAAAAAAAAAGGTTTTAACGAGGGTTAATTTTGGTTTTAACGGCGGTTGAAATAAATACCTATGGTTGGTGATGTTGGGGAAATCTTCTGTGAAGTGCATGCCTCGCAAGATTTACCCACAGTTTCTAAACCCCTGGTAGTTACTAGGGTCTTTCAAACCTCTGTTAATTCTATAATTATTGCTGATGTTAAAATCCCTTATCTTACTAGGGGTTCTACTAACCCCCATTAATAATTTCATTTTTTAATAGAAAATGAACCTCAATTAGCAGAAAAGAGAGATTTAATATTAACAAAAGAGACCCATCTCACTTTCACACAAATAATTACCAAACCCATCAAACACAAAAGGAAAAACACTTAAATAATATAATAAGCAAAACACCATCACCAAGCGCAAACAAAACAAAAATCTCAAATCATAAATATGCTATCCCAATAAAGCAAAATACTTGACATTAGACATAGCAAAAACATGACATGGGAGTGTCATAAATTCCCAACTCAGAATTACCACAGATGGACGGGAATCAATTAGCAGTTGAAATATAAATTTGATAGCAAAAAATGACCATTGTTATTTTTATCTTGAAATACTTGAAGTAATCAACAATGCACTACAAATATTCTATGTTAATTCAAGTTTTATTCTTCTCTCATATCTATGGTTCACTAGTTCTAGAACAGTTACTATTTTTTAATTTAGAATGTTTTACTCTTATTCACATAGGATCAAGCACTATATTAATCACTTTCATTTATTTCCAGTTCATTGAAAAGTTCTTTCTTACATAGCTCCTGTATTAATAACAATTTTTTATTCTAAAATGACAATTTAAAACAAAAGCAGGGGACTAAAATACAACTAAGATACTTCACTGAACATTGTGGAGATTATCAAACAAGTTTATTGAAGCTGCCAAACAAACATAACCTTATTTTCTAGATTATTGAAGAAGCCTACCTAACACATCTTCAACAGTAAAAATAATACATATAGTTGCTTTAGGGGACCAATTAAACATTTCTCATGAATGAAAAATGACTTTATGTAATGATTGGCTTAAATGAGAGTGGTTATTATAGGCCCTTATACATATTTAAGTTCCTTTTTAAGAATCCTCCTATGAAATTTGAGTATCAACAATATTGAACAATAGTGCTTACTTGGACTGCCTTTTTCTGGTAATTGATATTTTGATTAGTAGTAGTAGTAGTCTTTAATGATTTCTTTCTCTTAATTCCTCCATCCTCCAGAAGAAATAAAATTATTAGCCCAACCAAATTTGAGAAAAGAAAGAATTTATGGGTGAACACCATATCACAAGTCCAACATAGTAACACCAAAATGGAGCTACTATGTGAATGGGGAGTTTAAATTGTGAGATCTAAAATTTTTCTTAATGTCTGCACCAGATATTCAATGAGTAAAAAGAAGGTATGGGAGGGCAATAGATACTCAAATGAGTAAAAAAGAAGGCATGGGTGGGTAGGGTGCGAGTTAGTAAGCAAAATGGAAATAAGGACAAAAGTAGAAATTCAGAACTCACCTTGTTTACCATATCTAGCTTTCGTTGCACACATGTAATGTCAAGAAATGAATGAGTATCATGTTCTATTCACATTCAATGTGAAAAGAATGCACCATTAAAAAAAGGCCTATTTTCTCTATACTTTCGAGAAGAAAAAGCTCAGCTGCAATTTATATTTTCATTGCTTCTAGAGTGGAGAGAAGAAAGAACTAGGACCATCTCATAATGTCTTGTGGATCATCTCATAATTAAAAGATTTCCTAGCCTTATATCTCAAAGACTCAGAAATAGGACACTTTGTCTAAATTTCTATACATGAACTATTTGAATCATTATATCATGTTACTTTATATCTCAATGACTAAAAAATAGGACATTATTTACAATATCTGCTGCTGTTTAAGCTGGGGAAATCTCCATAGGATATCAAGTAACAATTTAGACAATGCATTAATATCCGATAGAGATTTTCTAGCTTAAACAACAAAAATTTCTAACCAGGATGAATAATATGACTCAGATCACAAATGCAAGAATAAATAATAAATTTAATATGACTTAGATCTACATATGCCATAATAAAAAAAATAGGCAGCAACATGTATTTAACCTATAGATGGCTGAAACCAATTATATCACTTATAGAAGCTTGTAATTTCGGGGAAGTAAAATTGTTGGTGATTTTTGTATTAGGCAAAGCACCAGAGTATCTCTTGAGGCCCTGCCTATCTAGTGATCCCCTGGTCGCAGCTACAACCAAAAAGAGTTTAGTATCCCCTCCAATTGAACAATAGGTCATTTTTTAGAAAAACAATATAAATTAAGTTACAAACTAGATGATGGAGTTTTGGTGCGAAGGGATGGAGGGATGTAAAAGCAACAATGCACAAATTAAAAATCAAAAACATTAAAAACCTACTTACAAAAGGCAAAATATAGTTGTGATTAAAAAGATAAAGAATTTCTTAAAATACTGATCTAAACTACGAATTAGTTAAAAGACAACCTAAAAGAAAGGATGTTGAAGCACCTTTACTGCTGTTGGTCTCTTGCAAGGATCCCATGAACAAAGTGACTGCAAAAATAGAATTCAAACAGAAAAAATGAACACATACAAGACTAAACTGTTAAGCAATAAAAGTAAAACTACTTACAATAACAAGGCTAATTGCATCATCACTTCTAGATGGGATCAATGCAGAGAGATGTACACTAGCAAGCCGCATAATTTAAATAAAAGGAAGTATTTAAGAGAAGACAGTACCCATCTTAATCTTAATATACATAATAGCAATAGACAACAATGCAAGGGGGGGTAGAAAGACTAAATATAAGACTCTAAAATTATCAAACACACAAGTTTAAACAAATAAAATAACACATTTTAAATTGCTTCACATGTTAGACTTTGCATAATAATTAGTGGTTAGCTCCCCCAAAGTAGACCATAAAAAAGAACACCCAAATTAAGAACTAACTTGTGGAAACTGATAGTTGATATCCTTGATAAGTTTGAGTCTATTTGCCAAAGATTCAATGGTTGGACTACCTATCACACTGCATATTTTGTAGATCTCATATGCTTCACTACATGTACAACCATTTCTAGCCCAATCACTTAACAAGATATCGTAAATCAGGATACCACTTATATGGAACTATAGATAAACTAATGACAATTTGCAAAATAATATTCAATCAAACTGAAGATTTTGTAGATCTCATCTGCTTCATTGCATGTACAACCATTTCTAGCCCAATCACTTAATAAAAAATTATAGACTAGGCTGCCACTTATATGGAATAATAGATAAACTAATGACAATTTGCAACAAAATAATTTGCAAAATAGTATTCAATCATATGTATGGAAATGGTAACTTATTCATGGTGAACCCATGTATCATAAATTAGTTAATTCCCTAATAAAGATTTATTTGTTTTATCTAACTAAAAACACCATCGTATGGGAAATTACAAAAGTGGAGAGAAATGGAGAGAGAAGTTAATACTTGGAATTGGGGAATAGAGGATGGAGAGTGAACAACTTAACCATTATAGCACCCATTGCCCACATATATGCAAGATCTAACAAAACTGATAAATGTATGGTACTCAACACTTGTCATTAATTCATCACTATAAGGAATGCATTGTCTAAACTCTAAGACCATATTTTTTTCAAAAACATAAGTCACCATAAATGACAATTATTCCATATTAAATGCTTACCAACTTTAGAGCTATTTAGATGGGACTGAAGCAAGACTTCAGGAGCACAATACCTAATCAGTGGTCATGGCACATATTATTAAAATAAAAAATACACATAACATTACATACATATTCAATTATCCAGCAAATTGCATTAAAAAAATGTTTTGAAATAGATAACAAAATGGAAGATATTAATATTATTAATAAGAGAAGAAAATTCCAACAACATTATTATATTATATTATAATATTGTATAGTATATACTTCATCTAATCTATATACTTCATTGATATAGTATATTTTAGCATAGTCCAGAGTTGCATTTAGCATAGTCTAGACATGTTTTATACCTCATTTTGACCATTTTAGCTGAGTTTTGTGAGATTGGGTCATTTTGGGTCCAAGTGTCTAAAATTGCTATTTGTTACGTTTTATTGATGCTTTTGACATTGTCCCTTGTGTAGCCCATAACCTTTGACATAGGTCTCCGATTTTGATGAATGTTATCTTGTTTGAAATCTAATGAGGAGATCTACAATTTCGTGTCTCACAAGGATTGTCCAATTCAGACTTTTCAGGGGTCAAATTTTGGATTCAATGTTACGGTCCTACACTTGTAATAATTCCGCATTTTAGTTTGTAACTAGGGACCATTTGGTAATTTTAATTAGTTAAGGTAGTCTTTTATTTAGTGGGTTTCAATCCTCTTGTGGGGGACTACGGTTTTAGTCTATTATATATTTAGTTTTTCCCCTTTTACAAGAAACACTATTTCATTTGATATAAAATCTCACCTTTGGGAATTAAAAGTGTTCTCTTCTCTCTCCTCTCTTTTCATCTCTTCTTTCCCCTTTCTCCCTCGTTTTTGTGCAGCTCCATGGCAGCCCCCATGAAGATTTTTATGGAGGGCTAAATCCTTTTGCAACCCAAGAATCATGTGCTTGTGGGTAAATATGAGTTCCACTATTCTTAATTTCAAATTTTGCTCATGAAAATCCTTTCTCCCCTTTTCTGATTTTCGATTTCCTTGTTTAATGTATGATAATGATTAGATTAGGGAATTTAAATATGAATTTGGGTCAATTACAATCGATTGATTGTGATTTAATACGATACGTGCTTAAATTTTGAAAAATTAGGAATGTGATAGTAATCCGAATTTTTTCGAATAAATGTAAGGTGATTGCCTTAAATTTTGTATTATTGGGAATCTCATGAGCATGGATTTGATGTATCTTTGCTAGAACTGTGATTATTTCTCCATAAGCATAGATTCTTAAGTTGTATCTCTTTGATTTTATTTTCGTTTATTGATTTAAGTTGCTCGGTTTGCTTAATTTTCTGAAAATTGCACAAAATCCCCCTATTTTGAATTGATTGCAAGGTGTTTCATGAATTGTATCTTTGAAAAAATGACCAGTTAACCTTATATTGCAAAATTTATTGGGGAACTTAATTACTTTTGACGGCGTGTTCAACGTGCATTCATCAAAACTGGTGCCGTTGCCGAGGATACAATTTATCGGTTTCTTATTTCAATTCTTGTAATTAGTTTATTTCGGTTCATTTTTAGTTTTTGATTTTGTTTCAATTTTTTCATTTTCATTTTAGCCTTGTGCATCTCTGTTTCAGGCTTGTGCAGTTTGGTGTGCTTTGATTTTTGCAATTGTGCAATTTTGTTTTAGTTTGCACATCCTTTTTTCAGCTTGCCATTTTAGTTTTCATTCACTTGTGCAGTTCTGATTTTGTAGAGTAGTGCTTTGTTCTTTGTTTTGATATTCCTGGTTAGGTAGTGTTCTATTTTTGGTTCAATTTTGCAACTCTGTTTCAGAGGTTGGGCAAATCTGTTTCTGTTTGTGTAGTTTGTGTGTTTTTTATTTTGCTTAATGTGTGAAATTTTGTTTTAGGTTGTTAGGTTTTTAGTTTTCCATTTAGATAGTGTTCTGTTTTAGCATTGAATTAATATCACTCATTATGCTTTCAGTTTCCTTTGTCGGCTTTGTTGTTGCATTGTTGTAGGTACTTGAGGATTCAGCAAAAAATTTCACTAACTCGAATTCGACTGAAATTTGGTATCCAAAGTTTATCCCTCATTCTAAGCAAAGAAATTGCCAATGGGGATTGGGTGTGGGTCAAAATTGCCAAATTCCTTCTCTAAGTGCTGTTTTTGAATTTTTTTTTTATTTTCTCGATTTATTTTTGAATTTGTTTTCAATTTTCACAATTTTTAAAAATCACCAATAAAATTACAAAAATTCTAAAATCATTTTTTGACTTTTTCTGTGATGTTTTGGTAATGTTTTAAAAATCATTTTCATAGCTTTTGTAATTTCTAGGTCAATTTAGCTCATCTTATCTTATTTTTACTATTCATCCTGGTTTTACTATTCACTTGTTATTTCTTCCATTATGCATGACTAGGTCAACTCCTGGTAGTTTTTATTCATTTGATCCTAAAATAGATAGAACATTTCATAGGTCAAATATGCATGGTAGTAATAGTATAGTTGATCACCATAGGGTAGTTGACTTGAGTAGTGTAGAAGTTGATAGTGTTAATGTTAGTTCTATTTCTGATTCTGAACTTGGTACTATTTTTACTGATCTTTATTTGGACTTCATGGCTGACCATCAACATTAAGAAAGAACTTTGAGGGAGTTGGCTGCACCTGACATTGGTTTCCAACCTTTGTGCATCCAATATCTTGAAATTGATGTTGACTATGAGCTCAAGTCTGGATTAATCCATCTGTTGCCCAAGTTTCATGCTCTTGTAGGTGAAGATCCTCATAGACATCTGAAGGAGTTTCATGTGGTCTGTTCCACTATGAAACCAAATGGTGTGCCTGAAGACTACATTAAGCTAAAGGCTTTTCCTTTCTCTTTGGTGGACTCTGCTAAAGACTAGTTGTACTTCAATCCAGTTCCTGTTAGAAGCTAGAATGATTTGAAGAGGCAATTCCTAGAGAAATTCTTCCCTGTATCTAGATCTGGGACAATCAGAAAAGACATTAGTGGCATTAGATAGCTGGCTGGGGAGACTTTGTATGAGTATTGGGAGAGGTTCAACAAGTTGTGTGGAAGCTGTCCTAATCATAACATTAGTGAACAACTCCTTATCAAGTATTTATATGAAGGATTGCTTCCCATGGAGAGAGGCATGGTTGATGTTGCTAGTGGAGGAGCTTTGATAGACAAGATCCCAGCTGTTGCTAGACAGTTGTTCTCCAACATGGTAAAGAATTCTCAGCAGTTTACCACTAGAGCCTTATCTGCTATTAGAGTTCATGAAATCACCACTGATTCTCCTCACAAGCTAGAAAACAAGGTCTTACAGCTTACTTCCCTTGTCAAACAGCTAGCCATGGCCAACAACAGTAGGTTCAGGCAGTCAACCATCATGGATGTGGCATTTGCACTTTAGTAGAACATCCTATAGATGCATGTCTTGCTCTTCAAGAGACTGAAGATGTTGTTGGAATCAACACTGGCCAACATTACAAACCACCTCAGTAAAAATATGATCCTTATTCTTTTACATACAATGAGGGATGGAAGGACCACCCTGATTTGAAATATGGTCCTAGTCTTGTGCGACAACCACCATATGTAGGCCAACCCCAACAGAGATACCAATAGCCTAGTTCAAGTGGTAGATACCAACCACCTCCATTGAGACAATAGCAAGCCCCTCTTGTTCATCAATCCCCTCCTTCTACAGGACCTTCATTAGAAGATTTGGTGAAGTAGATGGCCACAAGCAACGTTCAGTTCCAACAGAATGTGAGTGCAAGCATCTAGGATTTGCAAACTCAGATTAGCCAACTGGTCACCATTGTGAACCACTTGTAGTCACAAGGCTTAGGCAATATTCCTTCCCAAACAGTTCCTCCTCCTAAGGGGAATGTGAGTGCCATGACTTTGAGGGGAGACAAGGAGCTGAACTCTCGTGTAGTGGATTTAGGACCTTAGAAGAATAGTGATGATGTTGCTGCAACAAGCTCTTAGAAGCCAAGTGATGTGGATGCAACCGTTCCACAAAATACTCCTCCTCTACCCTTTCCATCTAGAATGGCTCAACCCAATAGATTGGAGTTGGATAGTGAGTTGATGGAGACCTTCAGAAAGGTTGAGATCAACATTAAGCAAGTGAAGATAGGAAGAAATGAATCTGCACTCATTCAAAGCACAAATGTTTCTGTCATTCTACAGTTTCCCATGCCTCATAAGTGCAAGAATCCATACACTTTCATTGTCCCATGCACCATAGGCAATTGCACATTTGCAGATGCTATGCTGGATTTAGGTGCCTCAATCAACGTCATGCCTTCATCTATGTACAGATCATTGAAGCTTAGGGATTTGAAGCCAACCAATGTGGTCATTTAGTTAGCAAACCGGAGCATTGCACAACCACTTGAAGTCTTGGAGGATGTGCTTGTCCAAGTTGACAAGTTGATTTTCCCTACAGACTTCTACATTTTAGATATGGAGGATGAGTCTCCCATTCATGGCTCCACTTTGATTCTAGGCAAACTCTTCCTAATGACAGCTAGGATCAAGATTGACGTGCATGCAGGAATGCTCTCCATGGTGTTTGGTGATGATGTGGTGCAGCTTAACATTTTTGATGCCATGAAGCATCCAATAGAGAACCATTCTCTTTTTTGTTTAGATATGATTGATTATATGGTTGACAATTGCACGGATTTGCCATCTGATTTGGAGGAACTAGCTGAGTTTGTTGATTTTGATTGTGGTTGTAATGATTAGTCTGCTTGTGCCATTTGTGCAGAGATCAAAGTTGTTATTGCTACGAGTGTAGACTCGGTGGTGGATGATGATGTTGTTATTCCAGATGTTGTGTCGGTTGATATCATGGTGGCTACAAGCAAGCCTCCCTTGCCCTCCATTGTGCAGCCACCAACATTGGAGTTGAAGTCCTTGCCGAATCATCTGAAGTATGCCTATTTAGAGGCAGATGCCCAACTCCTTGTGATCATTTCAAGCACTTTCCAACCTGACCAAGAAGAGAAGTTGATGACAATCTTGAGAGATCATAGGGGAGCCATTGAGTGGACACTAGCTAACCTCCCTAGAATTAATCTAGCCATATGCATGCACATAATTTTGTTGGAGGAAGAGTTCAAGCCAGTCAGACAGCCATAGAGACGTCTCAATCCTACCATCCAGGATGTGGTTAAGAAGGAGGTCATGAAGTTGTTAGCGACAGGGATCATTTATCCCATCTTAGATAGCAAGTGGGTTAGTCTTGTTTAGGTAGTCCCTAAGAAGTCTGGAATTACTGTTATGAAGAACCAGGACAATGAGTTGGTTCCGACTAGAGTGCATAACAGTTGGAGAGTATGCATAGATTACAGGAGACTCAACCTGGCCACTTGCAAAGACCACTATCCTCTTCCGTGTTAGAACCAAGACATTTGATGATGTCTAACCCCTAATACCTTGATAGGTTTTGATGATAACAAATGTGATAATATTTGATCAACTAATGATTTTAGTTAAGTGATTTTAGGAAATAAAGTAAGAACAAGCAATGGTATAATCACTCTAACTCTTACCTTCGTCTTAACTGATGATGATTAAGTCACGCACTATAATTGCTTATAAACAAACTAAAATAAACTCTTAATGGATCATGCAAAGTCTCAAGGCCAGACCATGTCTAATGCAAAGCCAGACGATGTCTGATGCAAGGCTAGATGATGTTTGATGCCAAGCCAAACGATATCTGAGGCCAAGCCAGAGGATGTTGGATGCTAAGCCAGACGATGTCTGAAGCTGAGCTAGACGATGTCTAAGGCTAGAACAGACCATGTCTTTTAATTCAGAATGCGTTTGTTAAGCCAGATGTTGTCTGTGCACGAATAGACAATACTTAATCAAGACCAAACTATGATTGTTAAGCCAAACTTTGTTTGTGCAGGAACAAAAATTAATCTATCATATGTGTTGAGGAATATGTGCTGTATATTTAATTCTTTACTCAAATAAAGGCACTGCTGCAACAGAAAGAAAGACAGACTCTCTTTTACGTTACCTTCTTTGATTCCTCGTATTGCTTGTATGTCTCGTATTATGTGAAGGGTGTAGGTACAGCTAAAAGAACCAATCAGCATTGGGATGCACACTTTTAGCTAAAAGACAACTGTAACAAAGACAGAAACCTGTTCTTGTCACATCAAGCACAGTCAAAGCTACTTCAACACTCTATTGTGTGAGACAATGGAAAGAAGTCTTCTCCAACGTTCAAATTAATGAAGCTCACTTTATAAGGATGCCTCTATGAAACGAGAAGACTAATGAACGAGAATAGAATAACAAAAATCAATCTAGACAGCAAGAGAAAGCACTCTGAGACAAGGTCTTGAACATGAGCTGAGAGAAAAAGAATATCCATCCTCTATAAGCTCACATAGATTCAACATTTGTTTATATCCTCTCTTTGAGAGTTATCTGAATCTTGTACATATTTGTATTGAAAGCTAGAAGTGGCTTAGTGATAAAATAATACTTGGGAAGTATAATCTTAGGGGGAGATTCATACTTGTAACCAAAAGTGGTTTAGAATACTTGTAGCCAAGAGTGACATAGAGAATACTTGTAGCTAGAAGTGGCAATGAAGAATACTTGTTTTGTAATCAATTGATTATAGTGGAATCCTTTAACAATTGTTAAAGGAGAACTGGACGTAGCTCAGGTTGAGTGAACCAGTATAAAAACAAGCTCTCATCTACTGTCTTGTGATTACATATATTTATCTTGCTCACTGTGCTCTTTTGGAAAGACTTTCTAAGCTTTGCCTTGCAAGGATATATTTGCTGATTTAAACTAACATATATCCAAGAAGGCAACTTGTGAACTAATAGTATTTACGAAAAAGTTTTAAACCCACTATTCAACCCCCCCTTCTAGTGTTCTTATGTATTTCATTCCGTTTATTGACCAGGTCTTGGAGAGACTAGCAGGGAAGACCCATTATTACTTCCTAGATGGTTTTTCGGGCTACATGCAGGTTCACATTGCACCAGGGAACCAACACAAGACCACATTCACCTGTCCATTTGGCACTTATGCCTACACCAGGATGTCATTCGACCTATGCAACGCCCCGGGCACCTTTCCAAGGTGCATGGTGAGCATTTTTTTTTATTTACTTGAGAGTTGCTTGGAGGTGTTTATGAATGATTTTACTATTTATGGTTCTTCATTTGATACATGCTTAAAGTACCTGATTAGAGTTTTGAATAGGTGCCTTGAGACTAACCTTATGTTGAACTTTGAAAAATGTCATTTTATGGTATCTGAGGGGGTAGTCTTAGGTCACCTAGTGTCTAGCAAGGGTCTTGAGGTCAATAAGGCCAAGATAGATGTCATTTCTTCTCTCCCTTACGTTGTGTGGGAAGTTTGTTCTTTTCTTGGACATGCAGGTTTCTATAGGAGGTTCATCCAGGACTTCAGCAAAGTTTCCTTGCCCCTATCTAACCTACTTCAGAAGGATGTGGAGTTTCTCTTTGATCAGTCATGTCAAGATGCTTTCCTGAATCTGAAGAATAAGCTTACCATAGCTCCCATTATCCAGCCACCTAATTGGGACTTTCCATTTGAGCTTATGTGTGACGCCTCCAATTTTGCACTTGGGGAGGTCCTAGCTTAGAAAGTGGGCAAACTTTCACATGTCATAGCCTATGCCTCTCACACCTTGGATGTCACACAGGTTAACTATACCACCACAGAGAAAGAGTTTTTAGCTATGGTATTTGCACTAGACAAGTTTCATTCATACCTACTTGGCTCCAAGGTCATTGTCTTATTTGACCATGTGGCTTTGAGATACCTATTGAAGAAGCTTGATGCCAAACCTATATTGATCAAGTGGATGCTTCTTCTTCAGAAGTTTGACATAGAGATCAAAGACAAGATTGGGGCAGAAAACCTAGTTGCTGATCATCTTAGCAAGATTGAGAAAGACCTTGAGTCTCTTCCTATCAAGGATGATTTTCTTGATGAGCACTTAATTAGGGTGGAGACACAACATGGATCTCCACCATGGTTTGTTGATATTGTGAATTACTTGGTTGCTTGTGTTTTACCCCCACAAGCATCTCGGAATCAGATTGTTAGGTTGAAGAGTGATGCCAAGTATTATGTGTGGGACAATCCTTATCTGAGATTTGGTAGTGATCAGGTGATTCACAAATGCATACTAGATCAGGACATCCAGTCAATCTTGTATTTTTTTCATGCCTCCCATGTGGGAGGACACTATGGACCACACCAGATCACAAGGAAGGTGTTGGACTTTGGGTTCTATTGACCCACCATTTTTAGAGATGCCTGGGAGGTTGCCTCGACCTGTGAGCAGTGTTAGAGAGCGGGAGTAGCCATCACCCGTAGGCATGAGATGCCTCAACAACCCATCCTTTTTTATGAGGTTTTTTATGTTTAGGGTATTGATTTTATAGGACCTTTTCCTCCTTCTTTTGGTTATTCTTATGTTTTACTTGCTGTGGACTATGTTTCCAAATGGGTGGAGGCTAAGGCCACTAAGACTAATGACTCTCGAGTTGTTGTAGATTTTGTCAAGTCTAACATTTTTTTGTAGGTTCGATGTGCCTAAAGCCATCATCAATGACCAAGGGACCCATTTTTGCAATAAGACCATGGCGGCTTTGCTTCATAAGTATGGGGTTGTGCATAGAGTTTCCACATCTTATCATCCCCAAACTAATGGGCAAGCCGAGGTTTTCAACAGAGAGATAAAGTAGATTTTGCAGAAGCTGGTGCATCCAAACAAGAAGGATTGGAGCAAGGTTCTTGAGGATGCTCTATGGGCTCATAGGACAGCTTACCAAACACCAATTGGAATGTCTCCTTATCGGATTGTCTTTGGTAAGGTTGTTATCTACTTGTGGAGATTGAGCATCGTGCATATTGGGCTGTGAAGAGTACCAACCTAACATTTGACCAAGTGGGACTTGAGAGAAAGTTTCAATTGCAAGAGCTTGAGGAACTTTGCTTTGAGGCCTATGAGAATTCCAAGAACTACAAGGAGAAGGTGAAGCGCTTCCATGATAGCATGATTCTGAGGAAGGAGTTCAAAGTGGGCCAGAAGGTGCTTTTGTTTCTCTCGCCTGAAGCTCATAACCGACAAGCTTCATTCTAGATGGGATGGTGATATACAAGTGAACCATTATTGGAACCCTTTAACAGTTGTTAAAGGAGAACTAGACGTAGCTCAGGTTGAGTGAACCAATATAAAACAAGCATTCTACGTTCGTTATCTTGTGCTTACACTTATTCATCTTGCACTATGTGCATCTCGAAAAGGTTTTAACAAGCTTTGTCTTGAATAGTTATATTAGCTTGTTTTAAAACCTTCATATAGCTTGTTGCGAAAACTTTCATTAACTCACTATTCAACCGACCCCCCCCCCCCCCCCTTCTAGTGTGTTCTTGTGTATCGCATTTGGTATCAGAGCGTTGTCTCTGATAGATATCTTCACGGATAAAGAGCTAAGGATTCTACACAAGCATGGAAAAGGGAAGTCAATCCATGCACAAGCCACCAATATTCAAAGCAGAAAACTTTGGCTATTGGAGACAATGAATGGAATCATTCTTTGAGTCATGCCATATAGATATACTAGATGTGGTTAAAAATGGAAACTACATTCCAGTTGATGATGAACTAAATGAGCTTCCAAGAAATCTTTGGACGGATGAACAAGAGCAAAGGAACGCCATCTGTGGCTGCATATCACAAACTAAGTGATGGTCTATTTTGGCAAGCGTACCAAATATCGCACAAGTAGTTTAAAAGGGAAGATCCCAGTATCGAATCCATAGGGAATTGTCCGTATTTGACTATCAGTAAAGTAATCAATTCCTAAACATTAGTTTGGTTTTTAAAGTTGGTTGTTCTTGAAACATCAATAATAACAGAAATTTAACTAAACACTACAGTTAACACTAACTATAAACAATAAAAACGACAATGTTGATTCAGGACTATGATCGAACAGTTGGCGTGCTTGAGTTTTAGAATGGAATAATGGATATGTTGAGGATTTGGTTCAACCGGTTTGCTTCCCATGTAAACATATAAGATATATTCTCCATTCACATTAATAGTTTAGATTAACTTCGATCTAAAAGTGCTCAAAACGTGATCTCTCATCAAATCAAGCCTAAACTGCTCAACCTCACTTCCGATGTCTCAGTAAGTTTAGTTGAGTGGTTTGATGAAGCTTAGAGATCTTTGCGAAGCTAATGGAGTCTATCCTATGTCTAGAAATACACTTCATTAGAGTTCAAACTTAGTTCCAAGTTCAACAAAGATCTCACAATGGCGGGTAAACTCTAAAACATGCATATATAACTGATCCAATCATATAACAAGAATAAAGATAGAGAAATGAACATTAAACTGAATATTTCAATGAATAGATATGAAGAATAGCGTTTACATGATCAGCACCTAGTTCCAAGTCCTTAACACTAATAGATTAGCCTCTCATTGTCATGAGAAGCCTTGAAAAGGTTACAAAAGGGGATGAAGAGAACAGAGGAAAACAGAGAAAACAGAGGAAGCAGCTCAACCAAATCCACCAAAGTCTAAATGCTTTAAAATTATTACAAGTGCAGCTTATATAGTCGACGTCGCGCTTAGCGCAACATTCCGCTAAGCGCAGGGCACTGCATAATGCATCTCAGAACAGGTGTTCCGCTAAGCGCAATCTTCCGCTAAGCGCATATTTAGTTTGAAAGCAACTTCTGCTAAGCGTGATGTCTTGCTAAGCGAGTATTCAGTTCGAATGAACATGTCGCTTAGCGCAATATGGCGCTCAGCGCGTCATAGGCCGCCTAGCTCGCGTAGCTTGCTGTTGCGCTCAGCGAGTGAAGCGTTGAGCGAGATGTGTCGCTTAGCGAGTCATGTCTTCTTCTTGCATTCTCCCTTTACTGTTGAATCTAGGCCTGCACACATAAATTAGAGTATATTTCTCACAAAATAACTTCTTAGGGTTTGAATTATCAAACTATACAAATCTATATTAAATGATTTCAAACTAAGCTAAAAAATCCTGAGAACATTAGATAATCACTACAAAATATGATGCAATATTTATGTATATAAAGTGATTATCACTAAGCACAATAAATTCAACCAGTTCAAATTAGCCAAACAAATGTGGGACACTTTCATATTAACGTATGAAGGTTCCACCCAGGTAAAGAGAAATAAAGTAAGTGTTCTAACCAGTGAATATTGAAATACACAAGAACACACTAGAAGGGGGGGGAGGGGTGAACAATGGGTTAGAAAACTTTTCGCAAAGACTATTAGTTCGCAAGTTGCCTTTAGAGATATATGAAGGTATAAACAAGCAAATATATCCTTTCAAGGCAAAGCTTTTATAAACCTTTTTAAAGTGCACAACGTGTAAGATGAATAAATGTAAACACAAGACAACAAATGTAGAATGCTTGTTTTATACTAGTTCACTCAACCTGAGCTACATCTAGTTCTCCTTTAACAATTGTTAAAGGGTTCCACTATAATCAACTGATTACAAAACAAGTATTATTCACTGCCACTTCTGGCTACAAGTATTCTCTATGCCACTATTGACAACTAGTATTCTAAACCATTACTGGTTACAATTTGAATTTCTATTACATTCCAGTTTTTGAACTCTTGGTTCTTGTTGCAATCAAATTTACTACTAGTGGATTTGTTTTTCTACTGCCATTAGTATACAAATTTCAGTGCCATTGATTTATGTTCTTGCTACCATGAATTTTCTATTTATGATACTTTGGAAGTTTTACTTTTGATGCTTTGAGTTTCTTTACCTGAATGTTGTTGAATGCGTCTTCCTGATGATAATGAATTCTAAATTTGCTACTATTAGGTGCTCATTTCTAGTGTTAGTAGATTCCTAAAGTTTTTACTATTGAGAGATTGTTTTGTTGCTTTTAAATTCTTGTTTCAATTGCCTTAAGAAATCTGATTTTTTTCTTCTTTTAAGAGGTTGTTTTATTGTTATTCAATTTTTATTTCTGTTGCCATGAAATTTCTAATTTGCTACCATGAAATTGTGTTTTGGCGGTCATGGAATTGCCTGAAAATGAATTGTAAATTTAAAACGTTGATGTTGTTGATGTAGGTGTATGTTATTGATAAATTGAGTGTGGTTATTCTCATAGGGAAATGATTGTTGTTACTAAGTCATACTAGTGATTGTTTCTCTATGGATTTTTACTAGTGTTTCCTATTAGAAATCATGGAAGCGAATCAATATTAACAAGCATGGTTATTCTTATATCCTACGTGTACATCTTGTTAAGTAAATAGATAATTTGTTACTTACTAGGGGATCATAATTATGCAACACATTTGAGTGAAATACACAATTGTAGTAAAATTCTACATTTGTATTCATCTTGATCGCTATATAGTTGCTATCTTTCTTACCATGGGTTGGCTTTAAATTTTCTGATATAAAATGCCCAATTTCATTACCGTTAGCTTTAAAATTTATGATATGAGATGCTCAAGTTCACTAATGTTTTGAGTTTCTATTTTTGATGCCTTGGAGTTCCCATTACTGGTGCCTTAATTTTCATGTTTCCTAAATGTTTTAGAGTTCTTATTTATGATTCTGTTGCTACTATGAAACCTCAGTTATGCTGCCATTAGATGTCAATATTTTATTTATATTTCTTGCTATGGAAATCATATTTTTTATGCCATAGAAATATGAATTTTTCTACTGCATTAGCTTGCTAATTTGACTGTTGTTTTGGCCTTGAATCTTACAGATATGGAGTACTATTTGAAATACACAAGAACACACTAGAAGAGGGGGTTGAATAGTGGGTTAAAACTTTTCAAAAATACTATTAGTTCACAATTTGCCTTCTTGGATATATGTTAGTTAAATCAACAAATATATCCTTGCAAGACAATGTTTTGAAAGACTTTTAAAAAGAGCTCAGTAGGCAAGATAAATATATGTAATCACAAGATAGCCAATGAAAGCTTGTTTTTATACTGGTTCACTCAACTTGAGCTACGTCCAGTTCTCCTTTAACAACTATTAAAGGGTTCCACTATAATCAACTGATTACAAAACAAGTATTCTTTACTACCACTTCTGGCTATAAGTATTCTCTATGCCACCACTAGCTAAACCACTTCTGGTTACAAGTACGAATCTCCCCCTGAGATTATACTTCCCAAGTATTCTTTTATCACTAAGCCACTCCTGGCTTTCTATACAATTATGTATAAGATTCAGATAACTCTCAAAGAGAGAATATAAACAAATATTGAATCTTTATGAGCTTGTAGAAGATGATGTTCTCTTTTCTCTTAGCTCGTGTCCAAGGCTTTTTCTTAGAGTTCTTTTGCTTGCTGTCTAGATTGATTTGAATTGTTCCATTCTTGTTCATTCGCCTTCTCGTTGCATGGAAGCATCCTTATATATTGAGCTTCATGAATTTGAACGTTGGAAAAGACTTCTTTCCGTTGTCTCACAGTAGAGTGTCGAAGTAGCTTTGACTGTGCTTGATGTGATAGGAGCAGGTTTCCGTCTCTGTCACAATTTGCGTTTTAGCATAAGGCATGCATCTCGATGTTGATTTGTCCTTTAGCTGTACCTACACATTTCACATAATTCGAGACATACAAACAATACGAGGAATAGAAGAAAGTAAGATCAAAGAGTATCTCCCTTTCTTTCTATAACAATAGTGCCTTTATTTGTGTAAGAAATTAATTATAAAGCACGTATTCCTCAACATATATGACAGACTTCATTTTGTTCCTGCACAGACATAGTTTGGTCTGACTTACTATGGTCTGTTCATGCACAGACAATGTCTGGCTTAACAGACATAGTCTGGTCTAACTTACTATGATTTGGAATGAAGAATATGGTTTGTTCTAGCCTTAGACATCATTTGGCTCAACTTCAGACATCATTTGGCTTAGCATTAGACATCGTTTGGCTCAGCTATGTGTTGTCTGACCTTGTTCCATACATGGTTTGGTCCAATGCATATGCATAGTCTGGTCCAAGACTCGTGTTGTCTGTCCCAAGACTTCACATAGTTTGTCTAAGACCATTTGTATGGTCTAGTCTATAGACTTTGCATGATCCGTTAAGAGCTTATTTTAGTCAAATTACAAGCATTTATAGTGCGTGATTTAATCATTGTTAGTTATCAGACAGTTAAGACGAAAGTGAGAGTTAGAGTGATTATACTAATGTCTATTCTCACTTTATTTCTTGAAATCACTTAATCTGAAATCATTAGTTGATCAAATATTATCATCAAAACCTATCAAGGTATTAGGGGTTAGACATCATCAAATGTATTGGTTCTAACACTATTTTACTGCTATTTCATTTCTTAATTTTCTGATATAAAGTGTAATGTTGCTGCTGTCTCATGTCCTAATTATATTGTTATAAAATGCTATTTTGGGGCTATTTCATGTTCTAATTCCTCTGTTGTTTGGGTTACTATTTTCTTACATGAGATCACCTTTCCTTTTGCTATATGGGGTTACTATTTTCTTCTAATGTGAAAATTTATACCTTTTCATAGAATCTTGGTTTTTGTTGACATAGAATTTCATATTCTCATGCTTTAAGACTCATGTTTCTGATGTTTTAGAATTCAAATTTATGAGGTTCTAGAATTTCAGTTTTGCGGCTGCCATTACAATTCAAATAGTGTTGTTTTGACCTTATTTGTTGTATTGTTTTACTATGACTTTGGTAATCAAGCTTGCTATTTGTTCAAGGTTGTGTTTTCCTTTCAACGGTGGCGTGTTGATTTTCTTTTGGAAGAATTATGTTGCTTTGACCCCTTTAATCTAGTTGCCTTATAGAAGTTTTGGGTTTAAGTTGTTTCTTTTGTTGATGTGTGATAACCGCTTTATATACGTAAATATTGCATCAGATTTTGAAGTGATTATTCAACTTTCTCAGGAATTTTAGCTTAGTTTGAAATCATTTAATATAGATTTGTATAGTTTGATAATTCTAACCCTAGGAAGTTATTTTGTGAGAAATATACTCTAATTTATGTGTGCAGGCCTAGATTCAACAGTAAAGGGAGAATACAAGAAGAAGGCAGATCTGCTAAGCGAACCATCTCGCTCAGCGCATACGTCGCTGAGCGCAAGAGCAAGCTACGCGAGTTAGACGGTCTATGACGCGCTGAGCGCCACATCGCGCTAAGCGACGTTTTCATTTGAACAGAAGACTCGCTTAGCGGGACATCGAGCTTAGCGGAAGTTGCTTTCAAACTGAATATGTGCTTAGCGGAAGATTGCGCTTAGCGGAACACCTGTTCTGAGATGCATTATGCAGTGTTTTGCGCTTAGCAAAAGTTTGCGCTAAGCGAGGCTTCGACTATATAAGCTGCACTTGAAGAATTTTGAAGCATTCAGACTTGGAGAACCTGATTGAGCTGCTTCTCTCTCTTTTTTCCCCTGTTTCCTCTGTTCTCTTTCCTCCACTTTTGTAACTTTTTAAGGCTTCTCATGACAATGAGAGGCTAATCTATTAGTGTTGAGGACTTGGAACTAGGTGCTGATCATGTAAACGCTATTCTTCATATCTATTCATTGAAATATTCAGTTTAATGTTCATTTCTCTATCTTTATTCTTGTTATATGATTGGATCAGTTATATATGCATGTTTTAGAGTTTACCTGCCATTGACAGATGCTGTTGAACTTGGAATTGAGTTTGAACTCTAATGGAGTGTATTTCTAGACATAGGATAGACTCCATTAGCTTCATAAAGATCTCTAAGCTTCATCAAACCACTCAACTGAACTTATCGAGACATCGGAAGTGAGGTTGAGCAGTTTAGGCTTGATTTGATGAGAGATCACGTTTTAAGCACTTTTAGATCGAAGTTAATTTGAACTATTAATGTGAATGGAGAATATATCTTATATGTTTACATGGGAAGCAAACCGGTTGAACCAAATCCTCAACATATCCATTATTCCATTCTAAAACTCAAGCACGCCAACTGTTCGATCATAATCTTGAATCAACATTGTCGTTTATATTGTTTATAGTTAGTGTTAACTGTAGTGTTTAGTTAAATTTCTGTTATTATTGATGTTTCAAGAACAACCAACTATGAAAACCAAACTAATGTTTAGGAATTGATTACTTTACTGATAGTCAAATACGAACAATTCCCTGTGGATTCGATACTGGGATCTTCCCTTTTAAACTACTTGTGCGATAATTGGTACGCTTGCCAAAATAGTCTAACAATGTGGTTGCATCTTCTTAATAAAAGATATTTGTTTGAAAATCATTTTGATGTTTGATTTAACTACAAAGTCTACCTAAATATGTTTGTCCTCTCTTGTGTTTCCTTTTTGGTTGTCCTTATGATGCTTAGAAATTTGCATGTTCTGTGGTATTTTGAGTAGTTATGAGTTGTATTAGTTTACCCATTTAGATTTCAATCTTTAGCGTTTGATTTGTTGAAAATGATTGGGATTGATTGTTTGAATTTTTGGTAAAATTTCGTGGTCATTTAACATGAGTAGAAACATGTATGAATATGTTCTAATGTAGAACTTGATAATCATAGATGTGTTTAGTTACTACCCTATTTTTTCATCTTTATAAAGGTGCCTAAAAATTTTGTGGTTGTAATGATACTCGTTGATGAGTAGATGTGTTATATGTTACTCTTTTATGTTTATCATCTTAAATTGTTTGAAGTGGTGTAAATGAAATACACAAGAACACACTAGAAGGGGGGGTTGAAGAGTGGGTTAAAACTTTTTCGTAAATACTATTAGTTACAAATTGCCTTCTTGGATATATGTTAGTTTAAATTAGCAAATATAAATATCCTTGCAAGGCAAAGCTTTGAAAGCCTTTCCAAAAGAGCACAGTAGGCAAGATAAATATATGTAATCACAAGATAGCAAATGAGAGCTTGTTTATATACTGGTTCACTTAACCTAAGCTATGTCCAGTTCTCCTTTAACAACAGTTAAAGGGTTCCACTATAATCAACTGATTACAAAACAAGTATTCTTCACTGCCACTACTGGCTACAAGTATTCTAAACCACTTCTGGTTATCAGTATGAATCTCCCCCTGAGATTATACTTTTCAAGTATTCTTTTATCACTAAGCCACTCCTGGATTTCTATACAAATATGTATAAGATTCAAATAACTCTCAAAGAGAGGATAAGAACAAGTGTTGAATCGATATGAGCTTGTAGAAGATGGGTATTCTCTTTTCTCTTAGCTTGTGTTTCTTTTTCTTTTTCTCAAGGTGCTTTGCTTGCTGTTCAAATTACTTTGAATGGTTTCGTTATTGTTCATTAGTCTTCTCATTGCATGGAAGCTTCCTTATATAGTAAGCTTCACGGATTTGAACATTGGAGAAGGCTTGTTTCCAATGTCTCACATAAGAGTGTTGAGGTAGCTTTGACTATGCTTGATGTGATAGGAGCAGGTTTTGTTTTTGTCACAATTGGCTTTTAGCTTAAGGTGTGCATCCCAATGTCGATTAGTCTTTTGGCTGTACCTACACATAATTCGAGACATGCAAGCAATACGAGGAATAGAAGATTTCTTTTTGTAACAACAATGCCTTTATTTATGTAAAGAATTAATTATAAAGCACATATGACATACCATATTCTATTCTTGCACACACAACGACTGGCTTAACAAACATAGTTTGGTCTGACTAACCATGGTCTGGAATGAAGGACATGGTCTAGCCTAACATCAGACATTGTTTGGCTTAGCTTCAGACATCATCTGACTTAGCTTTAGACATCATCTGGCTTAACTATGCATTGTGTGACCTTGTTCCATACATGGTTTGGTCCAATACATATGTATAGTCTGGTCCAAGATTTGTGTTGTCTGTCCCAAGACTTCACATAGTCTATCCGAGACTGGTATGGTCTGGTCTTAGACTTTGCATGAGTCTTTCCAAGACTATACCATATAATCTTATGAACTATGCATGGTCTGTTTCAGGGCTTATTTTAGTTTGATTAGAAGCAATTATAACGCTTGATTAATCATTATGAGTTATTAGACAATTAGGACGTAAGTGAGAGTTTGAGTGATTTTACTATTGTTTGTTCTCACTTTGATTTCCTGAAACACTTAGTCTAAAATCATTAGTTGATCAAATATTATCACATTTGTTATCATTAAAATCTATCAAAGTATTAAGAGTCAAACATCATCAAATGTTTTGGTTCTAATAGTAAAGGCTACTTTCTTTGAGTATAAAAATATTCCTTAGAGTCTTGTGTATTTAAGTTGAATGTGGAAAACTTTGGGGTTTACTTCTATTCTTAATTATGTGGTATTTTCTCTCATTTGTCATTAATTACTTTGGAAAGTGACTTGTTTATTTAATGTTTGAACCTGTTTAACTTGGAGATGCTTATTCTTTTTCACCTTATGGCAACCATTTCTTTTGTATGTTTAGAAATTGATTACAAATTGGTTTATTCTCTTTTGATCATTGTTTTGAAACTTCTTTTGGGGGAATATAACAATATGTGCTTTGTGTGTTCAAAACTCATTTGGAAGAGTAAGAATATACTTGTGGGGGTGTACCAACCTTCCTTAAGAATAGATTATTGTAAGCGAATTTTTGGGGACAAATTTTTTTCTTGTTGGGGAGTATTGTAACACTGTGTTTTTAGTAATTGTGTTAAAAAGTGATTTAATTAAATTATAAGAGAAATTAAATTTATTTTGGAGCGTTTAAAATGAATAAATCAATGTTGGTTATAGTTTAGTTATGTGTTTATATGGAATTTAGTTTTGGGCTAGTATATGGTATGAGAGCAAAAGGGGGGCTAGTAGAGAGGCTGGGTGCAAAAAGGGAAACAAAAATCAGAATATCCCTTCTCTAAAACCCTCTCACAAAGCTAAGTTCTTCCATTTTTTCACTCTCCCTCACTTTCTCTCTTTTCTCCTCCACAAACCCTCACTTTCTTTTTTCTCCTCCATGAACAAGCCCCTCTCCATTTCACTCTTCCTCCTTTTTCCCTTTTCTCTTCTCCCTTGCTGGTCCTCCTTTGCTCGTGATGAAACTTGCGTAGTGGCACTGTCAAAGGGGAGCATGGAGGTACTAACAACAAAGAGCGTCAAAGTGCCAACGACGAGGAGCGTGGTAGTGCCGATGAAGGAGGAACGTGGCGATGCTAGCGAGGAGCGTTACAACGTTGGGGAGGAGGGGGAGAACCATTCAGACCTGCGTATCGGAGGAAGAGAAGAGTTGGAGCCCTAAAGCCTCTTCCTTTAGCTTTCGCATTTAGGGATTTTAAGTTATAGAGGTAAGGGAAGCTCTAATTCTTTTCTCTTCTTGTTTTCCATAGGGCATATGCGTTTGTGAGTGGATATTAGTTGAGTAATTAGATTTTAATTTGTTGCCCTGTCTTTACATGAGTGATTTGTGGATTAAATCATTATGCTTGTTGTGGGTGTGCTCACTTGATGATCATTTCTCTATTTTGCTGCAGTAAAATTGTAGTTGTTGTTCTTTTATGAATTTCAATCAAAAATAAAGTTTTAGATGATGTGTTAGTGTTGGTATACACTTCCTAAAGTGTCCTTGTGATTATATAATCAATATGTGAAGTTTCTATGCTACAAATGTCATGATTTGAACCTTTTTCTGCATTATTTAGATGTTATGGCAGAAAAATGAGTTGTTGGTCTGCACCCATTTTCCACCCTTAAACTTGATTTAATTGATTGGTTTGAAGTTGGTTTAGCCTTCCTTATGATGCCTTAACTTAGGTGAATGGTATGGGATATTTTTGATGCACAATTCTTGTAGTTTGGAACTTCAAAACATGTAATTTATAGCCAATTATGTAGAAAAATCTAAAACTGTCCAACCCTATTTTTGTTAAAAATAAGGACTTAATTGATTAATTAGGTGTGCATTAACCTTTCTTATGGTATCAAATGGTTATATGCATCATATAGAAATTTTTAGTACTTAATACTCTTGAAATGAATCTATGTTATTATAAGAAAGTAAAATCTTGGTCCACAAATCGTGCCCTGCAATTTGGAATTTTATGGATTGTTTCTTTTTGGTTTGGATCTGTTTTAGCTATAAAATTAGTCTTAAGGTTTGAATTTGAAAATGTAGTCTTCAAGAAAGTTGTAGATATGGATGTTTACTAACGAATGGTTTTGTATTCAATCAAAAATATTATGTGCAACTCTAGATATGATCAAATGAGTAAGTCATGGTCTAGCTGTCACAAATTGGTAAAAGTTTCACTTGCTCATGATTTGGGCATAGTAGACTTTCAAACTCGGTCTTGAGATAAAACATAAGAGTTGTAGATAATATTCATGGCTTTAAAATAAGATAAGAACCAAATTAATTGTGCTAGTATATTTATAGATATCATGGTTATAACAAATAATAGTCTTAGACACATGATAGAAATTGAATGAGACGAACGCATTATAGTTGAGTTAATTATGAATAATGATGATGAATGATAATCTTGTATTTTTGTACTCATCCCTATATGTTAGAAGGTGTAGCTATGTCCTATGGGAAGACTTTTGTTGTAATGAAAATGGTATACTTGAGAGGGGGAGTTCCACGCTAGGACTCTGCCCCACTAAAGCGACCCAGGGGTCTCGTCAGTGGGGTATCTTCTCAAGTACCAACCCTTTGTTTTAACTCTAGATGACATGTTAGAGTGGTGAGAACTACTTCCCAAGAGGTTTAGTGACCCTTTAGCATATAGGAGATGGAATGTGGTGGTTGTTGGTGAAACTTGGATACTTGAAACAGACCATGAGTGAGATGGTGGGTATAGTGGTGTTGTATCTCAAACCTCAAGTGATCCAAGTCTATTTGTTGTTGTGTGGATTGTGGACTGTTGAGATGTATTTGGATCCTTAAGTCAGGCCATTAGAGATGGCGGGTATGGAGGTGTCATATCTAAGATTGTAGAGGATTCCAAATATGTTTTGTCGTTGGTATACAATGGGTGCATAGTTGGTGCACATAAATATACCTTGCATGCACAGTTGGTGCACGGGCATATGAGTAGACACGTAAGTTGGGAGTGCTAGGTAGGCTCTCAACCTAGCGCTGGGGGTTTTCATGGTGGTTAACGAGAATTGGCCTATAGAATAGATGAGTGGGCGAATCTCTACAGATGTAAGGTTTTGTAAACCTACAGAGGTAAGCCAATATATACACTTGTCTATTTTCAATAAAACCACACCTCTCCCGCAGGATCAGCCTAAGGGACTCCCCTGAATGGTCAGAAAGTGAGACTATGTTAGGGGATGGGGCCTATGGGGAATCGCTCATATTGTGTGGAAACTCCATGGAGTTGAGTCAGTGTCTAATGTTGAGTTGGTGATATTGTCCAATAGTGGCTAGTGTGTGTCAGTTGTGACTTTCGTTGATTGATTGACTCATTTTGAAGATTTATGTATTTATCTCTTATAATATTTTGAGGTGGATGGATTTCATGTTGTGGTTGATTATTGGGAATGTTAAGATATGACTCTTACATAATTTGATTGTTTTATAAATGTTTTTATAAATTGTTTTAAGTATGTTTGTTCTGGTGAGCTTATCCTTGCGTGTGGCACGTGTGGTTGTGACTGTGATGATCCCGACCTTAACGTACGGAGGAGCAGATGGGTTCAGGTGGAGTTCTCTTGGAGTTGTTGTAGATGGAATGCGTACAAGTTTGAAGATGCATTTCTCCTTCTTTCCTTGGTTTCATTTTATGTATAAAAAGCCTAGGTTGATGTTATGCTTTTGTTCCCAAGAGTTTTATATCATTGAAGTTGTATTTCATTTTAAAAAAAAGGTGAAGTACCTCGAGGCATTGTAAATGATTTAGCTTGGTTTATACTTTAAGCATTGAATAATATTTATTGATTTTAGAAATTGTTCATAGACTTTTTCATGAATAGTTTAATGAAAAAGGTTTTAAATTAAAATAAAATCAAATATTTCTTTGATTAGTTATTTAACGGAAGTGGGATGTTTACATGAGAGACTTCTACAAATTAATTATTGAAAAAAAACATTGTTAACTTTTTAGAAAAGTTAATTTCACTATTTTGATTTTTTTAAAAAAAATTTGTTTACTTTTTTAGTTCTTCTAATTATAAACTTGTTTTGTTTTATTCTAGTCTTTGACATCATTGTTTTAGTTTCTATTAAACTATAAACTTTTGACATAAGTCTCTCTTACATCAATTTTTTTTTTACATTTTATTTTAAGTAACATCAAGACTGATATTCAATTTGTGACCGTCCTTGAAAAATAAATAAGGGCATTCACATTTTGTTAGTAGCAAACTCTGTTACACATAAGCCTAAAGCTTTAAGTAAAGGTCACGAAAAGTTTTCTAATGTATATTTCTAGCACAACCCTTGGTGTGAGAAGCCATCATAGTCTTAACTAACACCTGATTTTTATTTCTAGAGCAGAGGTTACATGGCTCCTGAGTACATAATTTCTTATGTATATGGTTTTGGAGTACTTGGGTGGAGATTGTGAGTGGCAGGAGGAATAATGTCTTCAAAGAGGACTCTCGATCCTACAAACCATAAGATTTGTGCCTAACACTAGATTTGAAACAAAATCTTGGTTTAAATAATTTTTAGATACTCGATAAATATCTGCATTTTGTTTTAGATCACTAATAAATTTTTCCGTTCTTTTGAATCCATGATATATTACAAATTTTGTTATGGATCCCCACCATCAGTTAAATGATGATGTAACACCATCTCAATGGATTTTTCTAACATATATCAATCATTGAGACAGTGTCACATCATTACTTAAATAACCACAAGGGTCAAAAACAAATATTTTAATATATCATAGATTCAAAATAACGAAAAAAATTATCGAAGACCAAAGCAAAATTTAGGTATGTGTAAGGACGTAAAAGTTATTTAAACCTAAAATCTTCATTTTTTTTAGCTAATAATGAATTCAACACCTTTTAATGGGAAAATTATCCTTTTGGCACCAGGTTTGGAAACTATACCGATCAAGCACATTAACTGAAGTTGTTGATCCTTGCTTGGGAGATGATGATTTTCGTGCAAATACATTCACTCTATTTTAAGTAAATGTTGTTTTCAGAATAAAACTTAAATTTATGGTATAATTACATGTAATCTTTGCTCTCTTTGGTCTTGATGATAAGCCATATGTTGCTTATAATTAGAACAGGGGATAGTATTAAATTAAAGGTGATTGTAAGACACAAATATAGTTCTATGAAAAAAAATAATTAAGGCCAAAGAAGATAAGAAGTCATCTTATAGAGAGGACCAAACAAAATGTAAACCATGTCTTGTAATAAGTGATCGAGGGAATATTTATTTTCTTCATTAAGAAAAATGGTTATAGCAATAAATTTGTCTTAAAATTATAATTTTTCCTAAACTATCATTATTGTCATTAATACGCTTCTCTCTTTAAATTATTTATCAATACATTCTCTTTCATTATTTTATTAAGGGTATTTTTGGTCCAAAAATAATTAATCCAAAGAAATTACACATTAGATTTTATAAAAAGTAACAAGTATCATTTCAATTTTGGTCCTATAAATAGAAATCAAGGTAGTATATATTATCGATGAATCAAATTACAAAATTAATTATTTTAGGGCCAGTTTGGTGGACTAATAAAGGATAGGATAAGAACATGATAAACTTTAATTATATTCGATGTTTGGTGCGCACTAGATAACAAACATGATTGATTGAAATAATATAAATTATGTTTGGAATTAATAGGTAGAATCGATAAATTTCTAATACTCTTCTACATGATTGGTTAAAATTTATACGAAATCATGCATATTTTGGTAGATGGTAGATCAAGAAAATATTATCTTATCAATTCTAACTCAGTACTCCTCAAAATAAAAAATACACTACACTAAGAAGATAAAATAAACAATAAGATTTTATTATCATCAATTACTACATGTTAAGGAAGAAGGGTAAGAAGAAGCATCACATAATATTGCATTGCACCATGCACTAATTAGAACAAGTCCTGAGTGACCTGACAATAACGCTAACCATGTCTCAAGTGAAAGAGACACTTCTAATGTCTATTTCTTTCTCTCCATCCCTGTCCTAATTATGGACTTTAATAGCTGTTAGCGCTAGCTGTTACAAACTTTCAATTATGTGTGTGTTTGGTTTAGAGTTTGGAGAATTGATTCTGAATTCAAAATTAATTTTGAATAATTTTTAACATGTTTGATTTTACGTTGGGGAAGAATTAAAATTAATTCTAGGGCCAGAATTGATTCTGATCACTACAAGAAAATAAATTTTTAACGGGGGTTTGCTAATCCGCTGGTAATGTATGAAGTTATCATGAGTTTGTTAAACCAACACTAGTTACCCGTTTGTTACCCACGGTTATTATAAAACCCTCGTCAAAGTTAATTTTTTTAATTAATATTTATGTTTTTAAAACCCATGTTGGTAATGTTCTTTTTTGTTTGTTGTCTTCACCAAAGCTAGAGTACTCTTAACCTAAAACCTAACAAAAGCAGAGTACTCTTCACCAATTAATTCCTCTCACACGGTCCATTAAGCATGAACATTAATTAAGCACAAAGACAATTAATCAAGCATTAAACATGCATGGATTAATATCAGCAGCAAATATAGAATAATTGGTGAAGGGGAAAAACTGATCAGAAATTAACATTAATAACAAAACCTCAAAGAGAGCTAGTGCTTAGTCCTCAAGAGAAAACAACACTGGAAAATTAACCTTCCATTCAAATTAAACAGCAGACTGTAAACGAAACTAGAAAACAAAAACGAAAACAAGAATAGAAGACAAAAACGAAAATAAGAATAGAAGACAAAAACGAAACTGGAAATGGAAACTGAAAACGAACCAACAATGAAGAACGAAAATGGAAACAGAAGCAGAAAATGAAATTGCAATTGAAATCGAAGCTGGAAAACCGAAAATGAAAACTCTGCTCTACATGAACAGTAGCATGCTAGGGACGTGAACAGTATTTTTTCCACAGTAAAAATATCAAACTAAACCTAGCAGCCCCCCCTCTCAATGACGGCTGCCCTTATTCTTGTCTCACTAAAAGTCACTTAGGCCCACAAAACCCTAGGCTACTAATCTGATTTTGGGCCCATAAAATCTTATGCGGCCCAATTACAAAATACAGCAATAAAATGAAATAAAATAAAACTGGACGACAAATAAAACTAAAACAATCTCCTCTCTTCAAGCCCAAGCTGGTTCAGCCCAATTCCAGATCCAAGCCCAATTGCTTATAATTCTCCTGAAATTAAATTAAAATACAGAATTAGTCAAAAAGGCCCAAATGATAAAACTGCATAATTAATTTGACAATTAAGGCTAATCAGTAATTAAAATGATGACAGAAAGGGGTAAGAAATAGGAGAAAATAATGACACATCACCTAGGATGTGATTTAGTCTCCAAATTTAATTTGGATACTAATCTAGAGCTAGCCACATTAGTACAACTTCCACCATCAATTATCAACGAACAAAGTTTCCCATTGATTGAACATCTAGTGTCAAAAATGTTCTCTCTTTGGGAATGATCTAGGGCTTGCATCTGACTTCCCATCAACAAGTCACCCCCCATTGCTTCCACTTCTATTTCTTCCTCTTCCTCTTCTTCGCTGGCTAAAGACTCACTGGTGATTTCTCCATTCTCCTTTAGGACCATTGTTCTCTTAGTAGGACACTCAGAGGCATAGTGCCCTCTTCCCAAACACTTGAAACATTTTACATCCCTAGACATAGTTTTTGGAGGTGATGTACGAGACCTCATTGGTGACTTTCTGTGTGAGGAAGCCACTGCTGGACTAGATGAAGAAGATCCTCTATCACTCTTGGATCTATCCCTCAAATGGTTGTTGTTAAAATTGGAAGAACTTGTTTTCATGGTCCCTTTTCTTTTGAGTTGCTATTCTACTAGTACAGCTTTGTGAAACAAATCTTCCAACTCAATATACTCTTGCAACTCAATAACATCTCTAATTTCATTGTTCAACCCACCCAAAAACTGAGTCATAGTTACTTCATTGTCTTCATTAATTTTGGTCCGAATCATAGTCACTTCCATGACTTTGAAATACTCTTCAACACTCCTATTGCCTTGATTCAATTTCTGAAGTTTCAGTTGCAAATCTCTATTGTAACTAGCTGGTACATATCTCTTCCTCATGATGCTCCTCATCTTAGCCCAAGCGTCTACCAATGGTTCTTCATTTCTCAGCCTCTCCCTTTGATACTTGTTCCACCAAATAAGTGCATAATAAAAAAATTTAGCTGCTGCCATCTTAACCTTCTACTCCTCAGTGTAATTGTTACAAGAAAACACATGCTCAATTTTCAGCTCCCACTCCAAATATGCCTCTAGGTCTCCTTTTCCTCTGAAAGGTGGGATGTTTTGCTTGATCCCTTCAAGTCTGTTTTGTCTTTACTTACCGTCATTATCTCTTCTTCTATAATTTCTCCTTCCATCTCCAACAGGCCAACCTTCATTACGAGGACCTTGATTCTCCAATAATTCTATTCTTGCATACATCTCCTCAGAGTGCTCTCTCAGCATTTTTTGCATTTGAGCAGTGAGAGCATCAATTAGCAATCTATTTGCTCCATCATGAGGAGGAGGCAAGCCATCACCACCTGTTCCTGACATATTCAAAACAATAGTAACAAATAGATAATATGAAAATAGGACCTTACCATTCTTTTCACGTGTTTACACTCTTAAGATGAACACTCGTGTATATCACTCTTGATGGCTTTTTTTTTATGATGTATCTCTCTTGCCTTTTACCACTCTCTCCCTCACTTAAAGTTCTTACTTGAATCAACCAATCTATTTTAAGAACCACTTTCACAAGGCGAATAGAGTTTTAACACAAGTAATAAAGAACAATTTTACCACTAACACTCACAAGAATGACAAAACAAGAGATATTATGAAGAAAACAAAACAACCAAGACACTTTTGAGTTTAGGACAACAAAATAACAAAAACAAAAACCCACAAATTAGGCTCAAGCAACTGGAACTGATTATATGATATTTAAGTCCTCTATGTCCAGAATTCAACAAGGCAACAATTCAAAGAAACTAAACACCAATTCACAATTACTCCATCTTCACTTCCTTTTCTTTTCTTTTTTTTTCTTTTTTAAACCTTGTTGCAGAATTTTATTTTTTTTCCCTTTTTTTTGTGTTGATGCAAAAAATAGTGAAACAAAATAATTCAACACCAGTTGTAGAACCAAGGCACAACAAAAACAAGTAATTTGGAAACTGGTGCACAAAAATAGGAAAAAAGGAAACTGATGCACTAAATTAGGATTAACGGAAACTAACGCACAACTTACTAGAATTAACGCAACCAAACTAGAATCCAAACATTAATATGAAATTGATTATGAATCAAGCTCTGATGCCAAATGATATGAAACCCCTTGATGGAATTTTGAAGCAGGCTGTTTTAAGGCACAAAATCAGAGTATGCTTGGACGATGTCGTATCTCGCAGCCCAAAAGTTTATGCACTAGACTTAAACAAACAAAAGATATGATTCGTTTCCTTTCTAATTGATCTCCAATTGTTTTAATACTTTTCAGCTTAGGAGTTTATGCACTAGACTTAAACAAACAAAAGAAAAAACAAAACTCTTAAGGACAAGCGTTTCTGACATGTAGCAGTGGTTAAGAATAACTAATCCTCCTAAAAAGACTTGGATTCTAATCCTGTTGTAGCCAATATAATTACTATTATTTATTTTATACAACCACACACTAAAACAAGACTAGAAATACAAGAGAGTATTTAATAAAAATAACCCCAAAAGCAAATAAAATGTCTTGTTATTCAAATTGGCTCTTCACACTCCAAGTGAGCTATGCATGTCAAAATGTTATTCTCCAAGTGTTGGGCTTTAGCAGATTCTTGGGCCTCTAATAGATTAGTCACCACTTGTTGAAGAGCTTCCTTCGCTTTCCTAACTCTTGCCCTTGTCATGGGTCCTCCAAGTGACTTGTTTTCTTTGTCCCTATCTGTGTTCCTAGGTAACATAGAGGGAGAGATACCATATAACCTGATGCATGCCTGATGCAGTTCCAAGCCACACAAGCTTGGTTTGGATCGTTTGGAAGCAAATTAAAAGAGCTCCATTGAAGCTCAATCAAGAACTCAAACAAAAAGGAAAAGCAGAAAGAAGAAGAAAATGAACTAGAACGACGCCACGATCCGCACGAAACAATAAGCCGAGGTGAATTCGCCACAAGGAAAGCTTCCTTGATAAGAATCAATTTGGTTTCACTAAAGAACCAAGAAGAGACTAAGCTCTCAAATTAAGCCAAAGCTTATTTCATTCACAAAATGAGTTATTCTTACAAATGAGGTTCTCCTCAACTATTTATAGAGCCAAGCCTTAGAAGAGGGTTATGTAACTAATCTCCACTTAAACGTAACGTTTTAAGGCCTAATTACACAATTAAGAACCCCCTTACACAAGTAAACAAGGTTTTCGAAAATTCCCAGACCTTCCGCTAAGCTCAACGTTGAGCTCAGCGCAATTTTTGTTGAGCTCAATCATGCGCTGAGTCAGCTGCTTGATCGAAGTGAAACTTCGCTGAGCTCAAGCTTGCGCTGAGTGAGATGTCAGCAAATTTTCAAGTGCTCCAATTTATCTCCTTTGGGCTTCTTCCTTCTTGGCCTTTGATGAATAACTCTTCCTTTAGCCTCTTGGTCATTTCTTCTTGAAGAATCTTGGCCTTGGACCTTGTCATTGGTCCCTTTAATTCGTGAAGTGCCCCTAGTTCCTCTTGCTCATTGGATAGCCCTCTATCATAACCTCTACAAAGATGAGAGCCCCCGAGATGAGGGTGAGGATACCATAGCTAATGAGGGCAGGAATGAGGATCAGGGAAATCAAGCAACAGAGGATGTTGTTCATGAAGCGGAAGATTCTACACAAATTAGTTTAACAACACCAATTTCGAATGCTAATGATGTTTCTTCAAAGGTTCTAGCTGCTGCCTCTCAGAATCCTAGTCCTAACACTAGACGGGTAAGAAATTGGGCAGAGGAATTATATGAAGAGGAGGCTAGATCCCCTAAGCTACACCCTCAGGTTCAAGCGGGCATGAGGCTTATTTCGCATTTCCTTAACAAGGAGGATGATTTAGCCGACTAGGAATCCCTCTCCATGAGCATGATAGGAATGGAGGATCAAACTCAGAAAAAGAAGAAGAAAAAATGACTGAAAGTGCGTAGATAGCACTACATCACAAGGTCACTAAGGTTCTTTGTTAACATTGGTCTTAATCATGGGTTTGGGCCTAGTCCCCCATGTTGTTTAATGTTTTTTTTTTTTGTGGGTCTTGGCCTAGTCCCCATATTTATCTTGTTTCTTTTTTCTTTCTTTTCAATAAAATTAAGCTGCCTTTGTCCATGATGGGGAGTCATGGGGTTTCCAACTCTGTTGGGTTCTCCATGACCCTTCTCTTGAGACTTTAATGGACTGCAACTTATACAAAAAAAATATTATCCAACGCTAGAAAATTAATGTTTCACCAGTGAACTATATTTTTCATGGGTTCACTCTAGACATTAATAACTTGAATCCTTGACCATCTTCTTCTATCATTTTGTTTCATTTTAACAAAAAGTTCTCTCACATATTCAAATCTTGTTGATACATTAAAGTTAATCATTCTAAGAGAAAGTTTTAGCATCTATAATAATGTTATTATTAATTGGGCTCTAGAATAAACATAAGATACCTAATATCTAAAAATAAATAAATATAAACAATAAAAAAATGATGTAGTATGTGTTTGGATGGGCGTTGATAAAATTGATTTTGCAAAATTGATTATGGTTATAATTGAGTTTAAGGTGACGTAAGTTATGTTTGAATATTTTTGTTAGAATTGATTTTGAAGTAAAATTTAATGTATATTTTTGGATCCAATGCAAAAACTACCATTAATTGCTTCAGACCCACTACAAGAAAAACATGGTTTTAATGGGGGATATTTTGGCATTAGTGACGGTTTAAACCCCTGACAAATGCATTTTCGGCGGTTGCCGCTTATGTCAGTAAAGCATCTGTGGCAAGTGCTTTACCCACGGTTTTACCAACCCTGGGAAACTTGTGATTTTTACCGACGGGTTTAGAAACCCTTGTTAATTGAATAAGCAGTACTCACGTTTTTGAAATCCTCGTTAATTACATAGTTAATAGTTGCAATATTTTACCAACACATTTAAACCCCCATTAATTACATATTTCGATTTCTCCCGTGCATTTTATTTAAACCACTTGTTAATTATAATTTTATTATAATTTTGTTTGCCTAATTTATTTTTATCTATGCAGAATAGTTGTTGCATCTAAAACACATAAGTTATATAAATATTTCAAATAAAGCAAACAATTCACAAATTTTATAAGTAAAATGTACTTAAACAATTCATCCATTAGAACCCAAGAAGTAACATTCAAAAGAATCCCTAATAGAGAAGTAACATCCATAGTTTAATAATATCCAAGTGAATCTTAATTTTCCTAAATAAAGAATCAACATCAACATCTTCGGCTATCAATTGTAGTCTTATTCACTATGTTGAAAATCTGTTGGAGAAAGATTAAAAACATTAGTTGGTTGAGCACTCCCTTGGTCAGAAACCTAAAATAAATTGTAAAATATAGTTAGAATCCAAAATTATAGTTTGAAATATGTATAAAATAATTCAAACTTAAAAATATTAACGGTGAAACTTGATACATAGCCAAGTTAGGAAGCCCTTCACCTCCACAATTCTGTGCAAAAAATCTCATCAATGTTTCAAATATTTTATTTTATTCTTCATTTTCTTGTTTTGTTCAACCATTTGTGATTTCAACCTTGTAACCTATTTTAGAAAACAAATTTAGCCAAATCAATATACATACATAATTAGAAGGAAAATGACACCAATATTACATATCGACAATTTAATAGTAAAAATTAGATCCACAATGATTTCCTTATTATACTAACCTCATTTTGCAACTCTATATAAGAAGGGGAAGATGAATATATCCCACTATAAGAACATACATGTCCAAACACTCGAGATGGGCAAGGTCCCAATCCTAACCCCCAAACACGTCCAAAATGTTCTTTCCTTCCTAGGGCTTGAGTTAAGGAATCTTGACTTGATATATCTTTTGAAATATTCTCACATTCATATGCTTCAATTTTTTCCTACAGAAAACCACAAAAAAGATGACATATTAATTACAATAACACACAACAATACTCATTATGTACTAATAGAGCATGATGGACCAAGCTTTCATGGTAAATGTATTCATCTAATTGTGTTTTGTAAATGTCCATCAATAAACAGTGCCTACACATATACACAAGGTAAATAAATAAACTATTTATCTATTAATTTGCTACTAGATCATATAATTAATTAGATTTCTTTGTTTGGAGAAAAAACCAAGACACTTAATTATTATATGTGTGCAATCAACAGTATATTTACTAAGCATTATCTAGAGAGAAGCACAATATGTGTTAATTAAACAAAAAATAACTTAATAGCATGCATATGCATGAGTATCATGTATGCACCAACCTTAATGGACTGAACCCATCTAAAAAAAGAAAAAAGTACATGCATGTGATAAATAATCATGATATTTCATCCACATGCATGAATATATGTATGATGGTTAGAAATTAGATGCATTAAGATTATTATTAATTAATATCATCAATAGAATTTTAACTTACTCCAATTTCTCTAGCCTTGTCATTCACAAATTCTCCATTAGCATGTTTGTGTGTTGTTATCCAAATTTCTCCCTTACTAACTTTGTGGCCATACTCCAATTCCTACAAATCCACATTACCACATTATTTACAAAAGTATAATTTCATTTAAAAAGTAAGAAGCATATGTTACCATCTTTTTCTTCTTGTGTGCAATGCTCATGGATCCACTTGTGTGGGGAATTATTTGCTTCTTTCTATTATCTTTATTTTTTTTTGACTTTTTCCTAATCATTGTCATATAAGAAAATTGTAAATTCAAGTAGATAAAAAACAAAGATGAATACAATTTTAATTTTACCTGAGTTTTTGAATTTAGACAATAGTTAACAAAACATGCCCATTGATCCTTATTTAATCCTTCTGGGACCATCTTAATCAATTGATCTCTATTATGGATGCCATCATTCCTATGCTACCACAAATCTTGATGATGCTCTCCCCATTTGTGTTAAGTGATTTGAAGGCATATATTATGTGAAGAGCATTCTCAACTTCAAACTTAGCCTTCAAATTATTTAACAATTAAAGTTAACAATTTATATTATAGTTCAAATTATAGTGTAAGTAAAATGCATACATCACTTACTTGAATTATGTCCTTAAGTAAATTTTGCTTGTAGTCTTTAGGAATCTTCTTCCAACTAGTATAACACATAGGTAATATATCATAATCTCTTGCAAGTTGACCCAAGAACCTATTTAACAATGCTCCACTATCTCCAGTTGCTTGGTCATCATCATTCCATTCTACAAAAATCCTTTTGGTAGGAGATAAAGACCAAACATCATTCACTTTAAGTGGTTTTGTATTCTTTGTGCCTTGGTCATCTATCAAATTATCAAATATATTAGAAAAAACTAAGACCAAGAAACTACATATCATAATATTTATTATAGTTTTGCATAACAGGGAAAGCTTCCAAGAGGAGAATAAATAACTTTGAGACTTTCAACATTTCAATATGACCCAACCAAGGTTTAGAGGAGTTCAACAATGAGATTATACTGATAATTTATTTTAGCATTTTAGAAAGAAAGAAAAAAATTGTAATCACCATTAGATTTATAATTGCATTCCATGCAGTTCAACCATCAACAACAAGAGATCCAATTCCAGATCAATGTCTTCATAGTACAATCTATTATAGTTTAAAAATTCAAGTTTTATGGAATGTGACATAAGAGAAAACACTAGACTAGTAAAGTGCTTACCAATCACATCAATAATCCACACTCTATTATGACCTATAGGTTGTGATTTCTACATTTCAGTTTTTGCAGTTTCTTCCTCTTCACTATCAAATTTAGACTCTAGTTCAGCAACATCTATAGGTTGAGAATGGGGTTGAGATCCATGTGTAGGCTGAGAATGGGCCTGAGATTCGTGTGTAGGCTAAGTATTTGATTGAGATGCATGTGAGGTTGTGAATCAAAGTGAGATTTAGGTGGAGATTGTAGAGTTAGTCTTGTTGTTGGAAAATAGCCTTATCTTTATGGTTTTTGAATAACAATAAGAAACATATAATTTAAGAAATATATTCCATGTAAAAATTAACTCAATTTATGTGTGACTATATATCTTACTAGAATGATGTGTTGATTGGGGAGAAGGTTTTGTACTAAGTTGTGGATGATGAGCATGCACTGGAGCTATTGACTTATTCTTCTTCAAGGTTCCTAACAACAAATAAAAATTATAAATTGATTAATTATTGAGATGTCGTATTTCAATGTAATTTTTAAATTAATAATTAATAAGTAGACGTACTAGGATGGGGTGGATTGGGTAAAGGTGGACTACTACTATAAAGAGTGGCTGGAAGTTGGCTAAAAGAGACACTCTTAGTCATATGTGGTGTTGCACTAGTCTTCTTGATGGAAAGTTTCTTCATCTTCAAAGATCCTAAGAAATAATCACATTAGTATAAATCAAACATCAATAAATAAAAGAATACACCCTTAATTAATAAGGATAAAAAATGATAATTAGTAAATGAAATGACAATTAGTAAAGAAAATGACAATTAAAAAACAAGACCTTGTTAACTGTATATTCTCTTCCCCATGTGGAAATAATGTTTCCAAATTTTGATGTTCAAATGGCTCACATTCATAAAAAATGACAGCATCATCTACACCCATGTTGTATAAGTTTTGGGGCTTTAGATGTATTGGTATGCTCCAATTTTTTTTAACTCGTCTTCTACATAAAAAAAACCATTTGAGCTTCTGAAGCTTTGATGTATGGCTCATTATCGTCATTATCACCGGTGTGTATTAAGTGTGCAAAAATTACTAATGTAAATTCTAAATCATCGGTTATAATTCCTCTACGAGTAGTTGTATTTGCCCACAAACATTTGAACAAAGTAACTGAGAATCAACCATGATAGTGTAACTCAATTATGTCTACCAATTTCCCATAATAAGGCACATCACCAAATTGCATTTGATTGTCACTACTACTTGCATAACTCCTTGTCCCAAATGTACCAAATATTCCACTATTTTGTGTTTTCAGTCCTTGGTCCTACTCCAATGTATGAAACTTTAGTCTATTGATATTGTATGTAGTATAGTGCTTTGCACAATTAATTGGACCCATAGCTAAAAAATTAAATCATCTGAATAAGATCCAATTGTGTCATTTTTTATCTAAAAAAAGTAAAATAAAATCATAAGGTTCTAAAATAATTAGGGTTCAAAATTTAAACGTGTAAATATACGTACACGACATGAAAACCATTCAACAAATTCCTTGTGAACCCTCTTGTCTATCTCAGATGATGATTGCATGTTTCTTCTCAATTGTCTTCATATAATGTCTTTAAATTCCTTATATGAAATTTATAAAGTATACTTCTAAATTGTTCAAGGGAAGGCCAATTATAATTATAATAAATTATAAAGTTGGAGTACTTACTGAAGAAATGAGTCGACTTGTGCACAATTAGTCAAAACATGATGATGTGCTTGTAATTTTTCCCTTGTAGATAAAGTGAATTGAGTCGTACCTCCAACTGATTTTCTGATCGGTGGAAACAAAGTGCTTACACTAGATGGCACAATGGCAAGCTCATCATCAACACAACCCAATCAGTTGAATTTAGTCTTAATTCCATCTAAATATCTAGAGCAAAAACTTAAAGCCTCTTCGACTAGGTAGCCTTCAACTATTAAGCCTTCTGGTTGAGCCCTATTACGCACATAAGACTTTAATTTTCCTAGGTACCTTCCAATAGGATACATCCATCGATATTGAACAGGTCCTCCAAGCTTGGTGTCATCAACTAAGTGCACAATAAAATGAACCATGACGGTAAAAAAATGAAAGTGAAAATAACTTTTCCATATGACATAATGTGAGAATAACTCTACTTTATAGTTGATCAAGTTCATTGACCTTTAATACTTTATTGCACAAGTGTCTAAAAACAAGCACAAGTCAATCAGAATAGCACATACTTCCTTTAGGAGTGTGTTTCTTTCTCATTGCTAGAGGTAGAAGTTGCTCCATTAAGACATGTCAATCATGACTTTTTAATCCTCCAATCTTGTGTTCTTTCATATCAATGCATCTACTAATGTTACTTGAGTAGCCATTTGGAATAGTAATGTTCTTCAAAGTTCTAAGAAAAATTATCTTATTTGCATTAGACAGTGTATATATAGTAAGAGAATATCTACCATTTACATCAGGCCAAAGTTCAGGTCTAATACCCCATTCTTGTAAGTCTTTTCGAGCCTTCATATTGTCTTTTGATTTTAAAGAATCATTCAATAATATAAAAATCACATTATCACATACATTCTTTTCAATGTGCATGACATTAAGATTATGGGGTAATAAATTGTCCACCCAATAAGGAAATTCAAAAAATATACTCTTCTTTCTCCATTGTAGAGGGTTTACCTTACTAGGACCAGTACCCCCCCTTTTTTTTCTTTTCCTCTCTTCAACTTCTAGTTCTTTCCCAAATACAACATTAAGATTTTCAACTTGTTGTAAGACAGTTGCACTTGTTACACCCAGAGGTGGATTTCTGTTTTCCACATTTCCATTAAATTGTCTTCATACTAACTTGAATCTATGCCTTGTATTCAAAAAGCAACGATGACTCATGAAACACCATTTTCCCCCATTATGAAGCTAAGTAGGAGTTACATCAAAGTTGCATCTTGGACAGGCTAACCTAGTATGTATGTTCCATCCAGATAAGGCTCCAAGACTTGAAAAACCACTAATAGTCCACAATATAGCTGTATGCATATATTAAACTTTCATTACTATATGAATCAAAACTTGTAAAGCCAACATTCCATAACTCTTCTAACTCTTTTATCAATGGTTGTAGATATACATCAATATCATTTCTTGGTGCTTGCCTTCTCAGAATGATCATGGAGAGAAAGAATGAACTCTATTTCATGCATTAAAAATATCAAAGATACAAATAAAGTGTAGCAGTGGTTACATTCATCCCCTTACAGCAATGAAGAGCTTAGCTGCTCTTTTCCATGGACAGCAACAACTTAGGTTCTGAGGATAGATAATGGGCAGTGAGTACAATGACACATGATTTCTCATGTTACAATGGGGTTTCTTTTTTTAATCCTAAAATTACATAGGAAAACGCTTCTACTCAGCCTAATACAACAGTGCTTTGTCCCATCATCCTCAAAAAGCAAAGAAAAATTATCTACAACAATAGACTTCTTTTCAGAGTAGAAAAAGACACTGTTCCATTGTTAGTCGATTTTGGCTCCGAGCCAAATTCGTAGTTCAAATTTTGGCTTCAAGCCAAAATCGTACTTGACTTTTAAACAGCTATTGACCCTCTGCTCACTCTTGGGGCAGTGCACTCACAGATTCCTCGATTCTCTCTCTTTTATCATCATTATCCTGAAAAAAAGGTGAAAATGGGTAAAAGAAAACCAAAAGCTCACTCAAGCTGTCCATCAAAGGAAGATTTGATGAAATGACAGCAATCATGAGGTAAACAACTCTCTGTTTAGTCCAAAGGATAGAAAACAGGCCCATATTTTACTTATAAAATAAGTAAACTAGCAGTTTATCACTATGCCATATATAATTATGTGATTATATATGACAATATCATGAGTCACTCTCAGCATGACTCTGTAAAAAAAAAAAGAAGAAAAAGCTCTCATAGATATCTTAGTTCAAGGATACTACGCCTTACCTACCCAAGTTAGCCTCTTTTTAGTTTAGCCTATGATTATTAAGAAATTAATATCTATGTTAGTAGAAATTAAATATAAAAATTCAATTTGTCACCTTTTCCCAGGGTAGGATCTTTGGCTACAACTATTGAGACTTGAAAGTAGGACAAGAAACACCATGGTGTAATACACATAGGCTAGTAGTATCAATCACCATATTGCATTAATTACTGTTTGACAATGACATAGGTAGTAAAAGAACATATCAATAATATCATTAGTATTTAAGTGATCACAATGATTTGATTATATATTATAATTTTATAAAGAATGAAATTAGTATTTAATAATATCATTAAAATTTATTTTACATGATTATAACGAGGATATCCTTTAATTTTGGTTGGAAATATAATATAATTTATGTATTGTGTAATATGTAATATGTAATGTGAGTAACCACTATAAAAGAACAAGAACCTAACACCTAGGTTGAATAATTTATTTGAGTCTCTCTAGCCGCAACCAAGGTGCCATAAACTAAAAGTCGATCTGAATCACAAAATGAAAAATCCAATACTATTTTATCTATTGTTCATGATCCCTTGCTTGATCTTGCCAACAACAAGTCCTATAGCTTATCTTAGTCATGATGGTCCTGACCTAGGAAAATTTGCAATCAAATTACCAAACTAGACAAGGTTGTTAAATGCACAAACATTTTGAGAGTATATCCTACAATTGTGTCTGCAAATATTTTTGTTGAACTTTCAAAGGTAGTCTTGGAGTTGGGCTTGAAGAAAGGAATAGAAGGCAATAAGTTTCTTAAGAGAGTGGTGAAGACAGATCATTCTCCAGCCATGGATGATTGTGCAAACATCCAGCATTTCTTTCCATCTTCCCTTCCAAATCACCATTGCAATTCACCAACAACATGTCTATCTTGGTAGTTGAATGAGTTTAGATAAACCAATAATAAGAGATTGTTAAGAAATTAGATTTTGTATTAATGTTGTGTTGTTATTACTATTTCTCTCTTTGACACATAATGAATTAACTCATTGACACATGAACTTCTTTTTAGTGAAGAGAGACAAGATAGAAAATATGAATCGCAATCTTTTAGTTTATAGTTTGACATTGAACAAAATTAATTGGTTAGGTAGTAGCTTATATACCAAAAAGTATAAAACAATTTTTTACATTCATTTAATAAAAAATCTATCATATAACATTATCTTAAAAGTTATATTGATTAACAATGTAAAAGAATTACTCTAAAAATGTAATATAAACCTATATAGGTAAACTTCTCCACAAGCACTCATATTAATAGAAAGTCTCATTATTTTTCTCAAACATAAAAATTAGTTAATTTTAATTCATGGAAAAGTTTCTTTCAATTTTTTCTTGTTCTTCCAAAAAGTGTAAAACTTACTCAAATGCGCTGATAGTTAAACTGATAATAATTGTTATCTTGAGACGTTGAGACACAATGATTGGCTATTTCAGTCAAAAAAGAAAAGAAGCTCATTATGTTACTTTCCCCAATCTATAAACAGTTGCAACTTGATGGGACATAAGAAGTGGTGGATGAATGACCAACTCAAAGAAATGCTCTGGCTGGTTCAACAAGATCATAGCCAGACAGCAAGAACGACAATGCTGCTTCCAATTCAAAGAATATTTCAGAAGGCTCAACCCCCCCAAAGGGCACAACAACAAAAGCAAAGGATGAAGAAAACAATAATAGTGAGGGCAATGTGTCCCCAATTGTGGTAATTGGGAACTCAGGAAATAGTGTGTAGGAAGAACAAACAGAGCGCAAAGTAAAAGTTGCTCATTCTTATGAAAGTGGGGAATAAATTAATCATTAATCCTAATACCTATGCAACTTTCATAGGTCTTATTTGGGCAAGCATACACTTCAGGTATGGTTATGAACAACTGAGTCTAAGTGTCACATCAAATTTGTTTACCTCACTCAAGTCATTTGCTAGAAATCATCATTATATGAGTAAACTCAAATATTATAGAGCTTTGGACGGAAAAAAAACATTTACCACTAAAAATTAAGCACACTCAAATATGCACCAATAACAGTGGAAACTTAAACATTTACCACTAAAAATTAAACAAACTCAAAGGGAAGTTCCTTAAAAAAATCAACACCTTCACCACCACAAAAATTGCTACACTTCTATTTCCCCTATTCAATCAAAATATTAGAGAGAGCTCTAAAAGAAGAAACAAGAAGAACACATATCATTGAAAATTAAGCAAAATCAAATACAAACCAATAAAATAAAAAAGAGGTACTAAGAAAAAACAAGAAGAAGAGTAGATGTAGGAGAAGAATTGAATTATTGACGAATTGGGTAAAAATACAGAGAGAAATTGACCTAAAAAAAATTGAAAGTTCCTTGGAAGTGGATCTAAGCATGTACACTATAGACTATAGAGACTAAGGCTTCGCGAAAGCAGTGAAGAGAGAATAGAACAAATGCATGAAAAACTAGAGAAGAAGGATCAATAGAGTGAGTTCTCACTTGATGCAAAAGATGAACGAAGAAAGCAAGCGTGGCAAAAGGAGTCTTAGTGAATTGAATGCAAGGGGTTTTTAGGTGAACTGAATGCAAGGAGTCTTAGTGAACTGAATGCAAGCGCGACTGATGTGTCATTATTTTCTCCTATTTCTTACCCCTTTCTGTCATCATTTTAATTACTGATTAGCCTTAATTGTCAAATTAATTATGCAGTTTTATCATTTGGGCCTTTTCGACTAATTCTGTATTTTAATTTAATTTCAAGAGAATTATAAGCAATTGGGCTTGGATCTAGAATTGGGTTGAACCAGCTTGGGCTTGAAGAGAGGAGACTGTTTTAGTTTTATTTGTCGTCCAGTTTTATTTTATTTCATTTTATTGTTGTATTTTGTAATTGGGCCGCATCAGATTTTATGGGCCCAAAATCATATTAGTAGCCTAGGGTTTTGTGAGCCTAAGTGACTTTTAGTGAGACAAGAATAAGGGCAGCCGTCATTTAGAGGGGGGGCTGCTAGGTTTAGTTTCATATTTTTACTGTGGAAAAAATACTGTTCACGTCCCTAGCATGCTACTGTTCATGTAGAGCAGAGTTTTCATTTTCGGTTTTCCAGCTTCGATTTCAATTGCAATTTCATTTTCTGCTTTTGTTTCCATTTTCGTTCTTCATTGTTGGTTCGTTTTCAGTTTCCATTTCCAGTTTCATTTTTGTCTTCTATTCTTATTTTCGTTTTTGTCTTCTATTCTTGTTTTCGTTTCTATTTTCTAGTTTCGTTTACAGTCTGCTATTTAATTTGAATGGAAGGTTAATTTTCCAGTGTTGTTTTCTCTTGAGGACTAAGCACTAGCTCTCTTTGAGGTTTTGTTATTAATGTTAATTTCTGATCAGTTTTTCCCCTTCACCAATTATTCTCGTATTTTTTCTTTGATATTAATCCATGCATGTTTAATGTTTGATTAATTGTCTACGTGCTTAATTAATGTTCATGCTTAATGGACCTGTGAGAGGAATTAATTGGTGTATGTGTTGCTTAATCACATAATGAAAACCTTGTATTAATTTTCGCTTAGTAAATTAATCCCGGGTTGGATTAAGTGGCTGGATAAGAGGCTTGCTTTTGAATCAAGGGGAAACAACACGTTTTAGTTCTGTTATTTTTAATTCAAGTTGCTTGCTGTTTAAATTATTAAAACAAAGAAACCCCCCCCATTTGTTACGATTTTATTGTTGTTAAGTGTTATGAACGTTTGTTTGATCACTGCTCATCGGGAGACGACCTAGGATCACTTCCTAGTTACTTGCATTTAATTGTCTTTATTTGGTTGAGTCTGACCTCAACCAAATTTGGCGCCGTTGCTGGGGAGTAGTAGTTCCAATCAAAGGTTCATAATTGTGTTTGTGTTTTGTGTTTGTGTTTGTGTTTGTGTTTTGTGGTTGTGTGTAGTTCATTTTTGTTGCTTAGTGTTATTGTGTTCAGGTGTGTAGTGTTGTGTTTGTTTGTCTTCTGTCTGTTAAATTGTGTGTTTCTGTTGTTGTGTGTTTCCCTACAGCAAGTTGAACAACAAATTTCGAATTGAACAGCAAATGAAACTTCAATCCAATGGAACAGTAACTATGCATTGTATTGCTTTGTTTCTGTTCTGTGTTTGAACTTCAATTTGCTGTTGTTGTGAAGATTTATTTCTACTAGTCCTCTGTTTTTGCTGTGAATAGTGTTGGACTTTTCTAATTAATTGCCGATTTTTGTTTTGGTAGCTAGAGTTGTCCTTTTTGGCTGATTTTTTTGTGGTAGTTTCTTTTGATCCATATTTTGTGTGAAAAATACCAGAAGCACTTGGTGTGGCTGAATTTGAGAGATACAAAAATTTTGGGAATATGTGTTAAGCAATACTCAAAACGGTCATAACTTTTGCTCCGGGTATCAGAATAAGTATTATTATATATGAATTTGGGGTAGAATTGAATTTCCCATGCAATCTAATTGCTAAAGCCGTTGCAAGTTCTCAGAATTCCAAAAAGAGGCTGTTTACTAAGTTTTTATTTTTTATTTTTTAAGTATTATTGCCCTATTTTTTCAAACTTTGAATTTTTAGTTTATATAGTTAGACTTTGAATTTTTGTCTAATATTTTTTGTGCTATCTTTTCATGATTTTAGGGAGTTACTCACAAATTTTCAACTCATTTGGATATTGTTTGAGTACAGTTCCAATTTTACCCCTACTTATGCTTGTCTGGAAAATACATGATTTGCTGCATATAGTGCATGACTAGGGGAAATCCGGATAATTTACTACCTTTTGATCCTGAAATAGATAGGACCTTTCATAGATTAGTTAGGCATAGTGAGCATATAGATAGTCTTAGTTTTGATAGTCTTAATCTAAACAACTCTGAACATTCTGTTGCAAATTCTGAGCATTCTGATTCTGAGCATTTTGCTGCTGATATTCATACTGAGAACATGGCTCAACCTCCACCTCATGAGAGGACACTTAGGGAGATGGTTGCACCTGATTTCACTTATGAAAGCTTGTGCATTCAATACCCTGATGAGGATGTCCCATATGTTCTCAAGACTGGAGTGATACATTTGCTTCCTAAGTTTCATGGCCATGCAGGTGAGGATCCGCATAAACATCTAAAGGAATTTCACATAGTATGTTCAACCATGAAGCCTCCTGATGTCCAAGAAGATCATATCTTTCTGAAGGCTTTTCCTCACTCTCTAGAGGGAGTGGCAAAGGATTGGCTGTACTACTTTACTCCCAGGTCTATCACTGGTTGGAATGACCTCAAGAGGATGTTCTTGGAGAAATTCTTTCCTGCATCCAAAACCACTGCAATCAAAAAAGACATTTCAAGCATCAGGCAACTTAGTGGAGAGAGCTTGTATGAGTACTAGGAGAGGTTTAAGAAATTGTGTGCAAGCTGCCCTCACCACCAGATTTCTGAGCAACTGTTGCTCCAGTATTTTTATGAAGGTCTAAATAGCATTGAAAGGAGCATGATTGATGCTGCTAGTGGTGGAGCTCTTGGTGATATGACCCCTGCTGAGACTAGAAACCTGATTGAGAAGATGGCCTCCAACTCCCAACAATTCAGTGCAAGAAATGATGCTATTGTCATTAGGGGAGTCCATGATGTGGCCACGGATTCATCTCCATCTGCTGAAAATAGGAAGCTTGAGGGAAAACTTGATGCCTTGGTCAACCTAGTAACTCAGCTTGCCATAAATCAGAAATCTGCATCCGCACTTTTATTCTTGTTGCAAGAGTTTGTGGCATATGCTCTTCTGCTGATCACCATACAGATCTCTGTCCTTCTCTACAGCAATCTGGAGTCAATGAGCAACCTGAAGCCTATGCTGCAAACATTTATAATAGACCACCTCAGCAGCAAAACCAGCAACAGCAGAATAATTATGATCTTTCAAGCAACAGATACAATCCGGGTTGGAGGAATCATCCAAATCTGAGATGGACAAATCCTCCACAATACCAGCAACAACAACCTGCCCCTCCTCCATTCCAGAATGCTACTGGTCCAAGCAAGTCATATGTTCCTCCTCCAATGCAACAGCAGCAACAAAGACAGCAAGCATCTGAGGCTCCTTCTCAACCCTCCTTAGAGGAGCTAGTGAGGCAGATGACTCTTCAAAATATGCAGTTCCAGCAAGAGACCAGAGCCTCCATTCAGAGTCTGACAAATCAGATGGGGCAGATGGCCACTCAGTTGAACCAGGCACAGTCCCAAAATTCTGATAAATTACCCTCTCAGACTGTCCAGAATTCGAAAAATGTGAGTGCCATCACTTTGAGGTCAGGCAAGAAAATTGATGCACCTGCTGCACCTGCACCTGCACCTGACCAAGAGGAGGAGCAGCCACTTGGTAGCAGAAAATTCCATGTAGGTGGACCTTCTTCTAGCAGCACTGATTTGCAGCAGCCTATCCCCCTTCCATTCCCACCTAGAGCAATTCCAAACAAAAAGATGGAAGAAGTGGATAGGGAGATCCTGGACACCTTCAGGAAAGTGGAGGTAAACATACCTCTGCTTGATGCCATCAAACAAATTCCCAGATATGCAAAATTCCTGAAGGAGCTGTGCACCCACAAGAGGAAGATGAAGGGTAATGAGAGAATCAGCATGGGCAGAAACGTGTCTGCACTCATATGTAAATATGTTCCTCACATTCCTGAGAAATGTAAGGACCCAGGTACTTTCTGTATACCTTGCATTATTGGGAACAGCAAATTTGAAAATGCCATGCTAGATTTAGGAGCATCAATTAATGTTATGCCTCTGTCCATTTTCAAATCTTTATCTCTTGGACCTTTGCAACCTACGGGTGTGGTGATTCAATTAGCAAATAGAAGTGTTGCTCACCCTACAGGTTTCATAGAGGATGTGTTGGTTCGGGTTGGCGAAATTATTTTTCCTGCTGATTTTTATGTTCTTGATATGGAAGAGGGATTCTCCCATGGATCTGTCCCAATTATTTTAGGCAGGCCATTTTTGAAAACAGCCCGAACCAAGATAGATGTTTATGCTGGCACATTGTCTATGGAATTTGGTGATATTGTTGTCCATTTTAACATTCTTGATGCCATGAAACATCCATCCGAGGATCATTCTGTCTTTCGTCTTTGAGATACTTGATCAGATTGTTGATGACTATATGTTTGATTCTGATTCTCATCATGTTAGGAAGCACCCATTTTCATCTAATATGCATACTTGTCATTCCTCATGCATTGAATCGAATCGAATCGAATCGAGTTTGAATTTGATCCTCAGATTCGATTTTTGTCTTTGAGAGTAAATTTGAATTTCAGTCTGGTACTTTGGGGGTGTTACCTCTTGATTTGGATTTTATAGAGTCAAAATGCACTAACCATGTTGCAGGAAGTACATATACATCTGACTTACGAGGTTGAGGTCACAGTGTGGAACCCATTCTTTCCCCTTCTCTCGGTTCCTTCGATATACAGCCACCACCCACACCCCAGAGCTAAAACCATTACGAGAAAACCTCAAGTATGCTTACTTGGAGGATGAGGAGAAATTGCCTGTGATTATTTCTACCTCCCTTGATGCTTTGTTCAAGAGGAGAAGTTGTTGCAAGTGCTTAGAAAGCATAAGAAAGCCATTGGTTGGACCTTGGCGAGACATTCCGGTATTAGCCCATCCACCGCATGCATAGGATACTTTTAGAGGATGGAGCCAAACCCAGTGGAGACAGCCACAGAGGAGACTCAACCCAGTCATTCTAGATGTAGTAAAGAAAGAGGTGACCAAGCTTCGCAAGCTGGGATCATCTGCCCCATTTTTGATGATCGGTGGGTGAGTCCACGGTCAAGTGGTTCCAAAGAAGACAGGCTTCCATTGTTGTAAAGAATGAGAGGGATGAGCTGATTCCCACCAGAGTGCTTGAATAGTTGGAGGGTCTACATTGACTACAGGAGGCTGAATCAGGCAACAAAAAAAGATCACTTCCCACTCCCATTCATTGATCAGATGCTTGAGCGGCGGCGGGTAAATCCCATTATTGCTTTCTTGATGGATTTTCTGGATATTTTCAAATTCACATTGCCCCTGAGGATCAAGAAAAAACCACATTCACCTGCCCCTTTGGCACTTTTGCCTATAGGAGGATGCCTTTTGGCCTATGCAATGCCCCTGGTACCTTTCAGCGGTGTATGCTTAGCATTTTCAGTGACTTTTTAGAGAGTTGCATAGAGGTGTTTATGGATGATTTTACTGTTTATGGATCCTCTTTTGATGCATGTTTGGATAGTCTGGATAGAGTTCTTAATAGATGCATTGAAACTAACCTTGTTCTGAATTTTGAAAAATGTCACTTCATGGTTGAACAAGGTATAGTTTTAGGGCATATCATTTCCAGTAAGGGCATAGAGGTAGACCCTGCCAAGATAGTTGTTATTTCACAATTGCCTTACCCCTCTTGCGTGCGAGAGGTTCGTTCTTTTCTTGGCCATGCAGGGTTTTACAGGAGCTTTATCAAAGATTTCAGTAAGGTGGCCCTTCCACTATCCAACTTGCTGCAAAAGGATGTGGACTTTAACTTTGATGACAGGTGCAAGAAGGCTTTTGATTGCCTTAAGCAAGCCCTAACCACCACCCCCATTATTCAGGCACCCGACTAGACAGCTCCATTTGAGTTGATGTGTGATGCATCTAACTATGCATTGGGGGCTGTCCTTGCTCAGAGGATTGACAAACTTCCTAGGGTGATTTACTATGCTTCCAGGACTTTAGATGCTGCCCAAGCAAACTACACCACCACAGAGAAAGAGCTTCTGGCTATTGTTTTTGCTCTTGATAAATTTAGATCATATTTGCTTGGTACTCGTGTTATTGTCTATCTTGACCATGCAGCTCTCAAGTATCTGTTAAAGAAGGCTGAGTCAAAGCCTAGATTGATCGAGTGGATGCTCGGCTCCAAGAGTTTGATTTGGACATCCGTGACAAGAGTGGAGCCCAGAATTTGGTGGCGAGACCATCTTAGCGGGATTGAGAGAGCCGAGGAAGCAGATGCTTTGCCTATCCCGAGGATTGTTTTCCTGATGAAAATTTGTTGATTGTTTCTATTTCTTCCCCCACCCCTTGGTTTGCAAACATTGTTAACTATTTAGTTGCTTCGTTTTTCCTCCCTTAGCATCTAGAGCTCAGATTGATAAAATTAAGAGTGATGCTAAGCATTATATTTGGGATGACCCCTATCTGTGGAAGTTGTGCAGTGACCAGGTTATCAGGAGATGTATTCCCGACCATGAGATTGACTCGGTCCTGTAGTTCTGTCATTCTTCCGCACTGGTGGCCATCTTGGTATTCGAGGAGGACAGCTCGCAAGGTGCTTGATTGTGGATTTTACTTGGCCCACCATCTTTAAGGATGCGTGGAGGATTTGTAGCACTTGTGAGCCTTGTCGGAGAGCGGGAGGATCCCTTTCTTGGAGACAGCAGATGCCTCAAAGAGCCCATGCTATTCTCGTGAGGTGTTTGATGTCCGGGGTATTGATTTTATGGGTCCCTTTCCTGTTTCTTTTGGTTTTTCCTATATTCTCCTTCTTTGTTGATTATGTTTCAAAGTGGGTGGAAGCTAAAGCCACCGGAACTAATGATGCTAGGGTCGTTGTGGATTTTGTTAGGTCTAATCTGTTTTGCGGGTTTGGAGTACCCAGAGCCATTGTTAGTGATCAAGGCACCCATTTTTGTAACAGATCCATGCAGGCTTTGCTCAAGAAATATGGGGTTGTTCATAGGGTTTCTACACCCTACCACCCCCAAACTAATGGGCAGGCTGAAATTTCAAACGGGGAGATCAAGAGGATCTTGGAGAAGATTGTGCAAGTGAACAAAAAGATTGGAGCACTAGGCTGGATGATGCTCTTTGGGCACATAGGACTGCTTACAAAGCACCCATAAGGATGTCTCCTTATCGGGTTGTCTTTGGCAAGGCATGTCATCTTCCTGTAAAGATAGAGTACCATGCCTATTGGGCTGTGAAGACCTGCAACTTCTCTATTGATCAGGCTGGAGAGGAAAGAAAGTTGCAACTGAATGAACTTGATGAGATCCGTCTTGAGGCCTATGAGAACTCAAAGTTCTACAAGGAGAAAACCAAGAAGTTCCATGATAGCTTGATAGCTAGGAAGGACTTCGTGGTTGGGTAAAAGGTGTTGTTGTATAACTCTAGACTCGGTCTTATGGGTGGTAAGCTTAGGTCTAAGTGGATTGGTCCTTTTGTTGTGACTAATGTTTTTCCTTATGGTGCAATTGAGATCAAAAGTGAATCCACAGATAAGACTTTCAAAGTTAATGGCCACGGCTGAAGCCATTCCTCACAAATCCTTCTTTGGTGAATGTAGTGGTGGAGGAGGCTTCCTTGCTTGACCCTGCTTCTCTCCCATCATGACTTAGGGAGTTTTCTTTTTCTCCTTCCTTCTCTACTTTTGTTTCACGTGTCCAATTCAATTGGTTGCTTTGTTTTCTTGATCTTATGATTGTGCTACATTAAGGACAATGTGTGATTTAAGTGTGGGGGGGAGACTGTTCTTTGTTTAGGATTTTTAGGTTTGTCTGTTTTATGTTTTGTGTACAACATTGCATGCTTTTCTTTGATTTCTAGGTTTTGTATAGGTTATGGGCACATTCTTCACATTTTATGGATTGAAATCTTTGTTTTTCTCGTATATGTCAAGTTAGTTTTGAAGTTGATCCTTGTTTTTTTTGTGCATGTCAAGCTAGTTCTGAAGTTTGAGAGGTTGAATTGAGTGATAGATTTACCCTTGGTGAGATTTTGAGTCATCAGCATCTATTTTATTCTGTGTGTTTTACTCCATTGATTGCTTGCACAGTGGCCTTGGCTTGGCTCTTTTTGGTACTTCTTGCACATGCATGTTTGGAGATGATTTAGGCATTCTTGTTCTTATAAGCCTCTAGCCAAATAAGCCTACCTTGAATTAATTCCTTTGATAGCCCCTTTGAGCCTATGTTCCCCTTTCTTTGTTTTAAAGCTCAGTACAAGCCTTAAGTGAAAAACCATGATCACCCTACCCTTGAGGAATTTTGGAGCTTTGGAATTGTTTTGGGAATAAGTGTGGGGGGGTATGTTTCATTGGATGATGTATTTTTGGCCATGCTTAATGTTTGATGATGTCTGTTTCAAAAAAAAAAAAAAAAAAAAAAAAGGGAAAGAAAAAGAAAAGAAAAGGAAAAGATTGAAGTTGAATAATAGTGGACTTGTTTTTGGACTTGTTTGAGGATTTGGTTGATATTGTTGATATTAGAGGTTTTGAGTTTGCTTTTTATGCTTAATTTTGACTTATTCCCCATTGCTCCTCTATTCCCTTGGGTTTTAGTCACTTATCCCATATATTTTCTCACCTTGTCCCTGGCCCCATTACAACCTTAAAAGACCTTTTGATCCTTTTGTGCATGTGTATTGATTGTTAATTCTAGAGGCTTGCCAAGTCTATGTGGTGTTTGTTTTTCATGGGTGCTCTGAGAGTAAACAGTAGCCTAGACACTTGAGAGATTGAGTGCATATATCTTGTGAGGCTTTATCACTTTTGATTTACCTCTTGGGCGGATTAACTTGCTTGCCATGTTTGAAATGTTTGGATAACTTTCTTGACTGTCTTGACTCTTTAACTCTTGTTGTGTTGGATGTTGCCTATTCCTTTCATTCCTTTGGATTCATTGAAAAGTATGTAAATGTTTTTTGTGTTTCTCTCTCTTTGATGTCTCTGGATTTGTTCCTTGCTCTGTTTCATGATTTTGCCCAGGAGTGCAAAAGACTAAGTGTGGGGGAATTTGATGTGTCATTATTTTCTCCTATTTCTTACCCCTTTCTGTCATCATTTTAATTATTGATTAGCCTTAATTGTCAAATTAATTATGCAGTTTTATCATTTGGGCCTTTTCGACTAATTCTGTATTTTAATTTAATTTCAGGAGAATTATAAGCAATTGGGCTTGGATCTGGAATTGGGCTGAACCAGCTTGGGCTTGAAGAGAGGAGACTGTTTTAGTTTTATTTGTCGTCCAGTTTTATTTTATTTCATTTTATTGTTGTATTTTGTAATTGGGCCGCATCAGATTTTATGGGCCCAAAATCAGATTAGTAGCCTAGGGTTTTGTGGGCCTAAGTGACTTTTAGTGAGATAAGAATAAGGGCAGTCGTCATTGAGAGGGGGGGCTGCTAGGTTTAGTTTGATATTTTTACTGTGGAAAAAAATACTGTTCACGTCCCTAGCATGCTACTGTTCATGTAGAGCAAAGTTTTCATTTTCGGTTTTCCAGCTTCGATTTCAATTGCAATTTCATTTTCTGCTTCTGTTTCCATTTTCGTTCTTCATTGTTGGTTCGTTTTTAGTTTCCATTTCCAGTTTCATTTTTGTCTTCTATTCTTATTTTCGTTTCTGTTTTTTAGTTTCGTTTACAATCAGCTGTTTAATTTGAATGGAAGGTTAATTTTCCAATGTTGTTTTCTCTTGAGGACTAAGCACTAGCTCTCTTTGAGGTTTTGTTATTAATGTTAATTTCTGATCAGTTTTCCCCTTCACCAATTATTCTCGTATTTCTTTGCTGATATTAATCCATGCATGTTTAATGCTTGATTAATTGTCTCGTGCTTAATTAATGTTCATGCTTAATGGACCTCGTGAGAGGAATTAATTGGTGTATGTGTTGCTTAATCACATAATGAAAACCTTGTATTAATTTTCGCTTAGTAAATTAATCCCGGGTTGGATTAAGTGGCTGAATTGATTAGGGATAAATTCTCGTAACCTAGGATAAGAGGCTTGCTTTTGAATCAAGGGGAAACAACACGTTTTAGTTCTGTTATTTTTAATTCAAGTTGCTTGCTGTTTAAATTATTAAAACAAAGAACCCCCCCATTTGTTACGGTTTTATTGTTGTTAAGTGTTATGAACGTTTGTTTGATCACTGCTCACTAGGAGACGACCTAGGATCACTTCCTAGTTATTGCATTTAATTGTCTTTATTTGGTTCGGGTACGGCCTCAACCACTAGGCCATACAAACTTCAATGGCTTAGTGAAGATAGGGAGATGATCATGAGCAAGCAAGTGGAGGTGTGCCTTTCCATAGGACAATATAGTGAAAAGGTATTGTGTGACGTGGTTCCAATGGAGGCAACCCATATCCTCTTAGGGAGGCCATGGCAATATGATACCAAGGCAATTCATGATGGGTTCACAAATAAAATTTCTTTCATGCACAATGAAAAGAAAATTACTCTCAAACCACTATCTCCTAGGGAGGTGTGTGAGGACCAAATAAAATTGAGAGAAAAGAGAGTGCAAGAGAAAAGAGAAATGAGTGAAACACATAAAAAAAAAGTGGAAAGAAAAAGAGTGAAACACTCGTGGGAAGGAGCAAAACACTTGAGAGCAAAATGAGTTGTTTAGCAAAAGAGAGTGAGGTGAAGAGGATGCTACTCACCAACAAGCCATTTTACTTGTTATATTGCAAAAATAATATGCATGTTGCTAATAACTCTAATGAAATTGTTGTCCCTGCTAGTGTTGAATCTCTTTTGCAGGAATACAAGGATGTATTTCCAAAGGAGGTTCCAATGGGATTACCACCTTTGAGGGGAATTGAGCATCACATTGACCTTGTCCTTGGAGCTTCATTACCCAATCGGCCTGCATATAGAAGCAACCCTCAGGAGGCCAAAGAAATTCAAAGGCAAGTTGAAGAATTGATGAACAAAGGATGGGTACCAAAGAGCATGAGTCCGTGTGCTGTTCTAGTGATTTTAGTACCTAAGAAGGATGGTACTTGGAGGATGTGCATTGACTGCAAGGCTATCAATAACATCACAATCAAGTACAAACATCCTATTCCTAGGTTAGATGATCTTCTTGATGAGTTACATGGTGCCTGCATATTTTCTAAAATTGATTTAAAAAGTGGGTATCATCAAATTAGGATAAGGGAAGGGGATGAATGGAAAACTGCCTTTAAAACTAAGTATGGTTTATATGAGTGGCTAGTGATGCCCTTTGGGCTAACTAATGCCCCAAGCACTTTTATGAGATTAATGAACCATGTCTTAAGGGAATTTTTAGGCAAGTTTGTTGTGGTGTATTTTGATGATATTCTAATTTATAGTACTAGTCTTGATTTGCATATTGAACATGTGAGTGTTGTCATGAATGTCCTTAGAAAAGAAAAATTATTTGCAAATCTTGAAAAATGCATTTTTTGCACTGATCATGTTGTATTTCTAGGATTTGTTGTGAGTGCTAAGGGAGTACAAGTAGATGAGGAAAAGGTTAAGGCCATCCAATAGTGGCCTACACTAAAGATCGTGAGTGAAGTTAGGAGCTTTCATGGTTTAGTTAGTTTCTATAGGAGGTTTGTTAGGGACTTTACTACCTAGGCTACACCTCTTAATGAAATAGTGAAAAAGCATGTTGGCTTCAAGTGGGGTGAAAAACAAGAAAAAACGTTTGTTGCGTTTAAGCATCAATTAACTAATGTGATGCATCTAATGTGGGTATTGGGGCTATTTTGATGCAAGAGGGGCATCCAATTACTTATTTTAGTGAGAAGTTAAATGGGGCTGCCTAAACTATTTCACTTATGATAAGGAGTTGTATGCCTCAGTGCAGGCTTTGAGAACTTGGCAACAGTATCTTTTGCCCAAAGAATTTGTCATTCACAGTGATCATGAATCCCTTAAATATTTGAAAGGACAAGGCAAGCTGAACAAGAGGCATGCAAAATGGGTTGAGTTCCTAGAACAATTCCCATATGTCATAAAACATAAAAAGGGGAAAGGAAATATTGTTGCTAATGCATTATCTAGAAGGCATGCATTACTTTCTACTCTTGAAACTAAAATTTTTGGACTTGAGCCTTTGAGAGAAATGTGTTTGCATGATGTTGAATTTTCTGAGATATATGTTGTTTGTGAAAAAGTGTCTCAAAATGGTTACTATAGACATAATGATTATTTGTTTAAGGAGAAAAGATTGTGTGTGCCTAAGTGTTCCATAAGGAATTTGTTGATGAGAGGCACATGAAGGTGGTTTGATGGGGCATTTTGGGGTACAAAAGACTTTAGAAACATTGCATGAGCATTTCTATTGGCCCCATATGAAATGTGATGTGCATAAATATTGTGAGCATTGCATTGTTTGTAAAAAGGCAAAATCAAAGGTGATGCCATATGGTTTATATACTCCTTTGCCTGTTCCTGATTTGCCTTGGATTAATATATCTATGGACTTTGTTTTGGGGTTGCCTAGAACAAAGAATGGCAAGGATTCTGTTTTTGTGGTTGTTGACAGGTTCTAAAAAATGGTGCATTTTATACCTTGTAAAAAGGTTGATGATGCTTGCCATGCAGCTGACTTATTTTTCAGGGAAGTGGTGAGACTCCATGGACTACCTAGAAGCATTGTGAGTGATAGGGACACCAAGTCCCTAAGTCATTTTTGGAAAATGTTGTGGGGTAAGCTTGGTACTAAGTTACTTTTCTCTACTACTTGTCACCCACAAACGGATGGGCAAACTGAGGTAGTGAATAAAACTTTAGGCACCTTGTTGAAGACTATTTTAAAGAAAAATCTTAAATCTTAGGAAGAATGTTTACCTCATGTAGAATTTGCATATAATAGGGTTGTCCATAGTACAACTAATTGTTCACCATTTGAAATTGTGTATGGATTTAATCCTACGACACCACTTGATTTATTGCCTATGCCTAATATTTATGTTTTTAAGCATAAGGATGCACAGGCTAAGGCTGACTATGTGAGGAAACTACATGAGCGTGTGAAAGCTCAGATTGAAAAGAAAATTGAGAGTTATGCCAAGCAAGCTAATAAGGGAAGACGGAGAGTTGTATTCAAACTTGGTGATTAGGTTTGGGTACACATGAGAAAAGAAAGGTTCCCTAAACAAAGGAAGTCCAAACTCCAACCTAGAGGGGATGGTCCTTTTCAAGTGTTGGAGAGGATAAATGACAATGCTTACAAGATTGATTTGCCTGGTGAGTATAATATAAGTGCCACTTTTAATGTTTCTAATTTGTCTCTTTTTGATGCAAAATGATGAGACCTTGGATTTGAGGACAAATCCTTTTCAAGAGGGAGGGGATGATAGGAACACAAATAAGGACAAAGAAAACGAGACACTTGGAGGACCCATGACAAGGGCAAGAGCTACAAAAGCGAAGAAAGCTCTTCAACAACAACAATAATTATTATATTGGCTACAACAGTATTAGAACCCAAGTATTTTTAGGAGGATTTGTTATTCTTAACCACTGCTACATGTTAGAAACGCTTGTCCTTAAGAGTTTTGTTTTTTCTTTTGTTTGTTTAAGTCTAGTGCATAAACACCTAAGCTGAAATGTATTAAAACAATTGATGATTAATTAGAAAGGAAACGAATCATATTTTTCAAAATTGTTGCGAGAAAAGCTCTCTGCTAGGGTTCTTGCTTGAACCTTTGATCTTATCAAGAATTCACATTCTTGTGACAATCTTTCTTTTGGCTTATCAAACCCAAGTTTGTGGCACCCCTAAAATCAGTAACCCTCTTGTTCCTCTTCACTATTTCATCTTTGAATTCTCGTTTTAAAATTCTATTTGCTAATTGTCTCTGTTTGAATATCTCTGGTTCATATCTCACGTTTTATGTGTCCAAATTTAGCGTTTCTTAAGCCTAATTCGTAGTTCAAAGCATAAGTGTTCGTCTCAATTTGGAATCGCCACAATTGGACTTTTGGGCTGCAAGATACGACATCATCCAAGCGTACTCTGATTTTGTGCCCTAAAATAGCCTGCTTCAAAATTCCATCAAGGGGTTTTGTATCACCATGCCTCATGGCATCAAATCTTGTAGCCAAAGGCAGAGGAATCCGAATGCTCCGCCTCCGCATCCAAAACAGAGGAGTTGGGGACAAATTCCTCTTCACCACCAACACAACCATGCTCTGCATCACCATGGGTGTGTTCTGCTTCAGCACAGTCGTGCTCTGCTTCAACATGATCGTGCTCTGCTTCAACACGATCGTGTTCTGTTTTAGCATGGCCGTGGTGCTATGTTTCAGCGTGCTCTGTTACAACACGGTCGTGCTCTGTCTCAACATGGTCGTGTTCTGCTTCAATATGATCGTGGTGCACCTAAGGTTGTGTTGGTTTAGGCACAAATTGCAGCTTTGCCCTAGGTACTGGCTGCAGCCGTTCCTCCCTACCCTTGGCCAAGGGTTTAGTGTGCCTACAACTTGCCAAAGAGTGGCCAATGATTTGACAATTGCTGCAAAATTCTAGAAGGTGTTCATAAACCAAATCAACATAAAAAGCAAAACCATCTCTCTCTACCATGATCTTGTCTCTCAATGGTTTCTTCAAGTCCACGTCAACAAGGACCCTAGCAAAATGTCTAAACGTTCTAGAGGTCGTAGCCTCATCAACAACCAAAGGAAAACCAATGTCGTGAGCAATAGAAAACAGAATACGTTGTCTCCAATATTCTTGTGGTAAACCAAAAATATGTACCTAGCATTGTGCGTTGGTTTGCTTGACAAGATGGGGGTTGAAGTCCGGTGTCCAAGCAAAGAGTTTGAGAATCCCAAGAGAAAGGTTTCATGATCCTCCAACCAAAAAGCAATGCATATCCTCTAGTGTTGGATAATACATTTAAAATATGAATGATCAAGATTTGTGACCGGTTACCTTTATTTTTTTACGGACAAGATTTGATTAAATATTTATGATATCTTATTTTTACAAACCAATTTATTCATATTTATAAATTTTGAATTTATTAAATTTACTTGAATTTTTTTCTTAATAAAAATGTTGTTGAGAACTTTAAAAATATCATATATGATTGGTCTTATAATATAATCATGGTTATAAAAATTAAAAATTAAAAATTGGGAGTGTAGAAAATAAAATGGGAGGTGTTGGAAGAAAAATTTTATTTTTTATTTTTGAAAGGAGTGTTTATTTAGAAGTTAGAGAGGTGTAAATAATATTAAAATGGTTAACGTTAAAAAAAAAACAATTAAAAATCAAAGGAATAGAAATTGTCAATTCACATAACTTGGGGAATGAAAATTACAATTAAACCTTATTTTTATATGGGTGCCTTTATTTTGCTAAATTTTACATGACTGAACAACACAAAAATAAGGGAACAGAAATGGACAAAAGTTTTAAAAAAAATCATTTAAAAAGTAAATTAAATCACAAGACAACTTTTTATCTCAGTACCAAATATTTTTAAAAAAAAATCCACATCTTCTTTCTCTTTCCAAAATTGGAGTGGTGCTCGAAAAATTGAACATTTTTAATTTTGTTTTACTATGAGCATTTGATCTTTCTGGATGATATCATTATTTATTATTTGTTTATTATTATTATTATTATTTGTGTTGTGCATTGTTTACCAAATAATACAAAGAGCAATAAATTGTTTTGTACTTTATATGATGGTTTATTTACATAAATTCCTTTTCTCTTTCCCAGACGCAGGTTTGTAGGTCAGTTTTTTTTTTTTTTTTTTTGGTTAATTATATTTTAAGTCTTTAAATTTTTTTGAATTTCAATTTCTATTTTACAGGTCAAAATCTTTGAATTTTTATTGGTCAAAGTTTCTAAACTTTAATCATAAGTTAACCATGTTATTTTTCTTCAAATGTCAATTATGCACACGTACCAGTCAAATAATCCTCTATCACTCACTCATGCAAACAATTATGACAAATTCAATATTAGGATATTTTATGTATTTGGAAAATTGTCAAGATTAAGAATTAAATTCAAATTCCCCATGGTGATAATATTTGTTATGATCGAAGGAGAAATGGGTTGGAGAAATTTGATGTGAGATGGTTCCAAGAAGAGTAAGGGGAGAGATCACAAAAAATAAATAAAACGAGGTAGATACGAAGAAAATGACATGAGAGGAAGGACAGGAAATTAATAATATAAAATTAAATATAAGTAATTCAAATAAAATGAATTTACATGGATATCATTTTAACATATAAGAATTAAGGTATAAGAAGAATGATTATTTTTTCTAAACTTAAAAAGATGTAAGTTGTAAATTTAGGGCTTCTAGTTTTTTAAGTTGGTTTATGTTAGCCATCATCTAATGTGTGTATACAAATATCTTTTAATCTATTGGATTAAAAACTAATCTCATTCATGATATTGTAATTGTCGGTTCAAAAAGTTTTTACACATAAAAAAAATTGAATACGAGACTTTTTGTTGAAATGACGTATTGTTCCAATGTGCCTAACGTATTAATTTTATTTCATTTTTCATTATTTAATCTTTTATATTTTTATTTGAATTAATGAATTCATTCTTAAATTAATTAATTTGCTCGGATTGTTTGTTGGAGGAGTAGGACCTGGACGCTCCTCAATTGCCTTTGAAGCAGCAAAAGAAGTTGGTTCATTTTTGGTCAAGGACAACCAAATGTTATACTCTTGGAATCACCTGTTGGTTTGTTGGATTTTCTTACACTAACAATTCTCAAGATTTATGAGCTTGGAGATCCAGTTACTGTCATGGATAACTATAACTTTCTCATTGACTGGTTAGAAAAGTTTTCAAGCTTCAAATCTCACGAATTTGATATTACATGAGAGAGCTATACGCTTTAATTGATTATTGACTTATTGTGGTATATTTTACTGCCTTTCTTTTTTTATAATTATCATTTATTTATTTTTTTTGGTATAAAATAGTGATATATATATATATATATATATATATATATATATATATATATATATTAATTAGTAATCTGTATTCTATATCTAATAAACATTTTTTGTAATTACATGGCATTATGCTCCAGGTAGCTGATCTCATCTATGAAGAAAACAAAAATACCTCCAAGAAAGACTCTCACATAAATCTCAAGGGATTCGTAGTAAGTATAATTTTTTTTTTTACTATACCATATTTCTTCTTTTTGTTATATATATATATATACTATTTTATTTTCTTAAAATGATAATAAAGGGTATTAATATCGATCTCAATCTTTATAACTTATAATATATATTATTACTATTCAGGTGGGAGGTGCCACAATTAATGACAACACGGATAGACATGGCATGTTTGAATATGCTCATAGCCATGCCATTTTTACAAACAAGATATTCTATGGAATAAAGAGGGAGTGGCATTGGAGTGAAGTGAAAAAATCAAAGAGTTGCACTTTCTATATTAAAAAGTTCTTAGAAGCTTACAAACAACATTGATATTTTCCCCTTACTCTAACAAGTAAGCAAACTTCACCCCTCTTCTATTTATTTATTCATTAGGATGAGTGGCATTAACCCCTCTCCGATTTGAAACATTAAGCACAGAAAAACAAACACCCATAATTTAAATCTATGAAAAGACTTCATATTTTTACAATTTTGCATCAGATCTGAAAGACCCATATAGGAACTTGGAGAGCATCACAAGGGAGAGAGGGACATTCAAATGATGTGTCAAAAAAAAAAAAGAAGAGTATATCATTGTTTTGAGGTTACCAAACTCTAGACACTACACACACATGCATATACGCAAGCATACGTATACCCACGCAACTATCAACAAGTCACAGAAGCGCACATGTAGGCACACAACTATCAACAAGCCATAAAAAATATTACGTCTAATAATCTACATAATTACAGATCAAGGAATTAATTTAAAAATAGAAAAATCATATATTATTAAGTACATCTGTGTAATAGTATCACACAATGGAATTATTTGTTGTGTTGTGGTGGATGGATTTTTAATATGATTATTTAATTTATGATAGCCATGTTTGTTTTTTTTAACACTCTCTAGGTAAGCACAAACCCAACACCTCATAGTTACATATAACTAATAAAATTTTAACAACTAATTGAATAAAAAAAAATTACAACATGTAAAATAAAATAAAAAAGTAACATTTAAAATAAATAAATAAAATTAATGAATTTTTTCCATGTTTGTTTGCTTAGTAGTCTTCTTCCTTTTATCTTAGTATCAAAACTTCACGCATACTCTATTTTTATTAACACTTTCTCTAACACCAAAAGGAACGTGGATGATTCCATAATTTTACTTTCATATTTATAAATCATATTTCAATAAACCCATGCATGTGTTTATCCTTTGTATAAGTAAAACTAAACATGATCTTAAATATAATCATTTTACAAAACCAAATCTATTATTAATCCGGATAAAGCATCAAATTTAAAATAAATACAAATGCTCATAAACAAGACTAGAAATTATAAATATAAACGTCAAAATTTATTAGTACCGAAATAAAAGGTAGAAGATAGTGGTTTCATTTATTTGTTTTAAATGTTAGTTTTTTATTTATTTATTTTACTGGTTAGATATTTTTTTTATTTAATTAATTAGTTGTAAATTTTTTATTAATTATCTGTAAATATGAGGTGTTGAGTTTATGCCCACTCACATGTTTCTCGTGTCATGTTATTGTTGTGTGATTGTGATAGCCCTACGTTCACGCACTCCCTTGAATTTCGTGCGAAATCCTCAGCGTTCAAAAATGGGTTGTCGAAGCGAAACCACAGCAGGAGCAGCAGCAGCAGCAGCATTTGTGTCATCCGTGCGTGCAACCCAGGCGGAAAATCGAAACCCCGGCAGGTAGTGCGATTGATCATCGTCCTCGTCGTCGTTCTCGTGGTGGTGGTGATCGTTCCTCAGTCGCGGAATCCGTTGCCCCGGGCGGAATCCGCCATGGAAGATGCATAGAATACTATCGACGCCAGCGTCGAAGTTCCGCCAGTTTCAGTCGCGACCGAAGACAGCGACATCGGCAGAGGAGGAGCACGCGTTCCAGATCCTATGGCGGTACCAGATCCTGGACCCGGACAGCGACATCGTGGCCTATTGGAACCGCGTGTTCCTTGTGACGAGCCTCCTCGCCCTCTTCGTCGACCCTCTCTACTTCTTCCTCCCCACCGTCGGCGGCCCCGCCTGCCTCCAGGCAGACCCCAAACTCAGCATCCTCGTCACCATCATCCGAACCTTCTCCGACCTCTTCTACGTCCTCCACATGGTCATGAAGTTCCGCACCGCCTTCGTCGCCCCCAACTCTCGAATCTTCGGCCGCGGTGACCTCGTCACGGACTCCCGCGAAATCGCCATGCGCTACTTGAAGTCTGATTTCGTCATCGATCTCGCGGCCACCATCCCTCTCCCCCAGGTACGACCCCACCCAATTGTTATAACATTACAAGCCTTTCTGGACTCACTATTCTAGGAAGACGATTACATTACTTTCTTCTTAATTCTTTCTCCATTTGTTTGTTAATCTATGCACTATGTCGTCTAGGCTTATTTATTCTCCAGTTAAAAATGAAACTTCATCTCCATAATATGTGTAATAGAAGTTTGCATTGATGGCCAACATTCATTACCAAGATGAAATTTCAATTCTAATTGGAGTACAGCATAACAAAAACATATAAGAAGCAATTTTTTTGGTGCTTTTGGTGTTTAACTTTCATAATTTGCATGATAAAAGGTGAAATTGCAATTCTGATTGAACAGTAGCAAAAGTGTATATTAGTTTTGTTCATGAAATTAAGTGATGGTACCAATTTCTTCGGGAATCAAATTGATGTGTTAATTGTGCATATATAATGAATTGGAAGCGTTTTTAGGATTATTATTATGCAGGACTTTTAACAAATCCATGCCCTTTTGCCTTGCAGATAGTGATTTGGTTGGTGATTCCAGCGAGTAGAAATGCAAGAACTGATCACGCCAACAACACTCTTGCCCTTTTTGTTCTTATTCAGTATGTTCCTAGGTTGTTTCTTATCTTTCCTTTGAACCAGCGTATTCAGAAAACCACTGGTGTTATCGCCAAGACACCCTGGATTGGAGCTGCATACAATCTTGTTCTCTACATGCTAGCTAGCCATGTAAGTTGCACCTTAATTTTGGTGTTCCTTCAACTCATTTTTTCTTTTGGTCGACACATGTTAATTGTTAGTGTGTTAGTTTTTTTTTGTTAACGGAGAGATTTGAACCACGACCTTTTTCTTCTCCCTTTATACCACCAACCTTACTTGTTCCTTCAACTCAATGGAGCAGGTTACAGGAGCGACTTGGTATCTATCGTCGATCGGGAGGCAATTTAACTGCTGGAAAACGCAGTGTGAAATAGAGAACAAATCACACGCTCTGTCTTGCTTTTCCAGTTATCTTGATTGCAATAGTTTGAACCTCCCTGATAGGCAATACTGGCTAAACATCACCCGCGTACTCAGCAGATGCGACGCAAAGAGCAAGATCAACATCAAATATAGGTTTGGGATGTTCGCAGATGCTTTCATCAATGATGTTGTCACTTCCAGTTTTAAGGAGAGATACTTCTATTGTCTTTGGTGGGGTTTGAGAAATTTAAGGTATGCCATCTATCTCATTGGAGTTATCTATTTTTTCATCTACCTTTCTGGCTCTGCTACCATTTTGTTTTAGGTCTCTTTCATGAGAGGTATACCATTTTGTTGTGACAATAGTTGAATTTCATGTCTTTGATCATACAACAATATTGAATTTTTTTGACCAAGTTGGAATTTGCAATCACTATCCCAAATGCATGTTCATATGTATTAATGAAAACACTAGAAGATGATTGTTTACGGTCTCCCACAAAACTGAATTATGTGGATAGTTTTAGTTTGCTTTTTTTTTTTTTTTTAAAGGTTACTTGATGGTGAAATATAAATTTGATTTTGGGTCATATTTATCTAAACATAATTTAATATCTAGAAACATTTTTAGCTTAAAGTCTAGAAACATGTTATAAAAGGTTATTTTAGATGATAATTCTAGAATAGAATATAAAATCATTTAAAATGTGTGAATATATTTGTAATTGTGAAAAAAAATTCAGAGACTTATTTGTGGTCATTAGATTAAATGTATTAGCAAAATTCTAGCCATTGGTTTAGGAGGAGTCACAAGTATAAATAGGAATAATGTCTTAGTTTATATCACACATCATCAAGCCAAAAATAAAATAACAAGTGTTATCTTGGACAAGGAACCTCTACCTCTAAATTTCTAATCCATTTCATTTTCAAATATCCCTTTACTACTAAAATTACATTCTAACACTTCAGAAACTTGCAATGCAAATTTCCAAATTATGGTGTTCCACGTTCTTCTCTTCCTTTTCTTGTACTATTCTACTTAGAGTTCTAAATACATTTATATAATAATAAATTAATAATAAGATTTTCTTGTACAATTCTACTTAGAGTTCTAAATACATTTATATAATAATAAATTAATAATAAGAAGAAGTGGAGTATTATTCCATATTAAAATCCTCCTTAGTTACATTATTTTGAACATAGAGGAAGTAATGCACCCTTCCACTAGATTTTGGCTTGTGTTCAAATTTGTATATAAGCGGATGTTATTGAGTTTACTAGTTACTAGAACGACATCCATCATCCTAGTGTAATCCCCATGCTAATATTTCCTACACTACTACTTATTGTATGATTAGGAAGTAACATCTTGTACGGTTGCTTTGTTACCTTTCTCTTCCAAAACTAAATACTTAGTTTAATTTTGATGGCCCTACAACAGAGTTGCTGCTTCTTAAAAAAATTATAGTAAAGTATGTTTTTGTCCTTTTTATGCTTTTGATCCTCAGATTTTTTTTTTTAAGTCTGATTTTAGTCTGTAAACTTTTATTCCATCATGAATTTTAATCTTTTTCATCTATACTCTATTAAATTTTTTTTTTCACATTTTAATTAACTTTCTATCACATGTAATTTTTTTTAATTTTCACATTTTTTTAATTAGAAAAAATAAAACAAAAAATGTTTTTTTAACAAAATAAAAAAAAAGTTTAAAAAAAATATACATGTGTATTAAAAAGTATAAAAATTTAATTTTTTTAAAAAGCATAATTAATCCACATGTATATATGTATATTTTTTTAAATTAAAAAAAATCCAATTAAAAAAATTGAAATTTTAAAAAAAATATATATTTAAAATTTATGAAAAATGTACATGTGGCAGAAAGTTAATTAAAATATGCAAAAAAAATAAAAATAAACATTTAACGGAGTATGCATGAAAATGATTAAAATCCATGACGAATTAAAAGTTTGGGAGACCAAAACTAAACTTAAAAAAGTTTGAGAACCAAAAGCTGGAAAAGTTGAAGGCACAAAAACATACTTTATTTTAAAAATTAAGATGTACGAAGGAACATATGGATTCATTTATAGTAATTATCACATGCATGATGAAGAATGTTTTACAACTTAGATAAACTTCAAATAACAAACTAGTATTTTTGAATGACAAGAGTGGATAGAAATGTTTGAGAGGGGTAGCGACATTTTGTTTAACATTCTCTTTCTCTTTCTGATACTCCAAGTGGTTGGTTAAAAATATTGAAAATTAACCATTTTAGTGGATTATAGCTAAATTAGGAAAACTAATCTTTAAATGATACGTGCTATCATCAAAATTGATGATTTTCAATTAACTCTAACCAATCACATAAAGATTGTTTAAAAAAGAATTTGAGAGAGAGTCATTAGCATTTCTCGAAAGGTTTTACTGCTGTCACCATAATATTTTCATCATTCCTTGTCCCAATATCTTATACACCTTATTACAACTTACTACTTGTTCATTGAGATAACATTGCAATTCCCTTCCGCAGCTCATATGGACAGAATTTGGACACCACCACATATCTCCCAGAGACATTCTTTTGCATCATCTTATGCATTGTTGGATTGGTTCTCTTTTCACTTTTGATTGGTCAAATGCAGGTAAGAATGGGAGAAAGGAAAACTATATAGACTTATCAAATCAAATTCATTAGCATGATTTGTTGTCACAATAATACAATTACTGATTTTGGTTAATGAGTGTTTTTTTTTTTTTTTCCTTTCCCCCTTGTCAAAGACGTACTTGGCATCAATGTCAGTTAGACTTGAAGAATGGAGAATTCGGAAAAAAGACACTGAAGAGTGGATGAGGCATCGCCAGTTACCACAAGATTTGCAGGAACGTGTCCGTCGTTTTGTTCAATATAAATGGCTTGCAACAAGAGGAGTTAATGAAGAATCCATACTGCTTTCGTTACCTTTGGATCTTCGTCGCGAAATTCAACATCACTTGTGTCTTTCTCTTGTGAGGCGTGTATGTCTCTCTCTCCCTTTTCTTGATGCTTGCATATATAGTAATGCAACAATACCAAGTTAATAAGCAGTTTCAGAAAGCAAGTTACATGATAACATGACATTTCTTAGTTGAGAAACTTCACCTAATTTGACTTAGACTGTTTGGGTAAGCCTCTCTAGATACACTTTTAGGAGTAGAATGTAACAAGAAAAAATGAAATGAGCTTCTCCATAAGTTAAAATTAGTTTTTGTATTGGTTAATTTGTAGAAAGTTTCTCATTTTCTAGAAAAGCTATACGAGAGAGCTCTAACAAATTAGCTAATGTAAAAACTAATTTTAACTTATGATAAACTCATTTAAGTTTTTCTTCTTACTTCCTTCTTCTAGAAGTACTTACGTAGAAGCTTACCCAGACAAACTATAGATGAATGATACAAAATCTGAAAGCTCTCTTGATTTGTATAATATAGGTGCCGTTCTTCTCACAAATGGATGATCAACTTCTTGATGCAATTTGCGAACGCCTTGTGTCATCACTAAGCACTGAAGACACCTACATATTCCGAGAGGGTGATCCAGTGGATGAGATGCTGTTCATCATTAGAGGGCAATTGGAGAGCAACACAACCAATGGAGGAAGGTCTGGATTCTTTAACTCCATCACACTCCGGCCTGGTGACTTTTGTGGAGAGGAACTGTTGACATGGGCCTTAATGCCAAACTCAACCCTCAACCTTCCTTCTTCTACACGCACTGTCAAAGCACTAACTGAAGTTGAAGCATTTGCACTACAAGCAGAGGATCTGAAGTTTGTGGCGAGCCAGTTCAAGCGCCTTCACAGCAAGAAACTTCAACATGCATTTAGGTAGGGCTGTTAAAAAAAACTAGTTTTTTTTAAAAAAAATTAACTATAACTAACAATAATAATAAAGGTATGTTTGGATACACTACTCTAGAAATACTTTTAGGAAAGGAAAATATGAAAAAAATAATGAAATTAATTTATCTAAAAGTTAACATTGTCTTATCCAATAGCTAATATGTAAAAGTCCCATGTATTTTAGATGAAATTATATGAGAGAACTTCCACTAATTGACTATTGAAAAAGATAATTTAACTTTTAGAGAAGCTAATTTTATTTTATTTTCATATTTTTTTTCTCCTTAAAGTCCTTCTAGAGTAATGTGTCCAAACAAATCTTAACTAGTTATATAATAATTAGTTATTTGAAAGTGGTTATAAAATTATAACTAGTTTTATTGATATGCCTATTTTAAATTCTAACTTCAAATGTTTTAGTCTCTTAAATTTTGGTATATTTGTTTTTAGTTTCTGAAATTAAAGTTTATTTTTTTAATCCTTTAAATTTAAATTTAATGAATGTCTTTTTTGTCCTTTAGCCAAAATTTTCAAACAAGGAATATTAATTTTACAATTTATGATATTTTTTAAATGTCACAATTTGATTTTGACAGTAAAAAAATCATCACAATTTGCAAAATCAATATTTCTTGTTTCGCACATGGAAAAAGGACTTAAAAAAACATTTTGAGGATTTGAAGACTATAAAAAACAACTTTATTATTAACTACTGTTGTAGTTATTAAAAAAAACCTAACCATGAACATCCTACGTTTAGGTACTATTCCCATCAATGGAGGACATGGGCTTCATGCTTCATACAAGCTGCATGGAGAAGGTTTCAGAAGAGAAAGGCAACAAGGGAGTTGTCCCTCAAAGAGCGTCTCTACTACCTTGATATGCATGATGATGAACATGGAAGTGGACATTATGATGCAGATTATGATGATGAGATCATCAGAGAGGATTCCATCTCCTCTTCCTCCTCCGGCCTTAGTGGGAGCATGAAAAAGGTTCAGAAAAAGATTCAGAATTTAGGTGCAACTGTTTTGGCTTCAAGGTTTGCTGCCAATACTAGGAGAAGCCACCACCACCGTAAGTTACAAGATCCTGTGCCCCAATTGTTCAAGCCACTTGAACCTGATTTTTCTGTAGACCAATGAGTAGAGCATAAGAAAGAAATCGAAACAATCATTCATCAGAATAAGAATAAGGTGCATTGACAGTGTAACAAAATTTTATACTATAAGTTAATTGCACCCCTTCATTTATATGACTTTCAAAAGAATTTTATAAAAGTTAATTAACTTATCATAAATGAAGGATTTTAATTAGCTAATATTGTAAAAATTTGTTACATGATTAGTGCACACTACCTTTATTCTTATCATTCATCAGCTGAAAAATTGTGTCTAATTACACTAGTGGTGACTCAATAGGATGTTTCTTTTATGAGATGGATATATTGTAAATGGTAACTCTTGATAGATTAGTAATGGTGAATTGGTGATCACATTTTTTTTTAATTAATTCTGTCTTGATTGCATTCATTTGCATGTACTGTATCACATACGAGGTACCCTCATGGATATTTAAAATTTAGAGACAGTAAATAGAATTGTGGTCGTATTTATTTTACGAAAATATTATTTATTTTACTTGGAAAATTGGTTTATAAAACAAATAGATAGATAAATTGTTCCCTTATAAGTAATTCGATTATATTAGTTGAGTTCAAAGTAATTTTCAATTGCTATGTTTTATTTTTGAGAATATTACAAAATTAAAAAGTTTCACGATGTTTAGAATATCTTTGTATTACTAGTTATATATTAACATATAATACAGACTTTCAAAGTGGCTAGCAAGAGATGAAAGTCTCCCGGACGCATGAGTTTGGGTCACATGGACTTGTTGTAGTGCAGTATCTTTAGGACACTGTTGTAAAAAAATTTGAAATGAACAATTAATAAATAGATTAAATTAGCAATTTATCACAACTATTGCAGCTTTTATAAACAACATAAGAAACTAAGTAGATATGGAGATTAAAATAAGAGCAAATGTTTATGCAATACTTGTTAGTGTAAAATCATTTTATACCATCAATTAATTATTTTATATGGTGTAAAATAATTCTTCAATAAAAAAATAAATTCAAAATTTTTTTACAATAGAAAATATATATATTTTTTATAATATAGAAAAATAGAATTAAAAATCCAAATTTTGTTCACTTTTCATAAGATGAACATTAAGATGAAGGTTAGCGACATTCTTTTAACACTTTTTATTATTGAAATTATCAATTTTTGTAAATACACGAATAAAGAATTTAAAATAAAATTATTGCACAAGCAGAAAAGTTTTGCTAACATTTCACTATATAGAAAGAATTTAAGTCAGTATTTAGTATTTAAAAAGTTAATAATAATAATAATTAAGGATCCCTTATTAGCAACAACGAATTCTTGACAAAATTTCTAGTGAGAGCAAGAAATAATTTATAATATATTTGGATAAATAATTATTTTGATTTTTGAATAACCAAAGATAACTTAGTCCAAAAAGAACAAAAAATCAGATCTAATCTTTAAATATATAAAAACAATAATGACAATTACACAAATATAGAAAGACATTGATGTTGATTTAATACATTAAACTTGTATTCTATGTCATGGTCTTTTTTGAGAGTTATTGTAGTGTACTTTACCAACCACCACCCCATCACTTGCTGTCAATGGATATATGTAGATGTCTAGATTACTTAAATCTGTTGAGTTAGATCAAGTTTGATTTTTGGATAATTGACTTTATATAAGGTTTGAAGTCTCATGCCATGCCTAACATGTAACACAACACAACATGATTGCTAGATTGAAATGTCACCCTGTCAGTTATTTAAGTAACTTCTACATTATAGTATATCATAATAGTAACAATTTGTTGAGAATACATTTTTCAACATGGATAATGGGTAAGAATACTATGTTTTGTTGAGGAAAATATTGTAGTATATGTAAGTTGCAATTCATAAATGAAATTTAAAGGCACATTCTAGCTACTTTAATAAACCTATTTACAATGCATATGAATGAATACATATTTCATAATGAACCATGTTAAAAAAATTCAACACTTGTTTTTTCTTTTTTGAAGGATGGTACACTTTTCATATTGGCATGTTTGTGATAAGATTTTACCAACCTTGAACTATTCATCACTCACACTTGTTAGAACCAAGACATTTGATGATGTCTGACCCCTAATACTTTGATAGATTTTGATGATAACAAATGTGATAATATTTGATCAACTAATGATTTCAGACTAAGTGTTTCAGGAAATCAAAGTGAGAATAGACAATGGTAAAAATCACTCAAACTCTCACTTATGTCCTAACAGTCTAATAACTCGTAATGATTAATGTTGTTAGAATTAATCAAGCACTATAATTGCTTCTAATTAGACTAAAATAAGCCTTGAAACAGACCATGCACAGTTCATAAGATCAAACGGCATAGTCTTGGAAAGACTTATGCAAAGTCTAAGACCAGACCATACAATAGTCTTAGATAGACTATGTGAAGTCTTGGGACAAACAACATGAGTCTTGGACTAGACTATGCATATGTACTGGACTAGACCATGTATGGAACAAGGTCAAATAATGCATAGGTAAGCTAGATGATGTTTGAAGCTAAGCCAAACGATGTCTGAAGCTAAGCTAGACGATGTCTGAAGCTAGGCCAAACTATGTCCTTCATTTCAGACTATGGTCAGTCAGACCAGACTATGTTTGTTAAGCCAAACGTTGTCTATGCAGGAACAAAATATGGTCTGTCATATATGCTTTATAATTAATTCCTTACACAAATAAATGACTACTGTTATAGAAAAAAAAGGGGAGATACTCCTTGATCTTACTTTCTTCTATTCCTCATATTGCTTATTTGTTTCGAATTATGTGAAGTGTGTAGGAACAACCAAAAGACTAATTAGCATTGGGATGCACACCTTAAGCTAAAAGCCAACTGTGACAGAAACAAGTCCTACTCCTGTCACATCAAGCACAGTCAAAGCTACCTCAACACTCTTCTGTGAGACAATGAAAATAAGACTTCTCCAACATTCAAATCCATGAAGCTCACTATATAAGGAAGTTCCCATGCAACGAGAAGACTAATGAACTATAATGAAATCATTTAATTCAATTTGTAAAGCAAGCAAAGCACTCTTGAGAAAAAGCCAAGAACATAAGCTAAGAGAAAACAAAATACCCATCCTCTACAAGATCATTTAGATTCGACACTTATTCATATCTGAAGATTGACGCCTCGCCTCTTCTTTTAGATTTTTGGTATCCTCATACCTTAAGTCTTCTCCGTTCTCTTAGTCTAGAGTTTTCTATTCTTTGCCATAACATATATGGATGATGGCATTGTATTGTTTGTTATAGACTAAGCCATATCATTCTTGTTTGATGTTTTGATTTGCCCTATTTTCTATTATCTCTAGCATTACTAGATGATTTACTTCTTAGGAACTAATTCTGAGTGATTGCAATCGATTACAAGTTATAGGAATCAATTACCAGATGGCCAAATCAGTTTTGAACCATCTTTGGTATCGGGTTAATCGATTACCAACCATTGCAATCAATTACAATGCTAATTTTAGATATAAGATATTGTTCTGTTTCAATTGCAATTGATTACAAGACAATCTCTAAGGTTCAGAAATTGTTTTGTTTCATTTGCAATCGATTACCATCTTGTGGCAATCGATTACTAGATGATTTTTAATATTCATAATTGGCTCTGTTTGTTTGAAATCGATTACAAGTCTACTGCAATCGATTACAATTGCTGACAGCAAGTGTAAATCATATTCTGATACATGCGATAATCGATTACACCTTATTGCAATTGATTATACCTGGTATAATGATCATTTTAAAAGATCTCCAAGATTCATTCTTTATCTAACTAACTCCGAATCTTTTTGATTCATGTTATATATTTGAACCCATAGCATCTTGTGTAGAACAACCAATTTTCATTTCTTTCATTTGTGATAGAGGGCTAGTCAATGAACATAAGGACCTAGGGGCACTTCAAGAATTAAAGGGACCAATGACAAGATCCAAGGCTAATATTCTCCAAGAAGAAATGACCAAGAGACTAAGGGAAGGGTTATTCATCAAAGGCCAAGAAGGAAGAAGCCCAAAGGAGCTAAATTGGAGCACTTGGAAATTTGCTGATAGCTCGCTCAGCGCAAGCTTGGGCTCAGCGAAGTTTTGCCTCGATCAATCATCTCGCTCAGCGCAAGATAGAGCTTAGCGGAGATTTGCCTCGATCAAGCATCTCGCTCAGCACACAATTGAGCTTAGTGGAGATTTGCCTCGATCAAGAATCTCGCTCAGTGCAAGTTTGAGCTTAGCGGAGTTTTGCTTCGATCAAGCATCTCGCTCAGCTAAACGTTGAGCTCAGCGCAATTTGCGCTAAGTTCAAGGTTGAGCTTAGCGGAAGGTCTGGCGTGGGAATTTTTGAAAACTTTGTTTACTTGTGTAAGGGGTTTCTTAATTGTGTAATTAGGCCTTAAAACGTTGTGTTTAAGTGGTGATTAGTTGCATAAGGCCTGGCTCTATAAATAGTAGAGGAGAACCTCATTTGTGAAGGAACAATATAATTCATTTGTGAATGAAAAGCTTTGGCTTAGTTTGAGAGCATAGTCTCTTCTTGGTTCTTGGGTGAACCAAATTGATTCTTATCAAGGAAGCTTTCCTTGTGGCGAATTCTCCTCGGCTTATCGTTCCGTGCGGTTCGTGGCGTCGTTCTAATTCATCTTCTTCTTCCTTCCGCTTTTCCCTTTTTTGGTTTGAGCTCTTGATTTGGCTTCAATGGAGCTCCATTGATTTGCTTCTGGACGATCCAAACCAAGCTTGTGTGGCTTGGAACTGCATCATGCATGCATCAATTTGTCAAAATCCAAATCTTTGATTTGATTTTTAGATTTGATATTGCTCTGAACATTCTCTTCTTTCTTCTGCACATTCTCTAATCTCTTGAGTTTTAGAAAAACTCACTTTTACTGCTATACCCATTTAAGATTAAACCTTTGAGCCTATACATCTATATCCCTCTCTTGTTCTTTCATGAACTGAGGTGATTTAACATTTGTTCTTGACTGCTAAATTTGCTCATATTGGAGTTTCTTGAATTGATCTCATATAAGCTATATCAGCACATCAAAGTGTTTTCGTTCTTTAATCTTTTTCATTACTCTCGTTTGATTAGCATTGTGGGAGTTTTGTTCCTTTGCGTTAAAATTAGATGGTATTTCTAATTTTGTTTCTAGTATTGTGATTAGAAATTGGATGGTGAATGGTGTTTTCGCATTCAATCTTCTAGCTTCCTTTTTCAGGTTGTGAAATTAGGATTTGCTGTGAATTGTGTGTGCATGGTGTATGTAATCAAATTCATAATGGAACCCCTTGGTGAAAGGGAGAACTGGATGTAGATTTGTGGTTGATTGAACCAATATAAATCAATAGGCTCAATCTCTTTATCCCTCGATCTATTTCAATTTAGTATTTGATCTTTATCAAGATTATTTGTTCTAAATCATTTCTATCATAAGCTGAGGTTATTTTTCTGGTTTATTCAATCAATATAATATTCTCTGAAAACGCTTTTATTAAAACCTCAAGAGCGGCGGTGAAAAATCTTTTTGAGAAAAAGAATCTGTCACTTTATGATAAATCAATTTCCAGACAATGCTTGAGTTTCTTTAATAAAATAATGATTGATTCACTAATTTTTTACTCAATTCATTTTCTGTTTGTTTTTATTCGCGTTAATTATTTCATGCCTTAATCCATCATATGCATATGCATGATAAACTTAGGGGGAGTTCATTATGTTGATAACTGCACATATTTATCCGATATGAAATTATCTACACTTTGATATATAAATGTCTGTGATTTATTGTCTATTAATCAAAATTATAACATATGTTGTCATCATAAAAAAGGGGGCGATTGTTAGAACTAAGACATTTGATGATGTCTAGCCCCTAATACTTTAATAGATTTTGATGATAACAAATGTGATAATATTTGATCAACTAATGATTTTAGACTAAGTGTTTCAGGAAATCAAAGTGAGAACAAACAATGGTAAAATCACTCAAACTCTCACTTACGTCCTAATTTTCTGATAACTTTTAGAACCAAGACATTTGATGATGTCTGACCCCTAATACCTTGATAGGTTTTGATGATAACAAATGTGATAATATTTGATCAACTAATGATTGCAAACTAAGTGATTTCAGGAAATAAAGTGAGAACAGACAATGGTATAATCACTCTAACTCTCTCATCTTAATTGTCTAATAAATGATAAATGATTAAATCATGCACTAAATGTTTGTAATCAGATTGAAATAAAGCTCTCAAAAGGACTATAAAAATCTTGGAAGGACTCATGCAAAGTCTATAGACCAGACCAAACAAACGATTTCAGACAGACTATGTGAAGTCTTTGGACAAACAACATGAGTGTTGAACTAGACTATGCATATGCATTGGACCAGACCATGTATGGAACACGGTCAGACAATGGAGCTAGATGATGTCTGAAGCTAAGCTAGACGATGTCTGATGTTGAGCTAGATGATGTCTAAGGCCAGAACAGACCATGTTCTTCATTCCAAATCATAGCAAGTCAGACCAAACTATGTCTGTTAAGCCAAACATTGTCTATGCACGAACAGACCATAGTAAGTCAGACCAGACTATGTCTGTGCAGGAACAGAATGAAGTCTGTCACATATGTTGAGGAATACGTGATTTATAATTAATTCTCTACACAAATAAAGGCACTGCTGTAACAGAAAGAAAGGGAGATACTCTTTAACATTACTTTCTTTGATTCCTCGTATTTCTTGTATGTCTCGAACTATGTAAAGTGTGTAGGTACAGCTAAAAGACAAATTAGCATCGAGATGCACACCTTATGCTAAAAGCTAATTGTAACAGAGATAGAACCCTGCTCCTGTCACATCAAGCACAGCCAAAACTATTTCAACACTCTACTGTGAGACAACGGAAACAAGTCTTCTCCAACGTTCAAATTCATGAAGCTCGATATATAAGGATGCTTCCATGCAACGAGGAGACCAAGGAAAGAGAACAGAATAACTCAAATCAATCTAGACAGCAAGCAAAAGAACTCTAAGAAAAATCTTGAACACGAGTTGAGAGAAAAAGAAAACACCACCTTTTACAAGCTCATAAAGATTCAATACTTGTTTATGAAATACACAAGAACACACTAGAAAGGGGGGGGTGGATAGTGGGTTTAAAACTTTTTGCAAATACTATTAGTTCACAAGTTGCCTTCTTAGTTATATGTTAGTTTAAATCAACAAATATATCTTTGCAAGGCAATGATTTGAAAGACTTTCCAAAAGAGCACAGTGGGCAAGATAAATATATGTAATCACAAGACAGCAAATGAGAGTTTGTTTTATACTAGTTCACTCAACCTGAGCTACGTCTAGTTCTCCTTTAACAACTGTTAAAGGGTTCCACTATAATCAACTGATTACAAAACAAGTATTCCTCACTACCACTTCTGGCTACAAGTATTCTCTAAGCCACTACTTGTTACAAGTATTATACACTTCTGCGGTTACAAGTATGAATCTTCCCCTGAGATTATACTTCCCAAGTATTCTTTTATCACTAAGCCACTCTTGGCTTTCTATACAATTAAGTATAAGATTCAGATAACTCTCAAAGAGATGATATAAAAAAATATTGAATCTTTATGAACTTGTAGAAGATGATGTTCTCTTTTTCTCTCAGCTCATGTTCAAGACTTTTTCTCAGAGTGCTTTTGCTTGTTGTCTAGATTGATTTGAGTTATTGTGTTCTAGTTCATTAGTCTTCTCGTTGCATGGAAGCATCCTTATATATATATATAGCTTCATGAATTTGAATGTTGGAGAAGACTTCTTTCCATTGTCTCATAGTAGAGTGTTGAAGTAGCTTTGACTGTGCTAGATGTGATAGGAGCAAGTTTCTGTCTCTGTCACAATTAGCTTTTAGCATAAGGTGTGCATCTTATTGCTGATTTGTCTTTTAGCTGTACCTACACAATTTACATAGTTTGAGACATACAAGCAATACGAGGAATCAAAGAAAGTAATGTCAAAGAGTATCTCCCTTTCTTTCTGTTACAGTAGTGCCTTTATTAGTGTAGAGAATTATTTATAAAGCATGTATTCCTCAGCATATGTTACTGACTTCATTTTGTTCCTGCACAGACAACATCTAGCTTAACTGACATAGTTTGGTCTGACTTATTATGGTCTGTTCGTGCACAAACAGTGTTTGGCTTAATAGGCATAGTCTAGTTTGACTTACTATGATCTAGAATGAAGAACATGGTCTGTTCTAGTCTTAGACATTGTTTGGCTTAGCGTTGGGCATCGTCTAGCTTAACGTCAGACATTGTCTGGCATAGCATCAAACATTGTCTGGCTTAACTATGCATTGTCTGACCATGTTCCATACATGGTCTGGTCTAGTGCATATGCATAGTCTGGTCAAAGACTCATGTTATCTGTCCCAAGATTTCACATAGTCTGTCTAAAATCATTTGTATGGTCTGGTCTATAGACTTTGCATGAGTCCTTCTAAGATATTTATAGTTCTTTTGCAAGCTTTATTTGAGTCTGATTACAAGCATTTATAGTGCATGATTTAATCATTTATCAGTTATTAGATAGTTAAGATGAAGGTGAGAGTTAGAGTGATTATACCGTTGTCTGTTCTCACTTTATTTCTTGAAATCACTTAGTTTGAAATCATTAGTTGATCAAATATTATCACATTTGTTATCATTTAAACCTATCAAGGTATTAGGGGCCAAACATCATCAAATGTCTTGGTTCTAACAGTTTACATCCTCTCTTTGAGAGTTATCTGAATCTTATACACAATTGAATAGAAAGCTAAGAGTGGTTAAGGGATAAAAGAATACTTGGGAAGTATAATCTTAAGGGGAGATTCATACATGTAACCAGTAGTGGTTTAGAAAACTAGTTGCCAGTAGTGGCATAGAGAATACTTGTAGCCAGAAGTAGCAGTGAAGAATACTTGTTTTGTAATTAGTTGATTATAGTGGAACCCTTTAATAGTTGTTAAAGGAGAACTGGACGTAGCTCAAGTTGAGTGAACTAGTATAAAACAAGCTTTCATTTGTTGTCTTGTGATTACATATATTTATCTTGCCCATTGTACTCTTTTGGAAAGTCTTTCAAAGCTTTGCCTTGCAAGGATATATTTACTGATTTAAACAAACATATATCCAAGAAGGCAACTTGTGAACTAATAGTATTTGCATAAAGTTTTAAACCCATTATTCAACCCCCCCCCTTCTCAGTGTGTTCTTGTGTATTTCAATGACTCGTAATGATTAATCAAACACTATAATTGCTTCTAATTAGACTAAAATAAGCCTTGAAATAAACCATGCATAGTCCATAAGATCAAACAGCATAGTCTTGGAAAGACTCATGCAAAGTCTAAGACTAGACCATACAATAGTATCGGACAAACTCTGTGAAGTTTTGGGACAAACAACATGAGTCTTGGACCAGACTATGCATATGTACTGGACTAGACCATGTATGGAACAAGGTCAAACAACGCATAGGTAAGCCAGACGATGTTTGAAGCCAGGCCAAACTATGTCCTTCATTTCAGACCATGGTCAGTCAGACCAGACTATGTCTGTTAAGCTAGACGTTGTCTGTGCAGGAACAGAATATGGTCTATCATATGTGCTGAGGAATATGTTCTTTATAATTAATTCATTACAAAAATAAAGGCACTGTTGTTACAGAAAGAAAGGGAGATACTCCTTGATCTTACTTTCTTCTATTCCTCGTATTGCTTGCTTGTCTCAAATTATGTGAAGTGTGTAGGAACAACCAAAAGACTAATTAGCATTGGGATGCACACTGAAAGCCAATTGTGACAGAAACAAATCCTACTCCTATCACATCAAGCACAGTCAAAACTACCTCAACACTCTTCTGTGAGACAATGAAAACAAGCCTTCTCCAATGTTCAAATCCATGAAGCTCACTATATAAGGAAGCTTCCATGCAATGAGAAGGATGATGAACACATAATAACTCATTCAAAACAATCTGTATAGCAAGCAAAGCACTTTGAGAAAAACCTAGTAAGTGACACGAGCTGAAAGAAAAAGAGAATACCCATCCTCTACAACATTGGGATGCACACCTTAAGCTAAAAGCTAACTGTGATAAAAACAAGTCCTGCTCTTGTCACATCAAGCACAATCAAAGCTACCTCAACACTCTTCTATGAGACAACGGAAATAAGTCTTCTCTAACATTCAAATCTATGAAGCTCACTATATAAGGAAGCTTCTATGCAATGAGAAGACTAATGAACTATAACGAAATCATTCAATTCAATTTGTAAAGGAAGGAAAGCACTCTAAGAAAAAGCTAAGAACACGAGTTAAGAGAAAACAGAATACCCATCCTCTACAAGATCATTTAGATTCAACACTTATTCATATCCTTTCTTTGAGAGTTATCTAAATCTTATACATTTTTGTATAGAAAGCCAGGAGTGGCTTAGTGATAGAAGAATACTTGGGAAGTATAATCTCAGGGGAAGATTCATACTTGTAACCAGAAGTGGTGTATAATACTTGTAACAAGTAGTGGCTTAGAGAATACTTGTAGCCAGAAGTGGTAGTGAGGAATACTTGTTTTGTAATCAGTTGATTATAGTGGAACCCTTTAATAGTTGTTAAAGGAGAACTGGACGTAGCTCGGTTGAGTGAACTAGTATAAAACAAGCTCTCATTTGCTGTCTTGTGATTACATATATTCATCTTGCTTGCTGTGCTCTTTTGGAAAGGCTTTCAAAGCTTTTCTTTGTAAGGATATAGTTGCTGGTTTAAACTTAAATATATCGAAGAAAGCAATTTGTGAACTAATAGTGTTTTATAATATGTTATTTCTATTTTAAAGGTTATAATTAAATAATTGCATTTGAAATAAATTATTTTTACTAGTCTTTCATTTAATTGGCTTAAGAATTATAATTTATGTATTAATAGGATATTTTTCTTAAAAAAATATGACTAATATAGATATTTTTCTAAAATGTATTTCTAACATGTGAATTAAAATTGATGATTGACATATAATCTTACATCTATATGAAAAATAAAAGATGTTGAATTTTTTTAGGGAAATAAAAGATGTTTAATTTGTCTTATGTATAAATGTATTTTATATTTTATCTTTTATTAATGATGTTAATATTAGGGGAAATATTGATTATAAAAAAAAAAAACATATACAATTTTCTTATTTATTTTTCTTTAACTCTATTTATTTTTCAATATGTTAAAGTAATACTTGTTATATTATTTTTAGAAAAATGTTTATTATAATGAAGTCATAATTAGAAAAATATTTAGTTTCAAAATAAATTAATGAAAAATCAATATAAATTTAATTATCAATAATTTTATAATATTTAAAAAATATATGTTTTAATATATTATTAATATAGTTAATGATTTATAATATATATAATTATGAATATTTTATATAAAATATTATTCATATATATTATTGTAGATTGAGCTATAAGATTTTGGCTTAATTGTATTTTTGGTCCCAAAGTTTTTAACTTTTGTGATTTTGGTCCTCCACAATTTTTTTGTGCAATTTTAGTACATTTGTTAAAAAAACCTGCATTGATCGTTAAAAATTGACATTGACTTTTAATGATCAACGCAGTCAATGTCAATTTTTAACGGTCAACACACTTTTTTTAATAGATGTACTAAAACGGCACAAATTAAAAACTTGGAGATCAAAATTGTGAAGACCAAAATTGCAACTAAGCTTAAGATTTTAGCTCTCCTCCCTTCAAGGTTTGGGTCTGCCCTTGTACATATGAATAAATATATATTTTATAATGAACCATATAAAAAAATCAACATGTTTGTCAGGATTACACACTTTTTCGTATTGACATGTTATTTCATATTCACACACCTTTTCATACTGGTGATAAGATTCTACCAAACTTGAACTATTCATCACTCACGCTTGCCAGAATAATTGTGAATAAACAATAATAACTGAAATACACAAGAACACACTAGAATGAGGGGTTGAATAGTGGATTGAATTTTTTTTGCAAATATTATTAGTTCACAAGTTGCCTTCTTGGATATATGTTAGTTTAAATTAGCAAATATATCTTTGCAAGGCAATGCTTTGAAAGACTTTCCAAAAGAGCACAGTGGACAAGATAAATATATGTACTCACAAGACAAGAAATGAGAGCTTGTTTTATACTGGTTCACTCAACCTGAGCTACCTCCAGTTCTCCTTTAATAATTGTTAAAGGGTTCCACTATAATCAATTGATTACAAAATAAGTATTCTTCACTACCACTTTTGGCTACAAGTATTCTAAACCACTTCTGGTTATAAGTATTAATCTCCCCTTGAGATTATACTTCCCAAGTATTCTTTTATCACTAAGCCACTCCTGGCTTTCTATACAATTATGTATAAGATTCATATAACTCTCAAGGAGAGGATGTAAACAAATATTGAATCTTTATGAGCTTGTATAAGGTGGTGTTTTCCTTTTCTCTTAGCTCGTGTTCAAGACTTTTTCTTGGAGTTCTTTGCTTGCTGTCTAGATTGATTTGAATTATTTTGTTCTAGCTCATATTTTTTTCTTTGTTGCATGGAAGCATCCTTATATATCGAGCTTCATGAATTTGAACGTTGGAGAAGACTTGTTTTCGTTGTCTCACAATAGTGTGTTGAAGTAGCTTTGACTGTGCTTGATGTGACAGGGAGCAGGTTTTTGTCTTTGTTATAGTTAGCTTTTAGCATAAGGTGTGCATCTTGATGCTGATTTGTCTTTTAGTTATACCTACACACTTTACATAGTTCAAGACATACAAGCAATACAAGGAATCAAAGAGAGTAATGTCGAAGAGTATCTCCCTTTCTTTATGTTACAGCAGTGCCTTTAGATGTGTAAAGAATTAATTATAAAGAACGTATTCCTCAGCATATGTGACAGACTTCATTCTGTTCCTACACAGACATAGTTCGGTTTGACTTACTATGATCTGGAATGAAGAACATGGTCTGTTTTAGCCTTAGACATGATCTGGCTCAGCGTTAGACATTGTCTGGCATAGCATCAAACGTCGTTTGGCTCAGCTTCAGACATCGTCTGGCTCCACATTAGACATCGTCTAGCTTAGCTATGTGTTGTCTAACTGTGTTCAATACATGGTCTGGTCGAGTGCATATGCATAGTCTGGTTCAAGACTCATGTTGTTTGTCTCAAGACTTGACATAGTCTATCTGAAACCGTTTGTATGGTTTGGTCTATAGACTTTGCATGAGTCATTCCAAGGATTTTATAGTCCTATTGAGAGCTTTATTTTAGTCTGATTACAAGCATTTAGTGCGTGATTTAATCATTTATCATTTATCAGACAGTTAAGATGAAAGTGAAAGTTAGAGTGATTATACCATTGTCTGTTATCACTTTATTTCCTGAAATCACTTAGTCTGCAATCATTAGTTGATCAAATATTATTACATTTGTTATCATTAAAACCTATCAAGGTATTAGGGGTCAGACATCATGAAATGTCTTGGTTCTAACAATAACATTATTAAAGATTTTTTTATTTACATCCTCTTTGGACAAACCTAGGTTAGGCCCTAAGAGGGTCTGACCCCCCTTGACATTTTGTATTTTTGTTTATAATATACATAACATACATAATATTTTAATATTTATATATAATTAATAAAATATATTTTTATAATATTTAAAATGTACATAATTGTATATTTTTAGATAAAATATTAAAATATTTTTTATTTTTTATTTTGATAATATATCTTCCTTTTATAATACTTTATTTCTATTTTAAAGGTTATAATTAAATACTTGCATTTGAAATCAAATAATTTTACTAGTCTTTCATTTATATATATATATATATATTTGATTTTAATTGATTTAAGAATTATAATTTATTTATTAATAGGATATTTTTCTTAAAAAAATATGATTAATATATATATTTTTCTGAAAAGTATTTTTTACATGTGAATTAACATTGATGATTGACATATAATCTTAGATCTATATGAAAAATAAAATATGTTTAATTTGTCTTATGTACAAATGTATTTTATATTATATCATCTTTTGTCAATGATGTTAAAGTAATGCTTGTTATATTATTTTTGTTTAGAAAAATATTTATTATACTAAAGTCATAGTTAAAAATATTTAGTTTGAAAATAAATTACTAAAAAAATAATATAAATTTAATTATCAATATATATATTTTTAACAATTGGTATGAAGTCATAATCAAGCACAATGAATCAACATCAACATCAGATTCATGTTCAATGTCATAGAAATCAATATCTTCAACATTCATGTCCATATCTTCTTCAACTTGCTCATCTTGCTTAGGAACTTGAGTTTGCTCGACCTTTTCGACTTGCTCAACATTATTTCCACTACCACTTTCAAATTCCTCATGTTGAATATCCCCAGAGTCATTAGGTAAGAAATTAACAACCTAAAATTTTTTACATTATATGCTGAACAAATATTCCCACTTCACATTTATGTTTGACAACATAATTTACCAACTCCATAGCATCGATGTCCAATTCAAATGGTTTCAAGTACCCTTCAAAATCATTGCCCTCTGGTTTCCACCACAAATTGATATCATTGTCATATTGTAGATCCTGTAATAGAACCATAGCTTCAAAATTGGAAGATCTGCCAGTGTTCACCCCTTAATAAGCTAAGCATGCGTTCACCACCATTATGGTGCATTCATGGTAAAATTCAATCATTGTTACTCCCACACATTGTTAATTGATCACCGCTAGCAGAAAAGTCAATCATTGTTAATACATACCGTTCATCCAAATAGGGAAAGCGTAAATGTATTTTGTCAACATTGCTCATTGGAATGTTCTATTAGTGTTAGAACCAAGACACTTGATGATGTATGACCCCTAAAAATTTGATAAGTTTTAATGATAACAAATGTGATAATATTTGATCAACTAATGATTTCAGATTAAGTGTTTTAGGAAATCAAAGTGAGAACAAACAATGGTAAAATCACTCAAACTCTCACTTATGTCCTAACTGTTTGATAACTCGTAATGATTAATCAAGCACGATAATTGCTTCTAATCATAATAAAATAAGCCCTGAAATAGACATGCAAAGTTCATAAGGTTAGACGATCTAGTCTTGGAAAGATTCATGCAAAGTCTAAGAGCAGACCAAACAACAATCTCGGACAGACTATGTGAAATCTTGGGATAGACAACATGAGTCTTGGACCAGACTATGCATATGTACTGGACCAGACCATATATGCAGCAAGGTCAGACAACGCATAGATAAGCCAGACGATGTCTAAAGCTAGACCAGACCATGTCCTTCATTCCAGACTGTGTCTATTAAGCCAGACGTTGTCTGTGCATGAACAGACCATACTTAATCAAGAGCAGACTATGTCTGTTAAGCCAGACGTTGTCTATGCAGGAACATAATATGTTCTGTCATATGTGTTTTATAATTAATTCTTTATACAAATAAAGTCACTATTGTTATAAAAAGAAAGAGAGATACTATTTGATCTTACTTTCTTCTATTCCTCGTATTGCTTGCTTGTCTCGAATTACGTGAAGTGTGTAGGTACAGCCAAAATACTAATCAGCATTAGGATGCATACTAAAAGCCAACTGTGATAGAAACATATCCTACTCCTGTCACATCAAGCACAGTCAAAACTACCTCAACACTCTTCTGTGAGACAACGAAAACAAGCCTTCTCCAATGTTCAAATCCATGAAGCTCACTATATAAGGAAGCTTCCATGCAATGAGAAGGATGATGAACACATAATAACTCATTCAAAACAATTTGTATAGCAAGCAAAGCACTTTGAGAAAAACCTAGTAAGTGACACGAGCTGAAAGAAAAAGAGAATACCCATCCTCTACAAGTTCAAAAAGATTCAACACTTGTTCTTATCCTCTCTTTGAGAGTTATTTGAATCTTATACATATTTGTATAAAAAGCTAGGAGTGGCTTAGTGATAAAGAATACTTGGGAAGTATAATCTCAGGGGGAGATTCATACTAATAACCAGAAGTGTTTAGAATACTTGTAGCCAGTAGTGGCATAGAGAATACTTGTGGCCAAATATGGCAGTGAAGAATACTTGTTTTGTAATCAATTGATTATAATGAACCCTTTAACAACTGTTAAAGGAGAACTGGACATAGCTTAGGTTGAGTGAACCAGTATAAAAACAAGCTCTCATTTGCTATCTTGTGATTACATATATTTATCTTGCCTACTGTGCTCTTTTGGAAAGGCTTTCAAAGCTTTGCCTCGCAAGAATATATTTGCTGATTTATTCTAACATATATCCAAGAAGGCAACTTATGAACTAATAGTATTTATGAAAAAAGTTTTAACCTACTATTCAACCCCCCCTTCTAGTGTGTTCTTGTGTATTTCAATTAGGGTTCTACTATCCTTTTCTCAAAAAAATTATTTTTTACTCGTCATTCATTAAAGGTACATGTCAATGTGTGATTGGGCCTTTGTATGCCACTCGAGGAAGCCAGTTAATGGAGTTGGCAATTCGGGGAGAAATTAGGTATTTATAGGATTTGGACAACTAAAAATGAAAGTTTTTGTTTGAGACTAAAAATAAACTTTGCCCAAATTTGAGGGACCTAAAACATATTTAAGCCAATTCTGAATTATGTAATGTAACATGTCTCTCTACAAAGAGTAAAGAGTATTCATTAAAATGAACCCAATAAAAATGTGAGTCTCTAATTAACATATAAATCTACTCATTAAAATCTTAAAAATAACTAATAACAAATTAAGCCCAAAAACTAAAACTAAAGAATCCAAGTGTAGGGTCACAACATTGAACCTCTATTTTGAGCCCTAAGACCTCTGAATTAGCTTGAGCTTGTGAGAGATGAAATTGGAGAGCTTCCTCTCGTAACTTTCAAAAAAGGTATGAATTATCTAAATTGGAGTTGTAAAGTGTGTAGGTACAACTAAAAGACAAATTAGCATCGAGATGCATGCCTTATGCTAAAAGCTAATTGTAACAGAGACAGAAACCTACTCCTATCACACTAAGCACAGTCAAAGCTACTTCAACACTCTACTGTAAGACAATGAAAACAAGTCTTCTTCAACTTTCAAATTCATGAAGCTCAATATATAAGGATGCTTCCATGCAACAAGGAGAAAAAAATGAACTAGAACAAAATAACTCAAATCAATCTAGACAGCAAGCAAAAGAACTCCAAGAAAAATCTTGAACACGAGCTAAGAGAAAAAGAAAACACCACCTTCTACAAGCTCATAAAGATTCAATACTTGTTTACATCCTGTCTTTGAGAGTTATCTGAATCTTATACATGATTGTATAGAAAGCTAGCAGTGCCTTTATATGTGTAAAGAGTTAATTATAAAGCACGTATTCCTCAGCATATGTGACAGACTTCATTCTGTTCCTGCACAAATAGTGTTTGGCTTAACTGACATAGTTTGGTCTAACTTCCTATGGTCTGTTCATGCACAGACAGTGTCTGGCTTAATAGGCATAGCCTAGTTTCACTTACTATGATCTAAAATGAAGAACATGGTCTATTCTAGTCTTAAACATCATCTAGCTTAGCATCAGACATCGTCTGGCTTAGCTATGCGTTGTTTGACCATGTTCCATACATTGTTTGGTCTAGTGCATATGCATAGTCTGGTCCAAGACTCGTGTTGTCTGTCCAAGATTTCACATAGTCTGTCTAAAATCGTTTGTATGGTTTGGTCTATAGACTTTGCATGAGTCCTTCCAAGATATTTATAGTTCTTTTGCGAGCTTTATTTGAGTCTGATTACAAGCATTTATAGTGTGTGATTTTATCATTTATCAGTTATCAGACAGTTAAGATGAAGGTGAGAGTTAGAGTGATTATACCATTGTTTGTTCTCACTTTATTTCCTGAAATCACTTAGTTTAAAATCATTAGTTGATCAAATATTATCACATTTGTTATCATCAAAACCTATTAAGGTATTAGGGGTCAGACATCATCAAATGTCTTGGTGCTAACAATCTCCCCCTTTTTGATGATGACAACATATGTTATAATTTTGATTTCATAGACAATAAGTCATAAACATTTATATATCAGAGTGTTATTCAGAGTGTGAAATATTCATGACAATTAAGTATGTGCAGTTATTAACATGATGAACTCCCCCTGAGTCTATCATGTAAATGCATATGACAGATTAAAGCATGAAATAATTAAAGCGGATAATAATAGACAATAAAAGAATTAGTGAACCAATCACTATTTTATGAACTCAAGTATTGTCTGGTAATATTTTATACATCCAAAATTCTCTCCCCCTTTGTCATAAACAAAAGGGTGGAGGATGGAGTAGAAAACGCCATCACAGTTATGGTTGGGAAGGTGGGGTTGACTGTTTGGTTGAGGATTCTCCAGCTTTTGAGGGAGCTTCTATTCTAGGAGGATCTTCTGACGACGGTGGTGGAACTTGAGTCGTCACAGGTCTGGGAGTAAGAATGGCTGCAATGGAGGCATTGAAGGCGAGTGTCACCTCCTTGATGATGCTAGCTCTCTGCTCGTCTAATTTGGCATTCAATTGAGCTTCGACTTGAGCAGCAACCTCAGCAGATATTCTTAATACCAGTTTGGCTTCCAATGCAAATTCAAGGGCAGCTAAGTTAGGTAAAGGGTCTGACTGTGCTACAACACTTAGTGGTAGAGTTGCAATTGGAGTGCTTGACCTGGACTAAGTGGACACTAGATCAGTGCACTCTTAGGCTGGTATGAACTTTGCAGACTTTTCAACCAAGTTTATAGCTTGCTTAGCAGCAAGTGCAGTAGCCTAAGCTGCCTCAGCCTCTTGCTTCAAGGCCAGCTCCCTAGGCTTTTTCTCTTCTTCTTCCTTGACCTTGTGCACTTGAGCCAAATCATTGAGTCATTTTGCCTCTTCCTAAGCATAGCACGCAATTTGGCAGCCTCCTCTAGAATTCTTGCTTCTTCTGCTGCTGCCTTGGCTGGAGCTATCAGTGCTTGAGCAACTTTATACTCAACATAGTAATTAGCAAGCATCTTTTCAGCTTCAGCTTTATCTCTAGGGGTATGAGGAGTCAGCAAAGTGGGCACAGCCACTGTGTTTGACACATGAATGAAACTACTGGAGGAGGAGCCTTCACCTACAGTGTCAATCTTCTGTTTTTCTTCATCTAAAAGATTGGATGACCCTGTGGTGTGGAGCATGTTACTCATCACATTCTGCCAGTAGATGCCAACATTTGATTCTATGTTTTCTGGTGGCAGAACATGCTCCTATTGAGGTAGTGGCTCAATGTTTGGTATGTGCTGTGGAAGATTGTCTGCTCTTGCAATCTTCTTCCCTTTCAATTTTCTGGGGTTGACAGTTGGAAGCTTGATGACTATACGGTCTGGAGCGATATGTATATAAGTGTCTTCAAAAATGCGTAGGCTTGGAGGATACAACTGTCTTGAGGCTGTGCCTTGGAACTTCAGATTGCACAGAGCCTTGAAGTTAACACATGTGGCCTAGAAGTTTGGATGAACGGGAGAGACTCCTTGTGTGATCAGTCGAGGAGGTTGTATAGAGACCCTTTGTCTTGACAGATAGCGCAATTCATCACGATGCATTGTTCTGATAGTGGCCTCCAATTGCTTCTTCTTATCTTCTGTCACCTCAACTTGTAAGGCTAGTTCCACTATGAAGTAGTCTAATCCCTCTCTCATGCAGTTGTACCAGTGTGCAATCTCATGCACTAACTGACGCATCAGAGGGATGGCAAAGGCATATTCTTCCTACTGTAGCCTTCTTGCTAGATTTGCATCATCTGCAACAATGTTCAGAAGGAGAGTGTTGTGAATTGGCCTCTGGAAGGGAATGATCCCTTGGTCTATCTGCAGAGGGGGAAGCTTCTTCAGTGGTGCTTCCTTTGACAACTGCAATTATTGAGTCCTCTACAACTAGCTCCAACTGAGTCTCTTCTTTGTATGCTGCAAACTTAGCATTTTCTCCCACATAGCATAGGGAGAAGCATTGCATCATCTTCTGATGCCAGGAGCCAGAGGGAGGTGGAGGAGGAGGAGTGTCTTCTCTGAAGCTGGATAGAGGGGTTGTGTCTTCTAGACTGAATGGTCTGTGAATGAAGACCCAAGTTCTTCATGCTTTTTTGAGAGTTTTCTTAGTTTCTTTTTTCATAAATAAGTAGGCTTTTGAAAGAATAGATGAATTAGAAAGAAGTTCTTGATAGGCTTCTTGAAGAGAGATAAGATCATTGAGATCTACCTCTTGTTCTTCATCTTCTGAAGCCTTAGACACAGACACAGACATAGAGTGGGTGCTATTTGGTGCATTCTCATCATCAGACGCAGACAATGTGGAGGTTGCGTCTGCCATCAGACAGAGATTAGCTTCCTCATCTGATGCTTCAGAATTTTCTTCATCTGTTGAGTCATCTAGATCTTCCCATGTAGACATCAGTCCTTTCTTTTTCTTGGGAAATCTTCTATTGACTTTTTCTTTTCCCTTGATGAGCTTAAGACATTCTCACTTGAAGTGTCCAAGCTTCTTACACTTATAGCAAATGATAGGACTCTTCTCTTTCTTCTCAAGGTCTGCTGAGTATTTCTTGTAGTTCTTCAATCTCGAGCCACCTTTCTTTTTCCACATCTTGTGGATTTTTCTTGAGATGAAAAATAGCTCATCATCATCTTCTAACTCTTCTTCACTTGAAGAAGTGGACTCTACTTTTGACTCTTCTGCCTTTAGAGATTTTGGTAATTCGTCCTTTGGATGGTCTGGAAGACTGATTCTTTTTGATGAGGATGACTTTTTTGGTGTTGTCTGATTTGGCTTATGAGCTTTCAGAGCCAAAGACTTGCCCTTTTTCAACTTGGCATCTCCTTGCAGCTCTTACTCATGCAGCATTAAAATTCCCACAAGCTCTTTAAGAGGCAAATAGTCTAAGTCCTTGGAAGCTCTAATGGTTGTGACTTGAGGTCTCCATTGCTTGGGCAAGCTGCGAAGAATTTTGTCAACATGCTCGAAATTTTTGAAACTTTTACCAAGGTTTCAAAGTTTATTTAAAATAGTTTGGAATCTAGACAACATATTGGCTATGGTTTCTTTTTCTTCCATAGCTAAGAGTTCATATTCTCTGGTAAGAACACTTATCCTTTTTACTTGTGAGGACCCTTCATAAGTTATTATGAATGTGTCCCATATGTCTTTGGTAGATTTGAACTGGCTTATCTTTTTATGCTCAGTTTCTGAGATGCATGCATGTATTGCATTTCTTGCTCTAGAGTTGAGGATGAATCTGTTCTTCTGTGCCTCAGTCCATTGTTCTTTTGGAATCTCAACTTCATTATCATCAACTAGAATATAATCTCCATTTTCTACGACATCCAGCATGTCTATGTGACATGATTCAAAGTATGTCTCCATTCTTTGTCTCCAATGTGAAGTTTTTTCCCTTGAAGATTGGGGGTTTGTGTCGACCCTTCTCCATCCTTGTGTAGGATCTTTAGCTCTGTATTTGTGAAGAGAGTTATCAGAGACTGAGCTCTGATACCAACTGAAATACACAAGAACACATTAGAAGGGGGGGGGGGGTTGAATAGTGGGTTTAAAACTTTTCGCAAATACTATTAGTTCACAAGTTGCCTTCTTAGATATGTTTGTTTAAATCAGCAAATATATCCTTGCAAGGCAAAGCTTTGAAAGACTTTCCAAAAGAGCATAGTGGGCAAGATAAATATATGTCATCACGAGACAACAAATGAGAACTTGTTTTATATTGGTTCACTCAACTTGAGCTACGTCTAGTTCTCCTTTAACAACTATTAAAGGGTTCCACTATAATCAACTAATTATAAAACAAGTATTCTTCACTGCCACTTTTGGCTACAAGTATTCTTTATGTCACTTTTGGCTTGGCTACAAGTATTCTAAATCACTTTTGGTTACAAGTATGAATCTCCCCTTGAGATTATACTTCCCATGTATTCTTTTATCACTAAGCCACTCCTGGCTTTCTATACAATTATGTATAAGATTCAGATAACTCTCAAAGAGAGGATGTAAACAAGTATTGAATCTTTATGAACTTATAAAAGGTGGTGTTTTCTTTTTCTCTTAGCTCGTGTCCAAGATTTTTCTTGGAGTTCTTTTATTTGCTGTATAGATTGATTTGAGTTATTCTGTTCTAGTTCATTTTTTTCTCCTTGTTGCATGGAAGCATCTTTATATATTGAGCTTCATGAATTTGAACGTTGGAGAAGACTTGTTTCCGTTGTCTCACAGTAAAGTGTTGAAGTAGCTTTGACTGTGCTTGATGTGACAGGAGCAGGTTTTTGTCTCTGTTATAATTAGCTTTTAGCATAAGGTGTGCATCTCGATGTTGATTTGTCTTTTAGCTGTATCTACACACTTTACATAGTTCGAGACATACAAGTAATATGAGGAATCAAAGAGAATAATGTCAAAGAGTATCTCCCTTTCTTTCTGTCACAATAGTGGCTTTATTTGTGTAGAGAATTAATTATAAAGCACGTATTCCTCAACATATGTGGTAGACTTCATTATGTTCTTGCACAAGCATAGTCTAGTCTAACTTACTATGGTTTGTTCGTGCCCAAACAGTGAGTGTCTGGTTTAACAGACATAGTCTGGTATGACTTGCTATGATATGGAATGAAGAACTTGGTTTGTTCTTGCCCTAGACATCATTTGGCTTAGCATCAAACATCGTCTAACTTAGCATCAAACATTGTCTAGCTCAATTTCAAACATTGTTTGACTTAGTTTTGCGTTGTTTGACCGTGTTCCATACATGGTCTAATCTAGTACATATGCATAGTCTGGTCCAAGACTCGTGTTGTTTGTCCCAAGACTTCACATACTCTGTTTTGAGACCGTTTGTATGGTCTGGTCTATAGACTTTGCATGAGTTCTTCCAAGGTATTTATAGTCCTTTGAGAGCTTTATTTCAGTCTGATTACAAGCATTTAGTGCATGATTTAATCATTTATCAATTATCAGACAGTTAAGATGAAAGTGAGAGTTAGAGTGATTACACCATTGTCTATTCTCACTTTATTTTCTGAAATCACTTAGTCTGAAATCATTAGTCGATCAAATATTATCACATTTGTTATCATCAAAACCTATCAAGGTATTAGGGGTTAGACATCATCAAATGTCTTGGTTCTAACAAATACCACTACCACCTTTCGTTCAGTACCTCAATGATCACGTGGACTTTCGGCTCCGCCATCTAAATAGAAAACGTAAGGGTGAGACTTCCTTGCTTCGTCAAAGCACGGCAAACATAATGCGACTAAAATTGTCTGATACGACTATAAAACACGACGGTATAGTTATCTATCGAATACTCTCATATCCTATATTGCTAATGCGACTAAAAGTTGTCATTCATTCTTATTGGCCAACCGCCATTGGAACATCCAAGACTTAGTGGACTTACACATTTAAGATCGAGACAACTGAAGGGAGTACACCTTTTGCCACGGTAGAATGGTAAGGCTCTCACTAACTGAAAATGTCTCGCATGCAGTTAGGGTTGCTAAGTCTGGAATGGGCTCAAATGGTCCAACCTAGTGCCATACCCCCTAGGACAAAAGTGTCCTTGCGATAATCTCCCATGTACCAGCTGTGGTCATCCAATCTTTGAGGATTTATTCCTCAACACTCCTCACCGATATTTATCTTCTTCGTCGTTATAGGGTCTCTACTACACTTGGTACTAACGACGATAATTTGGAGAAAAAGGGTCGGAGACCTCGTCGTCACCCTATATAATACTCATTCTCGAGAACATCATCCTCTGGCACCCTCGGTGCAAACATCTCCAATTGTCTCGTCCATCAAAGAAAATTATTCAGCTTGCCACCCTATACAACGTCTCAAGCCTCGTACTCCTGATGTCTTGTTGCGTACACGCGTTCTAATATGCGCAAAGCAATGTATCATAAAATTTAACATGAATATAAATATATTCAGGTATATATTTTTATTCACTGCTGCCACAAGGATTCATTCCAAGATCCTTATGACTATCACACAAATAAACACACTGACAATTTCATACTGATAATCTAGTGTAGAATTTTCACACGTCCGTGAGTCTAACCCAACGGATCTATTCATACAACTAATACTATATCAGCATGTCTCTACTTAGTTCTAGGGTTCAAAATCACATAATTACAATCACAAATCATCAGACATCCCACACACATAAGCACTTTATATCTTAGTCAAATTTCCATGAAACTTGCTTTTTAGACAAGTCATATAGCTGAAAAATAAGGCAGATTGCGAGCACGATTTGAGACTCTAAAACTATTCAAAAATTCATTTTGATTTTATATTTTTGAAGCATGTTAACCTAGCTTCAAAAAGAAGTATATTACTCTGCAAACAGAAATCTATAAAAATTATTAAAATTCAAAGAGGCAGGATGAACAAACACTACTAGAAAATTGACTTATGCCTACGGACCAAAATTGTCACTATAAGTTATAAATGCGTAGGTAAATATACCATAAACTTTGTCCTACGGACCATTTGCTCGTCAACTTTGAGGAGGCGTATAGTGACGGATAATAGTCCGTCACTATAAGTTTTACCTACGGATTTATTTTTGCCTACGGTTATATTTGACCATCACTATATGTAGTTCTTACAATTCAAAATACGCATAGGTAAAAGTGATAACTTTTAGACGCAGTCTCTTTCTGTAGGTAAACGTATTAACTTGTTCTTACAATTAAAAACTGTAGGTAAAAGTTATTGGCTTGTACATATAACCTCCAACTGTAGGTAAAAGTCATAAACTTATACCTACGATTGAAGGCTGACTGTAGGTAAAAGTCATTACTATTTTTATTATTATTATTATTACTAATGATATTGTTTTATAATTAAAAATAACATTGACTAATATTTTTATTGGATTTTATAATTAAAACCCAATAAAGAACTAACATGAGCTTAAAACAGGTTAATCCAAACCTTTAATATGGCAAAACATTCAACCAACTATACAATCCAAAAAAACAACAAATGAGTAGTGTTAACAAAGTTGGGGGGACCAAAACCACACCTCAATGTAGAACTAACATGAGATTCGAATCTAAAATCTAACAATACAATCCGAATACTATCTAAGTCCATGCATAGGGTAACCCAAGCTATCTACCACTCTGCAAGTGTTCTATGAATACAATCCTGAAGACTTTGCAGCCAAGAAATATGAAGTATTGCAGACAATTTTCACCGCTGTAAAACATAAAAGATAGCACACATTTCAGTAATAATTCAACAAATGAAATCATGTTGCAGTCCAGTACAGCTACAACAAGAACATCGCAAACCAATGTAGCCAGGGTCAATTCTAGCTAGAATATTAACTAAGAGGAAATACAATAGGAAAAAGGAGAAATAGAGATAAGCAAACACCACATATTAATAATGCAATTCCAGTACTACATCAAAGTTGATCTACAATTGGCAGCCAGAACAGCTAGGATTCAATTGATCCACAGCTGATCTGATGTAACCAGAAATTCAAACCAAATCAGCAGCAACAAGTAAAACAATCCAAATTAGAACCCAACAGCTAGGATTTTTCCTGTACTAATTCAATTGATGTATGACATAAAATAATTGTCTTACTTTAAAATAAAAGTTTTAGTAATGGTAGAACATTGATAAACTAGTCATGTGTCAATCATCATAAAAGAAAATTAATCAAAGATAAACCAGTCAAGTGTCAATCATCATAACCTCCATAATCAAGAAGGAAAACAAATTTATTGAAGCTCATTTCTACTAGTAAGAGAACAGTTTCAACTCACCATTATTTGGGATCACTTGTAGTTTGATGATTTTCACCAAAAGAATCATTTGTAGGCACCTATATATATATATATAAATCTTTGTTAAATATCATATAGTTGATTTCTTTTAATAAGTTGAATTACAAGAATTTATACCTCTTGATCTATAGCTTCTAAAACTTGATTGATTTGTGGATCTTCTACAAATCGCACTTTCAAAACAGCAAGCAGATTTCCTAGCAAATTCTCTAATTTCTGAATTCTATTGTTTGCACAAGAGCTTTAAGATGAGTTTGTTTGACGTGGAAGCTTGCCAACACAATGTACACGTCCTCTTGTTTGACCATTATTCTTAATGGTATTCAACTTTCTTCAATTTCCCATATTGCACTGACTAAACTTGTCCAAAAACAAAAATAAAAAAATAGATATTACTTTCTTCATACCAACCAGGACAAAGTTTTTTTTGCTCAAAGGGTAATAAGTGGGTGTAAATGTAATTACTTGAAATATCAAGCATTCATGAGCCAATAAAACTTTATCAACATAATTATAATTAAAAACATAAACACAAAACAAAAAAATAAACACAAGAATAATAATGAACTACAAGAACAGAAAACATAAAAAGTCTTCTTCACTCTCATCAATAGTAATGTTAACAAAATGTTCAATACAAGTATACTAAAAGTGCTTAACAAACCAAATGGAAACAAATAAGAAGAAATCTTCTTCACTCTCATCATCCTCTATATAATTATCATCCTGGTCATGTGGTACAATGTTCTCCATGGGTATTGTAACTTCAATGATATCATTATTATCATCAACTTCGGGTTTGATCAAATTATTATCATGTATCTCTTGTAAGACTTGTTCATTCCCTTGATCTATGTCATTGGACTGCTCATCACCCATATCATATACATCTCTAATTTTAGCATGCACAACAACAAGCCAATCATTTTGTGTTTTATTCTCCACATAGAATACTTTCTTAGCTTGAGAGGCAAAAACAAATGGATCATCACATATATCATTCCCAGTATGTTGTAAATAATGGAAATTTACTATTGTCATACCAAAATTATCAATTTTGCAGCCCCTATTTATATCAACCCAATCACACTTGAAAAGTACAACCTTATGTCTTCTTAAATAATGCAATTGAATTATATTTGTTAGTGCACCATAGTAGTTGATTTCTCCTTCCTTAGGGTGTTTATCTCTTGAACTCGTGTAACTTCTTGTCTTAACAATTACAACAATGCCACTGTTTTGAGTCTTTAAACACTTTTCACGCCTCTTTGTATGAAATCTAACTCCATTAACAATGTACCCACTATATCGTCTCACTATTTCTAGTGGATCACATGCTAACCACTTGATATCATTTGTCACTAGAGTGCTACCTTGCTCTTCCAATCGAGTAACCTACCACAATTTTATTTCAAATGGTTAAAATTTTAAATGAATGTAAAACTTAATATTATTGATGCTAACACTTACTTGTTTGCGGAACCAATCAGGAAATTTGTTACTATGAATTTTGTCAACTTTATATGGAGATAGCCGACGATTCCATCTCTTAATCATATCAGTGTGTTCTCTATGTAAAGTTAATAGAAATATATTAAACAAAACTTCAATAACTAAATATAAACATGAAAGAAATTGTCTTACTTTTGAAAGGAGTCAATATTATTGCTATTAAAAAGCACATATCTATGTGCTTGAAGCAATGTTGTCTTATCAAGAGAAATTCGAGAAGCTCTTTTTCTCTTCTTCACATTAAACCCAACTTGTTTCTTTCTCCCTAGTGGTCTACCTCTAGGATTTAAAACACTTGTATTTTCCACATAAGAATCATCATTCCGAATAGATCGATTAAAATGAGTTTCCACCCCAAAGAGATATCTTGAACAAAATATTAAGCATTCATGAGCTAGATATCCTTCTACAATAGATCCTTCTGGATGTGCTCGATTACAAACAAATGACTTTAGAGTCAAAAGGAACCTAAAGATAAGTTTTAGGTAACAAATTAAGATAATATAGTTTACTTTATAACTTTAGAATTTTATTTAAATGATTAAAAAAATCCATGCCTTTCAATAGGATACATCCATCGATAATATACAGGACCTCCAACTCTTGCCTCATGTGCCAAGTGGATTACCAAATGTACCATTACAGTGAAAAAAGAAGGAGGAAAAATTCTTTCTAGTTGGTATAATGTTTGAGCTACTTGATGCTCTAAATTATGCTCATGGAGCACCTTTCCACACAACTCTTTGAAGAAACAACAAAGATTGGATATAGCTAAACTTACTTGGTTAGGCAAACAACCTTTCATAGCTATAGGAAGGAACTCTTGCATTAAAAGATGACAATCATAACTTTTGAGACCAAATATTTTCTGTTCCTTCACTTGTACACATCTTGAAATATTAGACAAATATTCATCTGGAGCTTTGATTTTTTTTAGGACTTCCAAAAATGTTTCTTTCTCCTTTGAAGTCATTTGGTAACAAGCTTTAGGAATATATTGTTTACCTTGGATGCATCTTTGGATGTAATTGTTTTCTTATGTTCATATCTACAAGATCATAACGTGACTTATCATTATCCTTTGTCTTTCCTTCTAAATGTAACAACGTCCCAATAATGTTATCATAAACATTCTTTTCTATATGCATCACATCAAAATTGTGATGAAGAATGTTATGTTGCCAATAAGGCAACGAGAACAAAATACTTCTCTTCTTCCATGGTGACCAACTCCCAACTCCCAACTCCATGATCTTCCATTTGTCTCAAAATAGAAGCTCCACTAGGTAGATTAGGTAGAGCTCTAAACTCTTGGGTTCCATCAAAATCTCCTTTATTGTATCTCCACTTATGGCTAGGCTCTAACCAACGACGATGACACATATAACAAAACTTTCTACCATAATACAACCATTTTGAGGGAGTCTCCAAATTGCAACATGGGCATGCATGTTTACCTTTAGTGCTCTAACTAGACAAATTTGTATATGTAGGAAAATCATTAATAGTCCACATAACTGCACCACGCATCTAGAATGACTCTTTTTTATGCGCATCAAAAGTCCTCACACCAATTTCCCATAATTCCTTTAATTCTTCTACAAGAGGTTGTATATAAACATCAAGGTTCATACCTGGACCTTTTGGACTAGGAATAAGCAATGAAAGTATAAAATTAGGTTACTTCATAAACATCCACGGAGGAAGATTATATGGAATCAAGACAACAGGCCAAGTGCTATGGGAAATTGTCCTAGCTTTGAAAGGATTAAAGCCATTAGAAGCCAAACCTAGTCTAACATTACAAGCATCATGAGAAAAATCAGGATATTGATGATTAAAATCCTTCCAAGCAAATGAATCAGTTGGATGCCTCAAGAGTCCATCTTTTTTTCGACCATCTTCATGCCATGTCATAGAAGAAGCTATTTTTGATGATCCAAAAAGCCTATGTAGTCTAGGTAAAAGAGGAAACCAACGAAGAATCTTTGCAAGTATTTTTTTTCTACATTCAATGTCATCGGGATTGCATTTCCATCTTGAGAACTTGCATTTGGGGCAAATTTTAGCATCAGCCAAATCCTTCCTATACAGTATGCATTCATTGGGACAAACATGAATTTTTTCATATGATAGACTCAATCCTGAAATAATCTTCTTTGTATCATAAAATGATTTAGGCAAAGTATTTTCTTTTGGTAGTGCATCACTTAATAACTCTAACAACATTGAAAATTTTTTATCAGTCCACCCATTTAGACACTTTAAGTGATATAAATGTACAAGGAATGACAATTTTGTAAACTTCTTACAACCAGGATAAAGACTTTGGTCTGCCTCCCTTAACAACTTATAAAACTTATCTGAATTATTACCCTCTTCAAATTGTTGAACATTTGGTTTAGTCATGAATGTTTTAGAATCTCCATCCTCCATGTTGACATTTGTATCATCACTCTCATTAATTGCATGCATTGCAAATGCATCATGAATTAGTGTGTCCATATCATGATCAAACTCCTCTTCCACTTGAGATGTACCCAAAGTTTTAGAACCAAGACATTTGATGATGTTTGACCCTTAATACCTTGATAGGTTTTGATGATAACAAATGTAATAATATTTAATCAACTGATGATTTCAGACTAAGTGATTTCAGGAAATCAAACTAAGAACAGACAATGGTAAATTCTCTCAACTTAAAACCTATGCTCTAACTATCTGATAACTTATAATGGTTAAATCTAGCACTGGAATTGCTTATAAACAAACTAAAATAAGCTCTTAATGGATCATGCAAAGTCTCCAAGCCAAACGATGTCTGATGCAAGGCCAAACGATGTCTAAGGCAGGCTAGACGATGTCTAATGCCAAGCTAGACAATGTTTGATGTTAAGCCAAATGATGCCTAAGGCTAGAACAAACCTTGTTCTCATTCCAAACCATACTAAGTCATACTAGACTATGTCTGTTAAGCCAAACATTGTCTGTGCATGAACAAACCATAGTAAGTCAGACCAGATTATGTCTATTAAGACAGATGCTGTCTATGCAGAAACAGAATGAAGTCTGTCATTGTGTTGACGAATACGTGCCTTTATAATTAATTCTATAGACAAATAAAGGCACTTTCGTAACAGAAAGAAAGGGAGATACACTTTGACATTATTTTTTTTGATTCCTCGTATTGCTTGTATGTCTCATATTATGTGAAGTGTGTAGGTACAACCAAAAGAACCAATCAACATTGGGATGCACACTTTTAGCCAAAAGACAACTATAACAGAGACAAAAACCTGCTCCTGTCACATCAAGAACAATCAAAGCTAGTTCAACACTCTACTGTGTGAGACAATGGAAAGAAGTCTTCTCCAACTTTCAAATTCATGAAGCTCACTATATTAGGATGCTTCCATGCAACAAAAATGGGTGGCGGAAAATTGAACGAAGTAATTCAAATCAATTTAGACAGCAAGCAAAAGCACACTAAAGAAATAGCCTTGAACACGAGCTAAGAGAAAAAGAGAAAACCATCATCTACAAGCTCAAAAAGATTCAACAATTGTTTACATCCTCTTTTTGAGAGTTATATGAATCTTATACATAAATTGTATAGAAAGCCAAGAGTGGCTTAGTGATAAAAGAATACTTGGGAAGTATAATCTCAGGGGGAGATTCATACTTGTAGCCAGAAGTGGCAGTAAAGAATACTTGTTTTGTAATCAGTTGATTATAGTGGAACTCTTTAATAGTTAAAGGATAATTGGACGTAGCCCAGGATTGAGTGAACCAATATAAAAAACAAGCTCTCATTTGCTGTCTTGTGATTACACTTATTTATCTTGCCTATTGTGCTCTTTTGGAAATTCTTTCTAAGCAATGCCTTACAAGGATATATTTGTTGATTTAAACTAACATATATCCAAGAAGGCAACTTGTGAACTAATAGTACTTGCTAAAAGTTTTAACCCATTATTCAACCCCCCCTCCCCCCCCCCCCCCCCCCCCCTTCTAGTGTATTCTTGTGTATTTCACAAAGAACTAGAAGAGTTGCCTTGTTCACCATGAAAGATCCAAGTAACATATCCTTTTAGGAATCCATTACTAATGATGTGTTCATAAACATTCATTCAAGAGCGCCACTTGCAATTGACACATTTGGTACAAGGGCATAAAACTTTTCCATCCTTGGATGATTTTTCAAATGCAAAATCCAAAAAATTTAGAATCCCTCTAATGTACTTCTCTTTATTGAGAGAGTTGTCATGTATCCAACTCTTATCCATTTGATAAAATAAACTACAAAAAAGTATAAAGTAGTAATTAATATAAACTCTTGGCTATTTTGATATAACTAGTCCAACTAATTCTCCTAAATATAACAATGGTCTTGAATTCTAACAAGGTGTAAAACAATAATAGTCTAAAATGTGCATATATAGACATACACCTGCCACTCTTCATTGCTCATGTACTTCACTGGTCCGAGAACATAAAGATTAGAATCATTGTCAAATTTTGTAGGAAATAGTAAAGGAACATATGCATGTAAAGAGAGAGAAAAGGAAGGAAACAAAAAGTATACTAAATAAAAAAGATAGTAAACAAATCCATAGTATATATGTATGTAAAAAAAAATACAGAGCCACAATCCAGCCTTGCTTAGGAAGATACTAACTAAAGAAGGATTTTTAATGAAATATAAGTAACTAAAGCAATGAGAAATGAAATTGGGATGTTGAAGAGGTGGGGGTGATATAATAGATAGATAGAGAGTAGTTGAAATGCACAAGAACACACTATAAGGGGGGGCGGGGGGTTGAATAGTGGGTTTAAAACTTTTCGCAAATACTATTAGTTCACAAATTTCCCTTTTGGATATATGTTAGTTTAAAACAGAAAATATATCCTTATAAGGCAAAGCTTTGTAAACACAAGACAACAAATGATAAATATTTGTAAACACAAGATAGCAAATGATAGCTTGTTTTTATATTGGTTCACTCAACGTGAGCTACGTCCAGTTCTCCTTTAACAACTATCAAAAGGTTCCACTATAATCAACTGATTACAAAACAAGTATTCTTCACTGCCATTTCTGGCTACAAGTATTCTCTATGCCACTACTGGCTACAAGTATTCTAAACCACTTCTAGTTACAAGTATGAATCTCCCCCTGAGATTATACTTCTCAAGTATTCTTTTATCACTAAGCCACTCCTGGCTTTCTATACAAAAATGTATAAGATTCAGATAACTCTCAAGCAGAGGATATAATCAAATGTTGAATCTACATGAGCTTGTAAAGGATGGGAGTTTTATTTCTCTTAGCTCGTGTTCAAGACTTGCTCTTAAAATACTTTCTCTTGTTGTCTAGTTTTTTTCGTTATTCAGTTCACGTTCTTTTGTTCATCTCTTTCTTGCTCCTTCCACACTTTTTCTTTTGTTTCATAGACGCTTCCTTATAAAGTTGGTTTTATGAATTTGAACGTTGGAGAAGACTTCTTTCCATTGTCTCACACAGTAGAGTGTTGAAGTAGCTTTGACTGTGCTTTATCTGACGGGAGCAGGTTTTTGTCTCTGTTACAGTTTGTCTTTTAGCTAAAAGTGTACATCCCAATGCTGATTGGTTCTTTTGGCTGTACCTACACACCTTACATAGTATGAGACTTGCAAGTAATACGAGGGATCAAAGAAAGTAATGTCAAAGGGTATCTCCCTTTGTTTCAGTTGCAGCAGTACCTTTATTTGAGTAAAGAATTAATTATAAAGCACGTATTCCTCAATACTTATGATAGTTTACGTTATGTTCCTGCATAGACAAAGTTTGGCTTAACAAACATAGTTTGGTCTTGATTAAGTATGGTCTATTCGTGCACAGACAGCGTCTGGCTTTAACAAACACATTCTTATTGAAAAGACATGGTCTGTTCTAGTCTTAGACATCGTCTGGCTTAACAAACACATTCTTAATTAAAAGACATGGTCTGTTCTTGCTTGAGACATCGTCTGGCACTAGGCATTAGACATCGTCTTGACACTTGGCATCAGACATCGTCTGGCCTTGGCTTCAGACATTGTTTGACCTTGGGATATAGCATAAACAATTAAGAACTTATTTAAATCTATTTAAAGCCAATTTCAGTGCTAAATTTAACCATTATAAGTTCTAAAACAGTTAGCGCGTAGGATTTGAGTTGAGAGATTTTTACCATTGTCTGTTCTTACTTTGATTTCCTGAAATCACTTAGTCTAAAATCATTAGTTGATCAAATATTATTACATTTGTTATCATCAAAATCTATCAAGGTATTAGGGGTTAGACATCATCAAATGTCTTGGTTCTAACAGTAGTGGCTCTTTAACTATAGAGTCTTGATGATTAAGTAGGAGACTTTGTCTCCACTCTGTCTACCTCTAAATTCTAGCTACCTCTCCACCACCTTTTTATGGCCTCCAAAGAGAGAGAAATTGAAAAAAAAAAAAGCAACATCAATTTATAGCTAGAAAAAAAAAATACAAATTAATATAGGTTATGAACCTTCCATGTTTTAACCCTATTGTACTATACGTGATAGACACCTAGTATATGTCAATCGTCATAAAAAAATAGAATTTCACAAAGTTGCATTTTTTTTACCTGGAATTTCAGTCCAAAAGATGGTTTAGAATCCCAGCATCCCAACGAGGTTGGCACACAGGGAAACATAAACCAAACAACCAGCTGTATTTTATTAAAGAAGATAAAAAGGGGAAAAGAGTACAAATACAATTACAAATGGGGGGACCAAACCAAACCCATTAAGAAAAAATGAAGCTTAATCAAACCTATAATGTGGCATTCCACATTGATCCCTAAAAAATAACGTTCCCAGCCAACTAGGCTTACAAGCAAACCAAGTGTGCTCTACTCTATGAACTAGTCCAAAATGCACAAGTGCATCAACACATGCATTTCCCTCTTTATGGATATGTGAAACAAAAAATCTAATGGATTTACAAAGAGTGAGCATGTTGGACCACCTTCTCCTAATGATCCATGGTGTGATGTTTGGATTAGAAAAAGCTTGTATAGTGAGTGTAGAATCACATTCAAGCCACAAGGCCCTCCAATTTCAATCTAATCCACTGCTTGCATTGCTGCAAATAATTCAAAATAAAAAGTTGTTTGTACTCCAATGAATTCTGTAAAACCACCCCTAAAGCTGCTAGAGTGGTCGCGAAAGATGGCACCTGAAGCAGCAGAGCCAGGAGATCCATAGGCTGCCCCATCAGTATTGCATTTGATTATACCAACTGCAGGAAGACACCACAATACTGATCTAATTTTTGGAGAGGGAGAGGGCTATAGTTTGATGTTGAAATGCTTGATAAAAGCAAACTCAAATTCTAGAGATAGAATTTTCTTTTAAATGAGACCAAAAACAAAATTCACCACTTATAAAAACATATTTCTGTGTGCAGTATTGACTAAACGACTTTCTCTGGGTCAGGCCAAGGTGTGCATTAAATCTTGTGAAGCAAACATCATTTTTTATGGGCTCACTTGCAAAGTTTGTTTGACCCACTCGACCTTTAGGTGGTTCTTGTAGAATTATTGAAAAACATTCACAACAAATTGTACAGTACACAATTGTGTATATATAGAAACGAGAAAGAATGAAATTTTAATGAATATATATTAACTAATTATAAAATTTAATGGTGAGTGACTGACTTCTCATTTCATAATAAGTTGAAATGATAATAAAAAAAAAGCATATTCATGTGGGTACTTAATGGATTATTTAAGTTATTTAATTTTTATTATTATTAAAATATATGACGTGTCGTTATTTATATAAATATTTATTATAACAATTTCAACATTAATTTTTTTTAAATACATAAATCTAAGTAAAATTATAATATCCACCAAAACAATAAATATCTTATTGTAATAGATGTTCTAATGATTTCAAACGTTTGTACTACGATATGTCATTAATATTTGTCACTTTTTTACAACTATATTTTATTTCATGCATCAATCTCTATGCTTAAAACATAATGACAAGGTTATATCATATATGATAAACAAGATCAAAGACACGTGATAATGCTCAGAAACACTGTGACTATAAGAGTATCAGAAAGAATAAAGATGTCAAAAGTATCCTATCTATGATCTAATTACTCACAAGTCATTATACATAACTTATTAACTGAACTATTTAATTCGGTTTAAATTGTTGAATAAAACTATAGGACTAGATGATGGACCCACTCTATTCGTTTCCTGCAACCGAGCCACACATTTATTTTGGACTAATTGATTATGACAGAAAACAACAAAATTCTTTACATGGGAAAGCAGTGGATGCAGCTTTAGGTCAGAAAATAAACTTCAAAATATGTGCTTAGACAATTTTGTTAACTCTTATTTCCCCTTCTCATCATATTAGCCATAAAATTTGGTTTTATAATCAAATGTGTAATAATTCAAGAATTGATTCAGAACTGAATTGGTTTAAAAAAATATATCTAAAATTAATCTTATTTTAAATTGATTTTGAACAGATTTTTAAAGTTTAAATTGATTTTGAATCACTTTTGAAATGATTTTTTAACCGAACATTTCTAAAAAACAATCCAGTTTTCCTTTTCAAAACTGAATCGAATGAAAATCGGTTCAGTTCCTATGTAGTTTTGATTTGGTTCTTGTTTTTTTCACACCCCTTAATGTGAGACTAATAATGACTATCAGACTGAAGTAATTTCAGAATATTAAGTAACTAATGTTATTGCATAACATATTAGTTCCAATGTATAATTACATAGGAAAAAACTAGTCTTACATTTTTAAGGTGGTTCCCTTTTGAATCCCATGATGGACCTCTGCTCTCTGCACGGTAAAATTGGAAGCCTGCACAAAGGTGCAATTGCAACAATTGCAGAATGTAGGCAACAGAGTGTGGGGCACAGTCAGGGAAAAGCTTCACCAAATAAAACAATTTTAAGATGAGCTTCACATCTGAATCAAAAGTAAAAACCATTCAGCCAGAACCAAAATGAGTAGTAGTGGTTTAGTACAAAGAATAATGTGGTAGAAGTTACATTTTCTTAGCAGAGTAATTCTTGATTAAGTACTTCATAGAAACCAAGAGTGCTCAGTAGTTTAATTTCCTCCTAGTCATTGAATAAACCATTGGTGTTGTGTCAAAGCATGGCACTTACTTTTACATGAAGAGTTCCAAATTCAGTTTCCAGCCCAATAATTCCCTGAAGAAGAGATTAATTACAAATAGCCTTGAAAAATAAGATAACACATCCTAAATTGGTCATAAAGAAACTAGTAAGATAATTTTCACAACGTAGGCAATAATCTGCCTAAGATAAATTCCATTTAATCAATGTGTAGCTTTTAGAATCATTAATTTTAAAAAGTAATAATATGAACCCTATTGGTGTTTCAATACACCGAACCTCTCTTACCTCTCCTTTTCCAAAGATGAGACCATAAGTCCAACTAACTGCTTCTTACTCTTCTGCGTCTATCTGTTTAGGGGATAAGCTGTCCTTTTGTTTCTTCAAACAACACTAAAATAATAAAGTTTAATACAGTGACTTCTAAGCTCAGGTTAATTAGTTTTATGCCTTCAAAAACAAATGAAAATAAGGAACTAGAATAGTTTATAAGTTTAATGAAGTTTAGCAGTTAACACAAGCACACAAGCAATTGACCATCACACAACAGCAACTACACAAAAAATTTCAAAACACAATGTCAACATAAACCAAATGCATCCATAACCCCTAAGTGGAATCAACGGCACGAATCATTTTGTTCCGTATATTTGATCTAACCAGCTCCAACTTGAGTAATAGCAGCTTAAATTCAAAAAAATTGCAAGATTCTAAATCACACAACAACAACTACAGAAAATCTCAAAGCACATGAATAGAAATGAATAAAGAGATTCAAGAGTCAAATATGAAATGAATCATAGATATAGTTTGAGAATGAATACAAAGATTAGGATACCTAATAACATCAACGAGAATACGAAGCTTTGAGAATTGAACAGAGGTGATTCTCGAACAAATGATTGAATAGAGGTGAATCATGAAAGCTTCGAACAGACTTCGATTCAAATCTAAAACGAGATGATTTCACTTGCGTTGGAGGCTATGGAAAAGGAACAAGTGCAAGAATAAATAGAGAGATTGAGATACCTTATAACTTAGGGCGAAGCTCAGGATATTTGAATTATTTACGGCAAAGCTCGAACAGATTTCGTAGGCATATGAATTTCTTTGTTAAAGTGAGAAGGAAGACACTCAAGTGATCAAAGAATGATGATAGCAAACAGAAAAGCTTGGAAGTTAAAAGATCGTGTATGCAATAGAGAAGGAAGAGAAGAAGTAGAAACCCTCCTTCTCGCTATGTATATTTACTCTTTTCCTTTGCACTGTGTCTACTTTACTCTTTTTCTTTCTTTCTTAATTTAGTGCATTTTTTTTTTGTTTTTTCTTCAATTTATTTCTTAGTTTATTATTACTGAAACCTTATAACATTATCAACAATAATAATTACTCGTTGTCCTTTTTTTATTATATTATTATAAAATTTTACCTACACTAAACATTTATAGGTAAAAGTATTTTTCTAATTTTACCTACAAAAAAATATACTTGTAGGTAAAAGTGCCTGCAGACATATGGTTCTTTTCTTATAATGTTCGTAGGTAGATGTATTTTAAAAGTTTTACCTACATCGATTAGTCATAGGTACAAGTCTTTTAAAGTTTTACTTACACTATTTGTTTGTAGGTAAAAGTCTTTTTTAAATTATATTTTTATTATATTATTATTAAAAATTTCCTACACTCAATATTTGTAGGTAAAAGTATTATTTTAATTTTACCTACAAAAAGATATACCCGTAGGTAAAAGTGCCTGTAGGCATATGGCTATTTTTTTTAGTGAGAATAGAATTTTATTAGACCTTAGCTTACTAATTTGATGTTTTCTCAACCTTTAGAGATCCAGACTTTGAAAATCTTTTACCAATTAAAGCTAATACAATTATGTTTAAAAAAATGTATATTTGGTTCAAAAACTATTTCCCTATCATTCTTTATAGAATTTATACCTAGTTTTGTTCCAGCACCAAAATAATCAGTTTTGGTTTCTCTATTTCACTAACAAAGACACAATTAAATTATGAGTTAAATTCAAAAAATTTTGCTTAATACATGGTTAGAAATATTGTTTTACCTAGTTTAATAAATGATAATCACCTTTTGAAAATTATTACTACGTAAGTGCAGAATTAGATAAATTCAAACACAACCAGCCCCTAATTACAAAACAGAACAGTTTCTTTGTAACTTATGGATGAACTTGAATTGCCATTATCTAAAAACATGCTAGAACCAAGACATTTGATGATGTCTAACCCCTAATATCTTGATAGGTTTTTATGATAACAAATGTAATAATATTTAATCAACTGATGATTTCAGACTAAGTGATTTCAAGAAATCAAAGTAAGAACAGACAATGGTAAATTCTCTCAACTTAAAACTAATGCTCTAACTGTTTGATAACTTATAATGGTTAAATCTAGCATTGAAATTGCTTATAAACATACTAAAATAAGCTCTTAATGGATCATGCAAAGTCTCCAGGCCAAACGATGTCTAAGGCATGATGTCTGATGCAAGACCAAACGATGTCTGAGGCCAGGCCAAACGATGTCTGATGCTAAGCTAGACGATGTCTGAGGCCAGGCCAAACGATGTCTGATGCTAAACTAGACGATGTCTGATGCTAAGCTAGACAAGGTCTGATGCTAAGCCAGATGATGTCTAAAGCTGAGCCAGACGATGTTTAAGGCTAGAACAGACTATGTCTTTTAATTCAAAATGTGTCTGTTAAGCCAAACGCTGTTTGTGCACGAATAGACCATACTTAATCAAGACCAAACTATGTCTGTTAAGTCAGACTTTGTCTGTGCAGGAACAGAACATAATCTGTCATTGTGCTGAGGAATACGTGCCTTTATAATTAATTTTATACACAAATAATGGCACTTCTATAATAGAAAGAAAGGGAGATACTCTTTGACATTACTTTCTTTGATTCCTCGTATTCCTTGTTTGTCTCGTATTATGTGAAGTAGGTACAACCAAAAGAACCAATCAGCATTGGGATGCACACTTTTAACTAAAAGACAATCTGTAACAAAGACAAAAACCTGTTTCTGTCACATCAAGCACAGTCAAAACTACTTCAACACTCTACTATGTGAGACAACAGAAACAAGTTTTCTCCAACATTCAAATTCATGAAGCTCACTTTATAAGGATGCCTCCATGCAACGAGAAGACTAATGAACTAGAACAGAATAACTCAAATCAATCTAGACAACAAGAGAAAACACTCTGAGAAAAGGTCTTAAACACGAGCTAAGAGAAAAAGAAAATATCTATCCTTTACAACTTCACATAGATTCAATATTTGTTTATATCCTCTCTTTGAGAGTTATCTGAATCTTATACATATTTGTATAGAAAGCTAGGAGTGACTTAGTGATAAAAGAATACTTGGGAAGTATAATCTCAGGGGGAGATTCATACTTGTAACTAGAAGTGGTTTAGAATACTTGTAACCAGGAGTGGTATAGAGAATACTTGTAGCCAAAAGTGGCAGTGAAGAATACTTGTTTTGTAATCAGTTGATTATAGTGAAACCCTTTAACAGTTGTTAAAGGAGAACTGGACGTAGCTCAGGTTGAGTGAACTAGCATAAAAACAAGCTCTCATCTACTGTCTTGTAATTACATATATTTATCTTGCTCACTATGCTCTATTGGAACGACTTTCTAAGCTTTTCCTTACAAGGATATATTTGCTTATTTAAACTAACATATATCCAAGAAGGCAACTTGTGAACTAATAGTATTTATGAAAAAGTTTTAAACCCACTATTCAACCCCCCCTTCTAGTGTGTTCTTGTGTATCTCAAAACGAGAAGGGAGAAACGAGAATGGGAGAAAATGTGAGAAAGGAAATTGTGTTATTGTAATGTGAGAGTGAAATTGAGGGAAAATAAAGGATTTGAATTCTTAAATAGTGATGCTTTATGGTGGAGTAGTGTAGTAGTGGAGGGAAGAAAAATTTTAGTGAGTGAAGAGGGAGAGGGATGAATGTGAGTTAAGAATAAGAAAAAGAGCGCATAAGAATTGTTTATAAAATAATAATATTAGTAGGATAATATATTTAGTTAAATATTGAGATTCTTTGCACCTATAGTACAGGGTTCTAGTCTATGCTTGTTCAGATAGCCGAATATAAAATTCACGTGTCAATTTGAAATTTCAATTGATACTTGAATTATATTTTCTCGGTTACCAAAAATAATTATACTATATAAATCAATATATATATATATATATATATCACATGAGCACTTTAATTAATTAAATTAAACAATCATATACACCTTAATTTAACTACACTCGATTCTATAATTATTCAATCATTTTAATTTAATTAAATTCAAAACTATAATTCGAGTTATAATTTTTAGGGTGTTACAATGGTATGTCTTAACTACGCGTTGTTTGGCCATGTTCCATACATGGTCTGATCTAGTACTTATGCACAGTTTGGTCTTAAACTTGTATCGTTTGTCCACGACTTCACATAGTTTGTTCCGAGATTGTTGTATGGTCTGGTCCAAGACTTTGCGTAAGTCATTCCAAGACTTCACATGGTCAATTCCAAGACCTTTATAGTCTGTCCTCATGAATTTCTCATGGTCTGTTCTGAAGTTTATCTTAATCTAATTAAAAGCATTTTGGGTGCTTGTTAATTTATTAAGCGTTATCAGACAATTAAGATAGAGAGTGAGATTGAGAGATTATACCATTGTTTGTGATCAATTTGATTCCCCGAAATTACTCAATTTCAAATCATTAGATGATCAAATATTATCACATTTGTTATCATCAAAATCCATCAAAAGATTAGGGGTCAGACATCATCTAATGTCTTGGTTCTAACAATCTCCCCCTCTTTGATGATGACAACACATGTTATAATTTTGATTAATAAACAATGAATCACATAGAATAATATATCAAAGTGCAGATATTTCATATTAGTTAATGATGTGCAATTATAAACATGATGAACTCCCCCTGAGTCTATCATGCATATGCATATGACAATTTAGAACATGAAATAGCTAAAGCGAATAACATCAGATAGTATAAGAATTTAAAGAAAATTAGTGAACCAATCACTATTTTTATTGAAAACTTTAAGCATTGTCTAAAATAAAACTTTCTATACATCCAAAATTCTCTCCCCCTTTGTCATTAACAAAAAGAGTGGAGAATGGAGTAGAAAACGCCATCACGGTCATGGTTTGGAAGGTGGGGTTGACTATTTGGTTAAGGATTCTCTAGCTTTCGATGGAGCAGTGGTTGCAGGAGAATCTTCAGTTGGCGGTGGTGGAGATGGAGGTGCAGCAGTGTGTGGAGCGAGGAGAGTAGTAAGTGATGCATTGAAAGTAATGGTCACTTCCTTGATGATGCTGGCTCCATGCTCTTCCAATCTGGTATCAATATGAGCAGCTATTCTGAAATCTATATATGAGTCAATCTTCTTAGGATCAGTCGAGTAATCAATCAAGAGGGGGGGAGTGAATTGATTTATCGTAAAGTGATAGATTCTTTTCCTCAAAAAGATTTTTCACCACCGCTCTTGAGGTTTTAATAAAAGCGTTTTCAGAGAATGTTATATTGATTGAATAAACCAGAAAAACAACCTCAGCTTAAGATAGAAATGATTTAGAACAAATTATCTTGATATAGATCAAATGCTAAATTGAAATAGATCAAGGGATAGAGAGAAAGAGCCTGTTGATTTATACTGGTTTGATCAACCACCGATCTACATCCAGTTCTCCCTTTCACCAATGGGTTCCACTATGAATTTGATTACATACACCATGTACACACAATTCACAGCAAATCCTGATTTCACAACCTGAAACAGGAACCTAGAAAATTGAATGTGAAAACACCATTTACCATCCAATTTCTAAACTCTAGAACAACACAATTCTAGAAATAAAATTAGAAATACCATCTAATTTCAACACAACATTTAGTAATGAAATTCCCACAATGCTAATCAAACAAGATCAATGAAAAAGATTAAAGAATGAAAACACCTTGATGTGTTGATATAGCAGATATGAGATTAGATCAAGAAACTCCAATATGAGCAGATTTAGCAGTTAAGAACTAATGTTGAATCACCTCAGTTCATGAAGGAACAAAAGAAGGATATAGCTGTATAGGCTCAAAGGTTCAATCTCAAATGGGTATTGCAATAAAAGCAATATTGAGTTTTTTGAAACTCAAGAGATTAAAGAATGTGTAGAAGAAAGAAGAGAGTGATCAAAGCAATATCAAATCTGAAAATCAAATCAAAGATTTGGATTTTGACAATTGAAGGAATGAAAAGATATTGTAATTGTTCTTTTTTGTTGTTCTCCATAAAATGATATGGGTTCAAATATATGGCATGGGTCAAAAAGATTTGGAGTTAGTTAGGCAAAGAATGAGTCTTGGAGATCTTTAAAAATGACCGTTATACCATATATAATCGATTGCAATCAAGGTGTAATCGATTATCCCATGTATCAGAATATGATTTACACTTGCTGTCAGTTGTTGTAATTGATTGTAGTAGACTTGTAATCGATTGCAAACAAGACAGAGCCAATTCTGAATATCAGAGATCATCTGGTAATCGATTGCCACAAGATGGTAATCAATTGCAAATGAAACAGAGCAATTTATGAATCTCAAAGATTGTCTTGTAATCGATTGCAGTTCGATGGTAATCGATTGCAATGGATACAAAGCAATATCTGATATCTGAAATTAGCATTGTAATCGATTGCAATGGTTGGTAATCGATTAACCCGATATTAGAGATGGTTTCAAAACTGATTAGGCCATCTGGTAATCGATTCCTACAACTTGTAATTGATTGCAATCACTCAGAATTAGTTCCTAAGAAGTAAATAATCTAGTGATGCTAGAGATAATAGAAAACAGGGCAAATCAAAACATCAAGCAAGAAAGATAAGGCTTAGTCTATAACACACAATACAATGCCATCATCCATATATGTTATGGCATAAAAAGAAAATACTAGATTAATAGAATGGAAAAGACTTAAGGTATGAAGATACCAAAAATCTAAATGAAGAGGCGAGGCGTCAATCTTCAAATCTTGGAGTCCAATTTGGAGTCCATCTTAGCTTCCAATGCAGTTTCAATAGCAGCAGTGTCAGGCTGAGAATCTGACTAAACTGCAGCATATAGTGGAGTGGCTGCAATTGGAGTGCTCGATCTAGATTGAGTAGTCACCAAATTTGTGCACTCTTGGACTAGTATGGATTTTGCAGACTTTTCAGCCAAGTTTGTAGCTTTCTTAGCAGTAAGTGCAGCAACCTGAGCTGCCTCAGCCTCTTCTTTCAATGCCAACTCCCTTTGTCTTCTTTTTTCTTCTTCTTCCTTGGCCTTCTGCTCTTGGGCTAGAGCCTTAAGTCTTCTGTCCCCTTCTTGAGCTGCTAGCATGGCTCTCAGTCTAGCAGCCTCTTCTAGTATTCTGGCTTCTTCAACTGCTACCTTAGCTGCTTCTATTGCTACAACTATCAAAGCCTGAGCAGTCTTGTACTCAGCATAGTTCTTAGCAAGCATCCATTTAGCTTTAGCTTCATCTCCAAGGGCGTGAGGGGTCAGCAATGTGGGAATAGCCAAAGTGTCTAACACATGAATAAAGCTGCTAGAGGAAGAGGTGCCTTTACCAACATTGTCAATCTTCTCCTCTTTTCATCAGTGAGATTGGATGGCCTTGTGGTGTGGAGCATGCTGCTCATCACATTCTACCAGTAGATTCCAACATCTGATTCAGTATTCTCTTATGGTAGTGCTCTTGCTAGTTAAGGCAAGGGCTCAATGTTTGGTATGTGTTATGGAAGATAAGGTTTGTTCTAGCCTTACACATCATCTGGCTTAGCTTCAAACATCGTTTGGCTTAGCATCAGACATTGTCTGGCTTACCATCAGACATCGTCTGGCCTAGCATTAGACATCGTCTGGCTGTGTTCCATACATGGTTTGGTTCAAGACTCGTGCTGTCTGTCCCAAGACTTCACATAGTTTGTCCGAAACTGTTTGTATGGTCTAGTTTATAAACTGCATGAGTCCTTTCAAGATATTTATAGTCCTTTTGAGAGCTTTTATTTTAGTCTTGTTACAGGCATTTAATGCGTGATTTAATCATTTATTAGTTATGAGACAGTTAAGATGAAAGTGAGAGTTAGAGTGATTATATCATAGTTTGTTCTCACTTTATTTCCTGAAATCACTTAGTCTAAAATCATTAGTTGATCAAATATTATCACATTTATTATCATCAAAACCTATCAAGGTATTAGGGGGTCAGACATCATCAAATGTCTTAGTTCTAACATGGAGACTGTAAGGCCTTGTGTCTACTGAAATTTCAAGGATCTGTCCCAGACAATTGTACCTTCCAAGCTTACACATCAGCAAAGAGACTGATATACATGTCACTCCAGACCGTATAGTCCCTAGGCTTCCAACTATCAACCTCAACAAGTCAGACTAGACTATACTTGTTAAGCTAGACACTTTCTGTGCACGAATAGATCATAGCAAGTTAAACAAGACTATGTCTGTTAAGCCAGACGCTGTCTGTGCAGGAACATAATGGAGTGTGTAACATATGCTGAGGAATACGTGCTTTATAATTAATTCTTTACACATATAAAGGAACTACTATAACAGAAAGAAAGGAGATACTCTTTGACATTACTCTTTTTGATTCCTCATACTGCTTGTATGTTTCGAACTATGTAAAGTGTGTAGGTCTAGCTAAAAGAAAAATCAGCATCAAGATGCATGCCTTATGCTAAAAGCTAACTATAATAGAGATATAAACCTACTCCTATCACATCAAGCACAGTCAAAGCTACTTCAACACACTACTGTTAGACAATAGAAATAAGTTTTCTCTAACCTTCAAATTCATGAAGCTCAATATATAAGGATGCTTCCATGCAATGAGGAGACTAAGGAACTAGAACAAAATAACTCAAATCAATCTAGAGAGCACGCAAAAGCACTTTGAGAAAAGTCTTGAATACGAGCTGAGAAAAAAAGAGAACATCTTCTTCTACAAGCTCCTAAAGATTCGAATATTTGTTTATATCATCTCTTTGAGAGTTATCTAAATCTTATACATAATTGTATAGAAAGCTGATCAGTGCATCTTCATACACATTCTTCTACTGTTATTCTTAGGCATTTCCTTAGTTTATTTCATTAGTTTCACCATTTTAGTGTGTTTTCATATTTAAGTTTGTTTCTAGCTTTATTTAATCTTCGTATTTTATTTTCAGCATTAGCAGCTTTCAATGGAAAATTCATAACTGGAGCTACAGGAATCGGATTGAGGCGTTCTAATATTCTTTGGAAAGCTAAGAGAAAGAGCTACAACTTTCGTGTTGGAGTCAGAATCTGATTCGGATTGTAGAAGGCTTGAATAATTCGTTGAAGTTGCAGACCTTAGGAAATAATTTGTTTTGGGTCAATTTTATGGGCTTGGTTAGTCGAATAGGATCAGACCCGTTTAGGGAATTGGAATTTATAGGGATCAATGATAAGTCGGAAGTTGATACAGTAGGTTGATTCGCTTTAGCTTATTTGATAATCACAATTTATTTTAATCCCTTTTTCTTGAAATCGTAATCAAAACCTCCCATTAATCGTTACTGCATTGATTAATAATAATACAAGAATCCTTGAGAACAATACTCGAGTTGTCGTTACCGTAACTATATTTTCAAAATCACTCGTTTTGATCCGTGCACGATCAGCGGATCAAATTGGCGCCGTTGCCGGGGATTCTTGTCGTTATTAATCGATATTAGAGTCATAGGTTTAGTGTTCTCGCGTTTAGGCCCTAGTTTCCCCACGGTTTTGGCCAATTTGCGTTTAGAGTCAAAAAAATCGATTTTTGGAAAAATTGTGTCCGATTGCAAATCTTTTTTCCCTGTTGGGACCAGAAAAATCGTGCGATCAATAGTCCCCTACTCTAGAGAAGTTATGGGATTCCAACCTCAAATCTCTAAATTCCTCTTTTTTATATTTTTAATTAATTTTTTACTATTTTCATAGTGTCGAAAAAATCCAAAAAAAATTCTCAAAATTCTAATTTCACTTCATTAGATTAATTTTGGTGTTTTTATATATTTTTTAAAATTTATTTTAATCATTTTCCTTCATTCTGTTTGTTTTTGCATTTTAGGGACATTGTTGGCATTTTGACAATTGTTGCTGCATTAGTCTTGGCTACTAGGTCTTCTTATTCTGATCTTTTTGATTTTGATCCTGAGGTAGAAAGAACTTTGCACACACGACATAGAGCAGTCCAGGCTAGCAATAGTTCATCACCCGTAATTGATTCTGACATTGATTCTGATTACTTGCATAACTTGTTTGATTCAAATTATGAAATTGTTTTTGATATGGCTGACCAAAGAACTTTAAGGCAGTTGGCTGCCCCTGATGTGAATTACAATGGTTTATGCATTGAGTATCTTGAAGCCTGTTGCACCTTTTGAATTAAAATCTGGTTTGATACACTTGTTGCCAAAGTTTAATGGTCTTGCAGGTGAGGATCCGCATAAGCATCTGAAAGAATTCTAGGTTGTGTGTTCTACACCTTTGAGGCCTAAAGGAATCACTGAAGACCATATCAAGCTAAGAGCCTTTCCATTTTCACTACAGGGTGCTACCAAGGATTGGTTATACGATCTTGAACCGAATTCTATCACAACTTGGAATGATTTGAAAAAAGCCTTCCTAGAGAGATACTTTCCTACCTCCAGAGCTGCATCAATCAGAAAGGATATATGTGGTATTAGACAAGGTAATGAGACATTGGCTGAGTATTGGGAAAGATTCAAATAGTTAGTATCCAGTTGTCCTCAGCATCAGATTACCGAGCAGTTACTTATCCAATACTTTTATGAAGGATTGCAACCTATGGATAGAAACATCCTTGATCTTGCTAGTGGTGGAGCACTTGTTGATAAGACTCCAAAGAGATGCCAAAACCTTAATTCGGAACATGTCACTCAACTCCCAACAGTTCACAACCAGAAATAATTCTGTGCTCCAAACAAAGAGTGTGAACGAAATTCAGGTTTCCTCCAACAAAGCTTTAGAAACTAGAATTGATGAGCTCACCTCCTTAGTGAAACAGTTGGTAGTAGGTAAACCTCAACCAGCAACCTTGTGTGGTATTTGTACTTCCGCCGAACACCCGACCGACACATGTCCTATTTTGTAAGATGAGTCGATTACCGAGTTACCCCAAGCTTATGCAACAGCCCTTTACGGAAACAATCAGAATAGGTACAACAACACTCTTGACCTGTCCACCAGCGAATACCATCCCAATTGGAGGAACCATCCCAACCTTCGATATGGAAACCAAAGAGCCCACACAAAGAACAGCTAGTGTTACCCCTTCCGCAACCACGTAACACTCCACCAGTTACCACTTCGTACCTTCCGGACCTTCCTTAGAAGACCTGGTCAAGCAACTAGCTGTTAACAATCTTCAGTTTCAACAAAGAACAGAATCTAGTATTCAAACCTTGCAGACACAGATTGGACAGCTTGCCACCTTAATGAATGTCGTGCAAGCCCAAGGATCGAACCAACTTCCTGCCCAAACAGTTGTGAATCCAAAAGGTCCTAATGCTAATGTGAGTGCAATTTCCTTGTGATCTGGAAAGGTTATAGAACCAGCCCCCGAAAAAAATAAAAAAAATTATTGAAGCAACATCTGAACCTTCTCTACCTTCTTCTGTTGTGGTAGAAACTAAAAAAAATAAAGAAAAAGAGTATGTTCCACCAGTCCCCTTCCCACATAGAGTTCTGAAAAATAAAAGGATTGAGGAGGGAGACAAAGAGAGAGAGATCTTGGATGTTTTCAAAAAAGTTGCGGTAAACATTCTGCTTCTTGATGTAATTAAGCAGGTTCTAAAGTATGCAAAATTTCTGAAAGATTTGTATACAAATAAGAGGAGGATGAAGGGAAGTGAAAGAGTCAACTTGGGAAGAAATATTTCTACTTTTATTTAGCCCAAGCCTTCATGTGAAAAATTTACCGGCGAGCAAAATGTTTCAGCCCTCACTCAGGTCTTGCCACAAAAGTGCAAGGACCCGAGAACTTTTGCTATTCCTTGTACCATCGGGGATAGTAAATTCGAGAATTGCATGCTTGATTTAGGAGCGGGCATTAATGTTATGCCTACTTCTGTTTATAATAATCTTTGTCTTGGTCCTTTGTAGCATACAGGTCTAATCATTCAACTGGCGAACAGGAGCAATGCTCGCCCCGCAGGAGTAGTGGAAGATGTCCTTGTTCAAGTTAACGATTTGATTTTTCCTGCAGATTTCTACATTTTGGACATGGAAGGAGAAACTAAGTAAAGCAGAGCTCCCATCATTTTAGGCAGATCATTCATGAAAACAGCAAAAACAAAAATTGATGTTGACGATGGAACCATGTCCATGGAATTTGGTGACATTGTCACAAAATTTAACATTTTCGATGCCATGAAACATCCCTTGGAAGAGCATTCTGTTTTTCATATTGAATTGATCTCTGAATTGGTTGATGACACTTGTTCTGAATTATTTTCACTTGATTTTCCATCTTTATCGGGTTTTGATGATGTTTACTCATGTGCTGATTGTACTGACACTAATCTTTGTGTTGTATGTGTTGAGATTGATTTTGTCTTGCAGGGTAACATGTTTCCTACAGATGAAGTTGTTTATGCCGTTGATGTGCTCGACATCCCGACTGCCCCAAACACTCCATCCATCGAGCAGCCCCCGTCCTTAGAGTTGAAACAACTCCCTAAAAACCTGAAATATGCTTATTTGGAGAGTGATCCGCTGTCGCGCACGGATCAAAAACGAGTGATTTTGAAAATGTAGTTATGGTAACGACAACTCGAGTATCGTTCTCAAGGATTCTTGTATTATTATTAATCAATGCAGTAACGGTTAATGGGGGGTTTAGATTATGATTTCAAGAAAAAGGAATTAAAATAAATTGTGATTATCGAATAAGCTAAAGCGAATCAACCTACTGTATCGACTTCCGACTTATCATTGATCCCTATAAATTCCAATTCCCTAAACGGGTCTGATCCTATTCGACTATAATAACCATTGACAAGCGCAATAGAAATTATACGGCATATGATCTTGAATTCCGAATTAAGCAAACGGATTAAAAACTATTGCGAATTAAGCAAACTCAATCTGATCAAACGCAATAATGTAAAAGCTACGTTAACGCGAAATTGATTCAAGATCAAACAACCAATCGAATTTAAGATTTATATCCTATAACAACAATCAAATTAAGCAAATAATTGAGATTATTGGAATAAATCAAAGGAAACAGATTGACATGGAATTTATAAAAGAACCTCAAAGTGGAATCCGATTGCAGTAGATTGATTCTTCGGAAATTAGTTCTCCATTACAATTGCTCAAAACTCTCCAAGAAATTTCGTGAATAGTGAGTGAGTGAAGAGTGAATGAGTGCAGAATAAATATATGCACAGCAGCCAGCCCTAGCGTTTTAATAGAATAAGAGTTTCACTAACAATCCAAACCGGGTCGGAAAATACAAACCAGGCCCATAAAATTGACCCAAAACAACTTATTTCTTAACGTCTGCAACTTTGACGAATTATTCAAGCCTTCTGCAATCCAAATCAGCTTCTGACTCCAACATGAAAGTTTTATCTCTTTCTCTTATCTTTCCAACGAATATTAGATCGCCTCAATCCGATTCTTGTAGCTCCAGTTATGAATTTTCCATTGAAAGCTGCTAATGCTGAAAATAAAATACGAAAATTAAATAAAGCTAGAAATAGACTTAAATATGAAAACACACTAAAATGGTGAAACTACTGAAATAAACTAAGGAAATGCCTAAGAATAACAGTAGAAGAATGTGCATGAAGATGCACTGATCAGAGAGTAATGAAAAACTCCCTGTTATAATTTCTTCTAACCTTGATTTTGATCAAGAAAATAAGCTTTTGCAGGTTTTGAAGAAGCACAAGAAGGCGATTGGGTGGACATTAGCTAACATCCCAGGTATTAGTCCTTCCATGTGTATGCACAGGATTTTGCTTAAGGATGGTGCGAAAACAGTAAGGCAGCCCCAAAGGAGGCTTAATCCTTTGATCCTCAATGTGGTGAAGAAAGAGGTAACCAAACTCTTGCAAGCAGGTATCATTTATCCTATCTCTGACAGTAAATGGGTAAGCCCAATACAGGTTGTACCTAAGAAATCTGGACTCACCGTGGTGAAAAATGAAAAGAATGAACTTGTTCCCACTAGAGTTCAGAACAGTTGGAGAGTTTATATTGATTACAGGAGGTTGAACCAAGCTACTAGAAAGGATCACTTTCCTTTATCGTTCATTGACCAAATGCTTGAACGGCTTGCTGGTAAATCACATTACTGTTTTCTTGATGGTTTTTCAGGTTATTTTCAGATTCATATTGCACCTAAAGATCAATAAAAGACCACTTTTACTTGCCCATTCGGTACTTTTGCTTACAGGAGGATGCCTTTTGGTCTTTGCAATGCTCCTGACACTTTCCAGTGATGCATGATTAGCATTTTTGCTGATTTTATTGAAAATTGCATGGAAGTGTTTATGGATAATTTCACTGTTTATGGTTCTTCTTTTGATGCATGTTTGAACAGTTTGAATATGGTTTTAGAGAGATGCATCGAAACTGACCTTGTTTTGAATTATGAAAAATGCCATTTTATGGTTGAGCAGGGAATTGTTTTGGGTCACATTATTTATGAAAAAGGAATTTCTGTTGACCCTGCTAAGATTGATGTGATTTCTACACTGCCTTACCCCTCTTGCATTCACGAGATTCGTTCTTTTCTTGGTCATGCAGGTTTTTATAGGCGTTTCATCAAGGATTTCAGCAAGATAGCTCTTCCGCTGTCAAACTTGTTGAAGAATGACGTCACTTTCAACTTTGATGACAAATGCAAACAAGCATTTGACTTCTTGAAGAAAGCATTGACCTCTGCTCCCATCATCCAACCCCCTGACTGGACCCTCCCCTTTGAGATTATGTGTGATGCTTCTAACTATGTTGTTGGAGTAGTCCTTGCACAAAGAGTTGACAAGGCTGCCCATGTTATTTATTATGCTTCTAGGACTTTAGATTCTGCACAGTCAAATTACACCACCATTAAAAAAGAACTTCTAGCTATTGTTTTTGCTCTTGATAAATTCAGATCATATTTGCTAGGTTCCAAGGTTGTTGTTTTTACTAACCATGCAGCTTTAAAGTACTTGTTGAAGAAGCCGAAAGCAAAACCGAGATTGATTTGGTGGATGTTGTTGCTCCAAGAGTTTAATGTAGAGATTAAAGGCAAAAGTGGAGCTGAGAACTTGGTGGCTGATCACTTGAGCAGGATAGAGAGGGATGAAGATCCTTTTCCGATTCAGGATGACTTTCCTAATGAGCAGCTTTTACTTTTGCATGAAGTTACTCCTTGGTTTGCTGATATTGCTAATTATCTTGTTACTGGTGTTTTTCCTACAGGTGCATCCAAGGCACAAATTCACAAACTCAAGAGTGATGCCAAATATTATGTTTGGGATGATCCATATCTTTGGAAGTTTGGTAGTGATCAGGTGATTAGGAAATGTGTCCCCGACTATGAGATTGAATCTATTTTACATTTTTCTCATGCATCTCAAGTAGGGGGACACTTTGGTCCGCAAAGGACTGCAAGAAAAGTCCTAGACTCAGGTTTCTACTGGCCCACTATTTTTAAAGATGCTTATGAGACTTACCGCACTTGTAAAGAGTGCTAGATAGTAGGTACAACCATCACTCGTAAGAGTGAAATGCCTTAGCAACCTATGCTTTTCTGTGAGGTATTTGATGTATGGGGAATCGACTTCATGGGTCCTTTTCGTGTATCATTTGGTTTTCTCTACATTCTACTTGCTGTTGATTACATTTCAAAGTGGGTAGAAGCTATCCCCACTAGGACTAATGATTCAAGAGTTGTTGTAGATTTTGTCAAGTCCAATATCTTTTGCAGGTTTGGAATACCTCGAGCCATCATAAGTGACCAAGGCACTCACTTTTGTAACTGCACCATGGAAGCTTTGCTCCGGAAGTATGGAGTTGTGCACAGAGTCTCTACTGCATATCACCCACAAACTAATGGGCAAGATGAGATCTCAAACAGGGAGATCAAATAGGTTTTAGAGAAAATGGTGCAACCAAATAGGAAGGACTGGAGCTGCCGTCTAGAAGACGCACTTTGGGCTAAAAGAAAAGCTTTCAAGACACCCATAGGGATGTCTCCTTATTGACTTGTTTTCGGTAAGGCATGTCACCTTCTTGTAGAGATAGAACACCGTGCTTATTGGGTGGTGAAAAGTTGTAACTTGGAAATGCAACAAGCAGGTATTGAAAGAAAACTCCAATTACAACAGCTTGAAGAGTTTAGGCTAGAGGCTTATGAAAGCTCTAGGATTTATAAAGAGAAAACCAAACACTTCCATGATAAAATGATTTCTAGGAAGGAATTCTCTATGGGCCAACAGGTTTTACTGTTTAACTCTCACCTTAAGCTTATGGCTGGGAAACTTCGATCCAAATGGATTGACCCTTTTGTTGTTACTAATGTTTTCCCTTATGGTGCAGTAGAAATTAAAAGTGCAGGTACTGACAAAGTTTTCAAGGTTAATGGGCAGCGCCTGAAGCTATTTCATGAAAGTTCAGTTCCTGAAGATGCAACCATAGAAGAGCTTTTTTTGGAAGCGCTCAACTACACTACAACTTGATCAGGGGGCACCCTTTCCTTTCTGTCACTCTTACTTTATAATTGAGTTCTTTTCATTGAGGACAATGTATGTCTTAAGTGTGGGGGAGGGAACCATTTGTTTTTGTTTAAAAAAAAATGGAAAATGCATGTTTTTTTTCATTGATTATCTTGCTACAATTGTGAGTATTCTCTCTGTTCTTTGTCGAAAGACTTGTGGTGTGATGTGACTGATTCTTTTTGCGCATTCTTAGTTTGTATGTTTGACTAAACCCTAAATTGTACATCACTAGTGGAAGATCACTAACCCTTGTGAGATTTTGAGCCTAATAATGGATAACATCAAAAATCCATCTCTTTCTTTCTTGTGTGATTTCACTCATGTTTGTTAGTCTCTAGAACTTGAATTGACTCTTGTTGAAGCTTTTTGTTTACTTGTGCACACTGAAATGATAAAGGCATCTTGTTTTTTTTTTTTTTTTTTTACCTAGTTAGCCAAAAAGCCAACCTTGATAATATCATCCCTTTGTTTGGAAGCCCCTTTGAGTCTATTATCCTTTTTTGTGTTTAAAACTCATTACAAGCCGAAAAGTGAAAAACAATGTTATCACCCTATTCAAAGGGTTGAAAGGGTCTTGTATAGAGTTGTGTGGGGTTGAACATTGTTGTTATGATGTTGGTTGGCAGAAAAGAAAAAAAATAGAAAAGAAAAAAAAATAGAAAAGGATGTCAATGCTAGTCCTTCTGAAAAAAAGAAGAAGAAAGAGAAGAATAAAAGGAAAAGGAGAAGAGAAATAAGTTGTGAGGTTGTTGTTCAATCGCCATTGAGATATTATTTAGTTCAACTCCCACAATTCTTTCAATTTTCTTTTAACTCTTTGAATTTTAGCTTAGTACCCCTTTAGGATGTATCTCACCCTGACCTTGGCCAAGTTACAACCATAATAAAAGTCCTTTTGATCTTTGTGTGCAATGTATTTCAAATTGTGAATGTTAGAGTCTTTTCAAGCTTATGGTAGTACTATCTCTCATGTTGTGCTTTGAGTGTAAACAGTAACCTAAACACTTGAGAGTTGAGTGGAAACAGTTTATCTTGTGAGGATCTTGATGTTTTTGATGTACTTTTTTTGGTAATTTGTTTTTCATATTTACTTTGACTGTCACAAAAGAGTTACTCACTAATATCATATTCTTTAAGCTTAGAATTAGGAGTTTGCTTGCACTTTGTATCCTGATAACCTCTAAGTTTGCATGCTCTGTTTCGTTTTTGTTTTGAAGTTTTTCTGTTTTGAATTTTTAATTTTGCTCGGAGTGCAAAAGTTTAAGTGTGGGGGAATTTGATCAATGCATCTTCATGCACATTCTTCTACTGTTATTCTTAGGCATTTCCTTAGTTTATTTCATTAGTTTCACCATTTTAGTGTGTTTTCATATTTAAGTTTGTTTCTAGCTTTATTTAATTTTCGTATTTTATTTTCAGCATTAGCAGCTTTCAATGGAAAATTCATAACTAGAGCTACAGGAATCGGATTGAGGCGTTCTAATATTCGTTGGAAAGCTAAGAGAAAGAGCTACAACTTTCATGTTGGAGTCAGAAGCTGATTCGGATTTTAGAAGACTTGAATAATTCGTTGAAGTTGCAGACCTTAGGAAATAAATTGTTTTGGGTCAATTTTATGGGCTTGGTTTGTATTTTCCGACCCGGTTCGGATTGTTAGTGAAATCCTTACTTAAAACTCTAGGGCTGGCTGCTGTTCACAAAATTATTTTGAAAGTTTTGAGCAATCGTAATGGAGAACTAATTTCCGAAGAATCGATCTACTGTAATCGGATTCCACTTTGAGGTTCTTTTATAAATTCCATATCAATCTATTTCCTTTGATTTATTCCAATAATCTCAATTATTTGCTTAATTTGATTGTTGTTATAGGATATAATTCTTTAATTCAATTGGTTATTTGATCTTGAATCAATTTTGCGTTAACGTAGCTTTTGCATTATCGCGTTTGATCAGATTGCGTTTGCTTAATTCGCAATAGTTTTTAATTCGTTTGCTTAATCTAGAATTCAGGAACATACGCCGTATAATTTCTATTGCGCTTGTCAGTGGTTATTATAGTCGAATAGGATCAGACCCGTTTAGGGAATTGGAATTTATAGGGATCAATGATAAGTTGGAAGTCGATACAGTAGGTTGATTCACTTTAGCTTATTCGATAATCACAATTTATTTTAATCCTTTTTTTTTCTTGAAATCGTAATCGAAACCCCCCATTAATCGTTACTGCATTGATTAATAATAATACAAGAATCCTTGAGAACGATACTCGAGTTGTCATTACCGTAACTATATTTTCAAAATCACTCGTTTTGATCCGTGCGCGACAGCAGATTAGTATTCTTCACTGCCACTTCTAGATACAAGTATTCTCTATGCCACTTTTGGCTACAAGTATTCTAAACCACTTCTAGTTACAAGTATTAATCTCTCTCTAAGATTATACTTCCCAAGTATTCTTTTATCACTAAGCCACTCTTGGCTTTCTATACAATTGTGTATAAGATTCAGATAACTCTCAAGGAGAGGATGTAAACAAATATTGAATCTTTATGAGCTTGTAGAAGATGGTGTTTCCTTTTTCTCTTAGCTCGTGTTCAAGACTTTTTCTTGGAGTTCTTTTTCTTGTTGTCTAGATTGATTTGAATTATTCTATTCTAGCTCATTAGTCTCCTCATTGCACGGAAGCATCCTTATATATTGAGCTTCATGAATTTGAACGTTGGAGAAGACTTGTTTCCGTTGTCCACAGCAGTGTGTTGAAGTAGCTTTGACTGTGCTTGATGTGACAGGAGCAGGTTTCTGTCTTTGTTACAGTTAGATTTTAGCATAAGGCGTGCATCTCAATGCTGATTTGTCTTTTAGCTATACCTACACACTTTACAAAGTTCAAGACATACAAGTAATACGAGGAATCAAAGAGAGTAATGTCAAAGAGTATCTCCCTTTCTTTCTGTTACAGCAGTGCCTTTATATGTGTAAAGAATTAATTATAAAGCACGTATTCCTCAGCGTATGTGACGGATTTCATTCTGTTCCTACATAGACATAGTCTGGTCTAACTTACTATGGTCTGTTCGTGCACAGACAATGTCTGGCTCAACAGACATAGTTTGGTCTGACTTACTATGATATGGAATGAAGAACATGGTCTATTCTAGCCTTAGACATCATCTGGCTCAGCGTCAAGCATCGTCTAGCTTAGCATCAGACATCGTCTAGCTTAGCATAAGAAATTGTCTAGCTTAGCATCAAACATCGTCTGGCTTAACTATGCATTGTCTAATCGTGTTTCATACATGGTCTGGTCCAGTGCATATGCATAGTCTAGTCCTAGACTCGTGTTATCTATCCCAAGACTTCACATAGTCTGTCCGAAACCGTTTGTATGGTTTGGTCTATAGACTTTGCATGAGTCCTTCCAAGATTTTTATAGTCCTTTTGAGAGCTTTATTTTAGTCATTGTCTGTTCTCTCTTTATTTCCTGAAATCACTTAGTCGAGATCATTAGTTGATCAAATATTATCACATTTGTTATCATCAAAACCTATCAAGGTATTAGGTGTCAGACATCATTAAATGTCTTGGTTCTAACAATCTCCCCCTTTTTGATGATGACAACATATGTTATAATTTTGATTTCATAGACAATAAATCACAGACATTTATATATCAGAGTGTTACTTAGAGAGTGAATTATTTCATGATAGTTAAGTATGTGCAGTTATTAACATGATGAACTCCCCCTAAGTTTATTATGCATATGCATATGACAGATTAAGGAATGAAATATTGATAATAACAGATAGTAAATGAGTTGAATAAAAATTAGTGAACCAATCACTATTTTATTAAGCATTGTCTGGAAATTCTATACATCCAAAATTCTCTCCCCCTTTGTCATAAACAAAAAGGTAGAGGATGGAGTAGAAAATGCCATCATAGTCATGGTTTGGAAGGTGGGATTGACTGTTTGGTTGAGGATTCTCCAACTTCTGATGGAACTTATGTTGCAGGAGGATCTTCTCACGGCGGTGGTGGAGCTTGAGTCGTCGCAAGTCTGGGAGTAAGAATGGCTACAATGGAGGCATTGAAGGAAAGAGTCACCTCCTTAATTATGCTAGCTCTTTACTCATCTAGTTTGGCATTTAGTTGAGCTTCGACTTGAGCAACAACCTCAACAGATATTCTTGATCCCAGTTTGGCTTCCAATGTAGATTCAAGGGCAGCTAAGTCAAGTAGAGGGTTTGACTGTGCTGCAGAACTTAGTGGTAGAGCTACAATTGGAGTGCTGGACCTGGACTGAGTGGACACTAGATCAGTGCACTCTTGGGCTGGTGTAGACTCTGCAGACTTTTCAGCCAAGTCTACAGCTTGCTTATCAGCAAGTGCAGTAGCCTGAGCTGCCTCAGCCTCTTGCTTCAAGGCCAACTCCCTGAGCCTTTTCTTTTCTTCTTCCTTGGCCTTCTACTTTTGAGCCAGATCATTAAGTCATTTTTCTTCTTCCTGAGCAGCTAACATTGCACTCAATCTAGTAGCCTCCTCTAGAATTCTTGCTTCTTCTACGACCTTGGTTGTAGCTATCAATGCTTGAGCAGCTAAGTATTTAGCATAGTACTCAACAAGCATATTCTCAGCCTTAGCTTTATCTCCAGGGGTATGAGGAGTCAGCATAATGGGCACTGGCACTGTGTTTAACACATGAATGAAACTACTAGAGGAGGAGGAGCCTTCACCTATAGTGTCAATCTATTGTTTCTCTTCATCTGAAAGATTGGATGACCCTATGGTGTGGAGCATGCTACTCATCACATTCTGCTAGTAGATGCCAGCATCTGATTCTGTGTTCTCTGGTGGCAAAACATGCTCCTGTTGAGGCAGTGGCTCAATGTTTGGTGTGTATTTTATTAAGATATAGTGTATTTTGTAATACTAATTAATAGTTCCTCTCTATCGATTAATAAACTATTATACACAAATGCACCTATCAAGTAGCATAATAGTGTAAAAAGTGATATATGATTATATGACATAGTGATATCTTAATGTAATGTATTTGTTCTAAATACATACCATATACACAATAGCGGATGCAATATTTGATCAAATATAGTATTACCAATGGGTTTATATCCATGTCGATTTCATAAGTAATGGGGTATGCACCTATTACAATGTATTTTATGACATAGTGATATATGACATATGGTTCTATTGTTACATTGTATTAGTATGTCATATAAGCATAACGTATTATCTTTTTTCTATTATATCTTCTGGGGTATATTGTATTTATCTTTGTGAATAAAATACACTATATCTAAATACACTATTATCACAATGAAGTAAAACACTATATATTAATTTTTCCTTTGATTTCATATATCACTTTTCACACTATTATATCTTAAATTATGACAATGTGACACAGTTAATACAAAATTAATAAATTTTTAAAATCATATATTGATTTTAATATAAAAAATACGTGACCATGAAATAGAAAAACAAACACACACAAATATAATACTACCATGATTTAGAAAAATAGGAAATGGAAAATAAAAATACATACATTTTTTATATCAAATTAGTGTAAAAAAATATATTAGTGACATAAAAATGCAAATAGACGGATGCAGCAATGTTTGTGAGTAGTAAAAATATTATATATTCCTTTTGTGTAGTAAGATATTAATTAAGTTTTTGATAGGTGTGTGACAAAGTGATATATGATTTTTAGTGTTATTATTGTATACTTATGACATGTATATGAATTGCATGTATTATTATAAAAACACAGGTGTTGTGTTCGCATTTTTATTATGTTGTTTAAGGATTTTGTTGCATTAAATATAATAAATTGTCACAATTTTTGTTGTGTTAAAATTGGCAAAACTATATTCTAATTGATATATTAATTTTAGTTTAATGTATTTTTTTGTCTTAGGTTATGAACTATGGGTGTTCTTCAACTCATTGGATTAAAGAATAATTTCACTTACTGTCACTGACCCACAAAAAATATGTACATGGAGAGAATCGAACATAGATTCTCTTATTAAATAAATCGTTCTCCTACGTTTAATATAACAAAATATTATATAACTACGTCAATGATATGAATTTTATTATTTGATTTCTGAATACACATTTATTTATTCGATTTTTATTTCTCTAACACATTTATTTACGTTCAAGTTGATATATATTTTTTTTAAAATTTATCTTGCTATGCATTAATAATGTCATATTCTTTGATATTGTTTATGCCAATTTTTACAATTAAATAAAAATTAAATTAAAAAAAATACTCAAATCCTCTGTGATGCACATGACAAAATATAATTATTATGTATTCTTTCCATTCCTATTTAAAATACATAATTTAAAATAATTTTTATCCTCTTTTTTATAAATTAAACTTATCAGTAACTAAATAATAATAAAAAAAACCCAAAATGTGTTAGAACCAAGACATTGGATGATGTCTGACCCTTAATCTTTTGATTGATTTTGATGATAACAAATGTGATAATATTTGATCAACTAATGATTTGAAATTAAGTAATTTCAAGGAACCAAAAAATCATCACAAAATATTGGTATAATCTCTTCTATCTCACTCTATGTTATTGATTGTCTGAAAATAATTTCATAATAAATCAAGCATCCAAAGTGCTTTTAATCAGACAATGTTATGACGAACAGACCATGCAAAGTCTCAAACCAAACCATGCAGTAGTCTTGGAACAGACTATGCAATGTCTCGAACTAGACCATGCAAAAGTCTTGGAACAGACCATGCAGAAGTCTTGGACTGGACCGTGCAATAGTCTTAACCAAAACATGCAAAACTCATGGACCAGACTATGCTATAGTGTTGGGCCAGACCATGCAATAGTCAGACCAGACTATGAGAGTCTTTCTTGACCAGACCATGAATAGTTCAATGTTCAATTGACAACGTGCTTAATTATTATAACTTGACTTTGTGAACGTTGTGTATGAAAACAAAAAGAGAGGTAGATCTTACTGAAACACTTTTCATATATACCTCATATGTCTGTTTGTTTGTCTCATAAATGGTGAAGTCTAGTAGGTACAAAGAAAAAGGCTAATCAGCTTTGAGAAGCACACCTACAAAAGCTATAGCGAAGTTGTGACAAGACAAGAGTTTGCTCTTCTCTAATCAAGCTCAGGCTAAAGCAACTTCAACACTCAACTGTGAGACAAATAATCAAATCTTCTCCAACGTTCAAATCCATGAAGCTCTACTATAAATAGATGCTTCCATGCAAAGAGAAGACTAACGAAATGAACAAGAATGAATTATTTGACGAAAAACAAGCAAGAATTGAAAACCAAAGAAAGCACACTTCAAGAAAGCTTGAAACACTAAGTGAGAAAGAGAGCTAAGAGAAAAGAAACACCATCTTCTACAAGCTCACATAGATTCATTCATTCATCTATATCCTCTCTTTGAGAGTTATTTGAATCTTATTCATTATTTGAATAGAAAGTCAGGAGTGGCTTATGTAAGGTTCGAAACCCTGATTTTAATTCTGACAAAGCCTTTAAGTATTTTGTTAAGTGTTGCATATAGAATTTCATCAAATGTTCAGAAGCATGTTCGGAAGCATTGTTTAGAAGCATGTCCAGTAGCAATGTTCAAAAGCATGATCAGAAGCATGTTTAGAGGCAGTATTCAGAAGCTCATTTAGAACACTAATCAGAAGCAATGCTCAGAAGCAAAGTTCAAAAGCCATATTTATAAGTAAAGTACGACAGCTATCACTTTGCTTTTACAATTTTCCTCTCTCCTTTACAACTCTTGATAGCTTGCTTGTGAACTCTCTGTCTTTAAGATTCAGCCTATAAATAGAAGCCTCTATTCATCTTTAGTAATCATCCAACTATGAAGCAACTACACAAAGATTAATCCAAATAGATCCAAGCTTGCTTCGCCTCTTTATTCAACAGGGATCCTTAGTTGTTCATACTACTTTAGATTAGATTCTAAAATAGCTTTGAGAATTGCATTTCCTGTTAGGAAAACCCTTAGTTGGAAAAGCCACTCTAAATCACTTTGTAAAGATCAAGTCATCAATTGGAGACTTGATTATGAGTTAGTGAAACCCAGTTGTGTAGACTGGTGCTATTATATCTGTAAAACCCAGCAAGTGTGCTTGGGTGTTTTGTTGTGTGCATCAACCAGGAGTTGGACAAGGATCAGTAGGTGACTGATTCTGTATATTAGCAGATTGCTAGAATTCGTGTACTATCTCAGTTGAGACTTTCATCAGATATAGTGGAAATCTCACTTGATAGAGTAAGGACTGGACGTAGCCCAAGGTTAAGGGTGAACTAGTAGAAATCCCTTGTCCATTTCTCTTATGCTTACTCTATTATTACTATCTAATTTAACTGGTGAAAAACCATATTCAAACTATTTTTCAAAGAACACCAATAACTGATCAGAAGCATTTATCCTATCTTCTGAACTAATCAGAAGCAAACTTCATATATCTTCTAAACTACTCATTTAACAATACACTAATTTGTTTTGCTTAAACGATAGAAGTTTTCTAATAAAAAATTCAACCCCCCCCCCCCCCCCCTTTCTTGCACTATTTTGATCACTTCAATTGGTATCAAGAGCTTAACTCTCGGGTTAAGCACACCTAACAGTGAAGGGGAAAAGATCCAAGAAGAAGTGATGGCTGGTGTACCAGCTGTGTTCATTCTAGAAGGGGCCTCAACAAACAGAACTCCCAAGTTTGATGGAAAAGACTTCTATTATTGGAAGGATAGGATGAAGTTGTTTATGGAATCACAAGACATTGATCTATGGGACATCATACAAATTGGACCTTATCAACCCATGAAAAAACTACTAAAAGGGTTAGAAGAAAAGAAACCAAAAATTGAATGGACTCTAGTAGAGAAAGCAAGATTCCTATTGAACTCTAAAGCAAAATACTTTCTAACATGTGTCGTCAATAGATCAGAGTATGACAAAATCTCTGAATGTGAAACAACACAGGAAATTTGGAACAAACTCAGAACTACACATGAAGGAACAAATTAGGTAAAAGCTTCTAAAGTAAATTTACTAACTCATCAATTTGAAATGTTTAAAATGCAGGAACATGAAAGTATAGAAGAAATGTTTATCAGATTCACTACTATCATTAGTGAACTAAATGCACTTGAATAAAAATACACCACACACCATAAAATTAAGAAAATCCTCAAAAGCCTGCCAAAAATCTAGAGACCCAAAGTTATTACTATTCAAGAAGCAAAAGACCTCAAACTACTAGAGATGGATGAGTTGATTGGATCACTAAAAGTTCATGAACAAGAAATTGCTGAAGAGATCATCCATCTAAAAGAAAAGTAGTAGCCCTCAAAGCATCTCAAAAGATCAAAGAAGGACAAGAGGTAGATCTCAATGATCTTATCTCTCTTCAAGAAGCCTATCAAGAACTTCTTTCTAATTCATCTATTCTTTCAAAAGCCTACTTATCTATGAAAAAGAAATTAAGAAATCTCTCAAAAGAGCATGAAGAACTTGGGTCTTCATTCATTGAGCTATCTGATAAATGTTCTACATTAGTCACAACCAGTAATGTTCTAATTGATGATTTTCAAAAACTAACCATTGATCACCAATGCTTAATTAAGAGAAAAAGTGAACTCTAGATAGAAAAAGAACAACATAGAAGGCAATTGAATGAATTGATTAAAGAAACTAATGAATTAAACAAGGTGAGAGCCTTGAGTAAAGATGAAGCTAAAATTGCTAATTTATATAAAGAAGTTGCATCTCTCAAGAGCACTCTAAGCAAATTTGTTAGTGGGTCTGAAAATCTAAAGAAAATTCTTTCATACAACATACATCCAAATGACAAATCTGGCGTTGGATTCATAAGAAAGAAAGAAGCAACTAGGAAGAAAGCTTCTTCTAATAGATCATATTGTGAAAATGGACATGTAAAGTCCGAAAGCAAGAAATTGCCCACAAGAAGCAAATCATTTGCTTTTAAGACTAACATCAAAGGATCCAAAAGAATATGGGTACCTAAAAAAAAATAATTCTTGTTGCAGATGTCCTTGATGACAGGAAAGAAACACCAATCATGGTACCTAGATAGTGGCTGCTCACATCACATGACGGGCACAAACTCTATGTTCCTAGACCTGACACCAATACATGGTGGTACAGTCACTTTCGGAGGTAATCAAAAAGGAAGAATCAAGGGTATTGGTAAGATAGGTATCCCTCCAAGTCTCTCAATTAAGAATGTATTTTTTGTAGAAGGACTAAAACATAATTTGTTGAGCATTAGTCAATTCTGTGACAGTGGATATGTTGTTTCCTTTAACAAGGAATTATGCATAGTCAAAAACTCTAATGGTTCACATCTCTTCTCTCCAAAGAGACAAGGCAATCTTTATAAGATCAAACTTGGTGAACTAAAGAATCAAAATGTATCATGCTTACTATTTGTCAAACAAAGTCACTGGTTATGGCATAAGAAGCTTGGCCATGCAAGTTTGAGATTAATCTCAAAGATGCAAAGATATAGCCTCGTAAGAGGATTGCCAACAATGTCATATAAGGATGACTTACTTTGTGAGGCATGTCAGAAAGGGAACAGGTAAAAACATCTTTTAAAAGTAAAATCATTGTTTCCACTTCTAGACCATTAGAACTATTACATATTGATCTCTTTTGTCCAACAAGGACAACCTCTCTTAGAGGGAAAAGATATGGACTGGTAATAGTTGATGACTATTCTAGATGGACATGGGTTATATTTTTTACTCACAAGGATGAGGCTTTTAAGGAATTCTATAAATTCTACAAACGTGTTCAAAATGAAAAGGGAGTATGTATAACTTTTATCAAAAGTGACCATGGAGGAGAGTTAGAAAACGAAAGTTTTTAGAGGGTTCAGTGAAGAGAATGGAATTCTTCACAACTTCTCAACACCTAGAACACCATAGAAAAATGGTGTTGTTGAGAGGAAGAATATGTCATTACAAGAAATGGCCGGAACCATGTTGAATGATAACTTGACTCCTAAGCACTTCTGGGCAGAAGTTATAAATACTTCTTGTTATTTGCAAAACAAAATTTATATTAGGCCTATTATTAAAAAGACTTCATATGAACTGTGGAAAGGAAAGAAACCCAACATATCATACTTCCATCCCTTTGGATGTCAATGTTTCATTCTTAACACAAAAGACAATTTGGGTAAGTTTGATTCAAAGTATGATACAAACATCTTATTTGGATACCCTGAAACATCTAAGGCATACAAATGTCTGATGCACCACCTTCTGTGTCTGGCACATCATTGTCTGCTCCCACATCATTTGCTTCCAGACTGTCTGCTCACTATCAGACCATCTCAGATGATGAAGAAGAGGTCAAAGAACCACATAGCAGCAATAGAATGATGATCAAGAATCATTCTCCTTCTTAGATCATTGGAGAAGTTTGAGCTCCAGTAAAAACAAGATCATCTTTCCAACAAATAGCTCTACTGTCTGAGATAGAACCCAAGCACATTGATGATGCCATGGAAGATAAAAGCTGGGTCCAAGCAATGCAAGAAGAGTTAGACCAATTTCAAAAGAATGATGTCTAGAAACTTGTGAGGTTGCCAAACAACAAGGAAGCTGTTGGTACTAAGTGGGTCTTCAGAAACAAACTAGATGAGAATGGTAAGGTTGTGAGGAATAAGGCTAGATTAGTGGCCAAAGGCAACTCACAACAGGAAGGTATTGATTATACGTAGACATACGGTCCAATAGCTAGACTTGAGGCAATTAGAGTCTTACTTTCATTTGTTGCTCATAGAAATATGAGACTTTATCAAATGGATGTAAAATGTGCATTCCTCAATGGCGTAATCAAAGAAGAAGTTTATGTTGAACAACCTCCTGGGTTTGCGAGTACTATCTCTCTAGACCATGTATTTAAATTAAATAAAGCACTGAGAAATGGCCTTAAACAAGCTCCTAGAGCATGGTATGAAAAACTCAATTCATTTTGAATAGAGCACAATTTTACAAGAGGAAAGATAGATACTACATTGTTCCATAAAAAACTACTCTTTTGATTTTATTATTGTTCAAATCTATGTAGATGAAATTATCTTTGGTGCTACTAATGAAAAATTGTGTGAAGAGTTCTCAAAATTGATGCAGATTGAGTTCTTCCTTCTCTTAACAGCCTGCCTCACCCTCTTCCTCTCAAGCTTTTGATGAGCGTCCTGCAGACATAATGCCTGAGTCTACCATAGACACTAATAACTCTACATCCAACATTGACCCAAAGGTCACGCGAGAATGAAGACTCAACGACGTAGAAAATATTCTGATCAAGCCACGAGGTTCCTACACTAGGAACATTCACATGGAGTACTACATTGATATACCCTACCTTGAGGAACGTGGCCTTAACATCTCAAGGTATTTCAAGTTCGTTGGGATCAGGGGCTACTTCAATGATCACCCCTAGACTCATCAGAGAGTTCTAAACAAATGCTACAATCAAAGGAAATGAGATTGTCAGCAACGTCTTCGGGTGTGAAGTCACTGTCTCTCCCTCCTCCGTTGCTCAAGCCATAGGGTGCGAACTGCACTCCAACTACTTCACAAAGGCATGGGACAAAGACCTTGAGAAAGGTACAATAGAAAGGTTCATTCTTGGACCTAACTATGAGGTGGCCAAGGACGTTAAGAAGTTGCACCCAGCCAACTTCCCACCTTTAACCAAATTGATGCTGAACATTATCAATAAGAGCATCTTGCACAAGATTGGGTCTAGGGATCATGTGTCTGCTCTCCACAGGTTCACCCTCTACCACGTCATCAAAGGGATCCCATTCAACCTTCCACACACGCTATTCTACAACCTGATCAGCCACATCCAATACCTATCAACTTTTATGGCGACATACTACACAACCTTAATAAACAAGATCCTCTAGGATGCTCTTTACTACACAGACTGTACACAGAAATCCGATCAGGAAATCTAGATGAGTTGGAGTATGTGAATGTGAAAGGCCCATTTGTTCAACAAAGGATACTGACGTCCTCCAGTTTGCTTAAGTTGAACATGGGATTTGAAATCATCAAGGGATCACCTGGAGACGATGAAAGTGAAGGTCAGAAGAAGAAGTAGACACAAGAAGAAGAAGGGTGGAAAGGGAAAGACCCTAGTGATTTATGATAAGGCTGCTTCCATCCAACCCTTAGCAAGCAAAATAAGGAGGCTTGTTGTTGCGGACCAGCAGACAATCCGAACAACACGCAAGGCTGCAACATAGTCTACTACAAAACCACCAGCCAAGATGAGCAAGCACATAGTCCAATAAGCACCACCTAGACCACCTACTCTGAGGATCAAGACAAGAGCCCAACAGAAGGGTAAGGGTGTTGCCAGAATGATTGCTGAACCTCAGGTGTCTCTGAAGGAGGTAGCAGACATTGGCTTGCAAGCTGTCAATGTTGTTGAGGCTGAAGAAGATGGCTTAGACGAGGGACTAGTCTTCAAGAGACCCTGAAGACCACTAAGTGCACAACTGACCATCATACCACCTAGCACCACAGCCAAGAAACTAACTGTGAAGAAAAAAGTGGTGTTGGAAGAAGACACACTTGGGCAGACAACCAGCAATCTAGGTATCACACTCCCTACATTCACTGTACCCACTCACCCTCGTTCTACACACAAACATCTAAGGAAGAATATTCCTCAAACGATACCAATCTTAGCCTAAACACAAGCCACAACAAACACATCGTCTGTTGAACCCTTATCGTCTGTGTCACCTACACTAACCATAGTAAGCCAAATAGTTGCTGCATAGTCTGATGCCCAAGCACAGACTATGCAAGAGACACTGTCTGAACCCATTGTTCAGACATAAGGTCAACTTGCATCTGCCCCCATTGGACAGACAATAACCCAACAAACTGAACCCACTGTTCAGTCTAAGACTTAGTCTGATCACACAACTCAGACTATTGTACCTACAACATCCTCATAAACTCCACCAGACACCACCATTCCTCCCTATCAATCTCCCTCTCTAGTAACCATCCTCGAGATGTCAAACGCAATGGTCTCTTACCATCACACTGAGTCTATCCACATCTCATCTAGGTCTGATGATGAGATAGTGATACTATCTCCTAAAGCGTCTATCGCTTCCTCATGGGATAACAGACCATTCAGTTTGGAGGACACAACCCCTCTGTCCATCTTTAGAGAAGACACTCCTCCTCCTCCACCTCCCTCCGGCTCTTGGCATCAGAAGATGATGCAATGCTTCTCCCTATGCTATGTGGGAGAAAATGCTGAGTCTGTAGTGTATAGAGAAGAGACTCAATTAGAGCTAGCTGCAGAGGACTCAATAATTGTTGTCAACAAGGAAGCACCACTAAAGAAGCTTCCCCCTCTATAGATCGATCAAGGGATCATTCCCTTCCAAAGGTCAATTCACAAGACTCTCCTTCTGGACATTGCTGAAGATGATGCAAATCTAGCAAGAAGGCTACAACAAAAGAATATGCCTTTGCCATCCCTCTGATGCATCATTTAGTGCATGAGATTGCACATTGGCACAATTGCATGAGAGAGGGATTGGACTACTTCACAGTGGAACCAACCCTACCAATTGAGCTGACAGAAGATGAGAAGAAGCAATTGGAGGCCACTGTCAGAACAATGCATCGTAATGCATTGTATCATTTGTCGAGACCAAGGGTCTCAATCCAACCTCCTTGGTTGATTACACAAGGAGTTGTCCCCAATCATCCAACCTTCTAAGCTACGTGTGCTGAATACAGGGCTTTGTGCCACTTGAAGTTTCAAGGCACAACCCCTAGACAGTTGTATCCACCAAGCTTACATATCTCTAAAGACATTAATATACATGTCACTCCAGACCGTATAGTCACCAAGCTTCCAACTGTCAATCCCAACAAGTTGAAGGTGAAGAAGATTGCAAGAGTAGGCAATCTTCCACAGCACATACCAGACATTGAGCTACTGCCTCAACAGGAGCATGTTCTGTCTCCAGAGAACATAGAATCAGATGCTAGCATCTACTGGCAGAATGTGATGAGTAGCATGCTCCACACCACAAGGTCATCCAATCTTTTAGATGAAGAGAAATAGTAGATTGACACTGTAGGTGAAGGCTTCTCCTCCTCCAGCAGTTTCATTCACATGTTAGACATAGTGGCTGTGCCCACTCATAAAACATAAAAAGGGGAAAGGGAATATTGTTGTTGATGCATTATCTAGAAGGCATGCATTACTTTCTACTCTTGAAACTAAAATTTTTGGACTTGAGCCTTTGAGAAAAATGTATTTGTATGATGCTGAATTTTCTAAGATATATGTTGCTTGTGAAAAAATGTCTCAAAATGGTTACTATAAGCATAATGATTATTTTTTTAAGGAGAAAAGATTGTGTGTGCCTAAGTGTTCCATAAGGGATTTGTTGATGAGAGAGGCACATGAAGGTGGTTTGATGGGACATTTTGGGGTACAAAAGACTTTAGAAACATTGCATGAGCATTTCTATTGGCCCTATATGAAATGTGATGTGCATAAATATTGTGAGCATTGCATTGTTTGTTAAAAGGCAAAATCAAAATTGATGTCACATGGTTTATATACTCCTCTGCTTGTTCCTAATTTTCCTTGGATTGATATATCTATGGACTTTGTTTTGGGGTTGCCTAGAACAAAGAATGTAAAGGATTTTGTTTTTGTGGTTGTTGGCAGGTTCTAAAAAATGGCACATTTTATACCTTGTAAAAAGGTTGATGATGCTTGCCATGTAGTTGACTTATTTTTTAGGGAAGTGGTGAGACTCCATGGACTGCCTATAAGCATTGTGAGTGATAGGGACACCAAGTTCCTAAGTCATTTTTGGAAAAATGTTGTGGGGTAAGCTTAGTACTAAGTTACTTTTCTCTACTAGTTACCCACAAATTGATGGGCAAACTGAGGTGGTGAATAGAACTTTAGGCACTTTGTTGAGGACTATTTTAAAGAAAAATCTTAAATCTTTGGAAAAATGTTTACCTCATGTAGAATTTGCATATAATAGGGCTGTCCATAGTACAACTAATTGTTCACCATTTGAAATTGTGTATGCATTTAATCCTATGACACCACTTGATTTATTGCCTATGCTTAATATTTTTGTTTTTAAGCATAAGGATGCATAGGCTAAGGTTGACTATGTGAGGAAATTGCATGAGCGTGTGAAAACTCAAATTGAAAAGAAAATTGAGAGTTATACCAAGCAAGCTAATAAGGGAAAAAGGAGAGTTGTATTCAAACCTGGTGATTGGGTTTGGGTACACATGAGAAAAGAAATGTTTTTAATTTTTCTGTGGTGACTAATCTACTAGAGGCACAACAATCTACTGAAGCCCAACCCTTGGAGAATAAAGTTTTGACATGCATAGCCCACTTGGAGTGAGAAGAGCCAATCTGAATACAAGACTTTTTTATTTGCTTTTGGATTTATTTTTATTATATACTCTATTGTATTCTAGTCCTGTTTTAGTGTGTGGCTATATATATATATATATATATATATATATATATATATATATATATATATATATTGTCTATGGCAAGATTAGAACCCAAGTCCTTGAAGGACGATATGTGAATCTTAACCACTACCACATGTCAAAAGCACTTGTCCTTAGGGGTTTTTGTTTTTCTTTTGTTTGCTTAAGTAGTGCATAAACTCCTAAGCTAGAATGTATTAAAACAATTGGAGATCAATGAGAAAGGAATGAATCATATTTTCAAAATTGTTGTGAGAAAAGTTCTCTACTAAAGTTCTTGCTTGAACCATCTTTGATCTTATCAAGAATTCACATTCTTGTGGCGATCATTCTTTTGGCTTATCAAACCCAGGTTTGTGGCACCCCTAAAACCAATAACCCTCTTGTTCCTCTTTACCGTTTCATCTCTGAATTCTCGTTTTTAAGTTCTATTCAGTAATTACTGTCTGAATTTCTTTGGTTCATATCTCATGATTTACTTGTCCAAATTTAGTGTTTCTTGAGCCTAATTCATAATTAAGAGTGAGTTTTCACCTTGATTTGGAATCATTGCAATCGGAGTTCTAGGCTGTGAGATACAACATTGTCCAAGCGTAGTCCTAATTCTGTGCCCTACAACAATCCGCTTCATATCACCTTCAAGGCGTTTCATATAAGGTTGTGAACAAGATTAGTTTTTATTTTTTGTTTGTGTTTATGTGTTTATAAGCTTTGTAGATCATAGTGGAAATCCTCAAGGGTTGAGGAAATTGGATATAGATTGGATTATGATTAAACTAGTATAAACACTTATGTCATTCTTCTCTATCCCTTCTGTTCAGTACAAGTGTGAAGGTGAAGTCCCACATCAAATAGGAATGGGAAAGTTGAGCATCATATAAGTAAGGGAAATGAAGTGATCAAAATAGTACAAGAGGGAGGGAGGGGGGTTGAATTGTTTTAATATGGAGCTTTTATATTTTTAACACAACAGATAAGTGTGTTGATAAATAGGCAGTTCAGAAAATATGTAAGATTTGCTTTTGAACAGTTCAGAAGATATATGTAGCTTGCTTTTGATTAGTTTAGAAAATGTATGCAGTTTGCTTCTGATGGTTATTGATTATGATTCCTTTAGAAATCAGTTTGAGATAGAGTTTAATAGATCAGTTATAATAGAATAAGCAGAAGAGTAATAGGCAAAGGATTTATACTGGTTCACCATTAACCTTGGGCTACATCTAGTCCTCACTCTATCAAGTGAGATTTCCACTAAATTTGATCAAAGTCTCAACTAAGACAATACACCACTTCTAGCACTCTACTAGTATGCAAAATCAATGACCTACTAATTCTCGTCCACTCTCTGCTGACACACAACAACAAACACCCAGGCACACTTGCTGGGTTACATAAATACAGCAATACCAATTCACTCAACTGGATTTCAAACACTCAGATCTAAGTCTTGAAGATTGATGCCTCTTCATTTAGATTTTTGGTATCTTCATACCTTAAGTCTTCTCTGTTCTCTTAGTCTAGAGTTTTCTATTTTATGCCATAACATGTATGGATGATGGCATTGTATTGTTTGTTATAGACTAAGCCATATCATTCTTGCTTGATGTTTTGATTTGCCCTGTTTTTTCTATTATCTCTAGCATCACTAGAGGATTTACTTCTTAGGAACTAATTCTGAGTGATTGTAATCGATTACAAGTTGTAGGAATTGATTACCAGATGGCCTAATCATTTTTGAAACCGTCTCTGGTATCGAGTTAATCGATTACCAACCATTGCAATCGATTACAATGTTAATTTCAAAGTTCAGATATTGCCCTGTATCCATTGCAATCGATTACAAGACAATATCTAAGATTCATAAATTGCTCTATTTCATTTGCAATCGATTACCATCTTGTGGCAATCAATTACTAGATGATCTCTGATATTCAAAATTGGCTCTGTCTTGTTTACAATCAATTACAATAGTTGACAACTAGTGTAAATCATATTTTGATACACGAGATAATCGATTATATCTAGTATAACAGTCATTTTTAAAGATCTCCAAGACTCATTATTTGTCTAATTAACTCTGAATCTTTTTGACCCATGCCATATATTTGAATCCATATCATTCTGTGCAGAACAACCAACTGTCACAATATCTTTTCATTCCTTTAATTGTCAAAATCCAAAATCTTTGATTTGATTTTTTTATTTGATATTGCTTTGAACATTCTATTCTTTCTTCTGCACATTCTCTAATCTCTTGAGTTTCAGAAAAACTCAATATTGCTTTTACTACTATACCCATTTGAGATTAAACCTCTGAGCCTATATAATTATATCCCTCTCTTGTTCTTTCATGAATTGAGGTGATTCAACATTTGTTCTTGATTGTTAAATTTGCTCATATTGGAGTTTCTTGAACTGATCTCATATTTGATATATCAGCACATCAAGGTGTTTTCGTTCTTTAATTTTTTACATTGATCTTGTTTGATTAGCATTGTGAGAATTTCGTTCCTAAATGCTATGTTGAAATTAGATGGTATTTCTAATTGTGTTTGTAGTATTGTGTTTAGAAATTGGATGGTGAATGGTGTTTTCACATTCAATCTTCTAGGTTCCTGTTTCAGGTTGTGAAATCAGGATTTGTTGTGAATTGTGTGTGCATGGTGTATGTAATCAAATTAATAGTGGAACCCCTTGGTGAAAGGGAGAACTAGATGTAGATCGATGGTTGATCGAACCAGTATAAATCAACAGGCTCAATCTCTCTATCCCTTTATCTATTTCAATTTAGCATTTGATCTTTATCAAGATAATTTGTTCTAAATCATTTCTATCTTAAGCTGAGGTTATTTTTCTGCTTTATTCAATCAATATAACATTCTCTGAAAACGCTTTTATCAAAACCTCAAGAGCGGTGGTGAAAAATCTTTTTAAGAAAAAGAATCTGTCACTTTACGTTAGATCAATTCACCCCCCTCTTGATTGATTACCCGATTGATCCTAACAAGTCTCTCGCAGATGACTTAATCTTTACAAGGTGATTCAGAATGGTTTGTCCAACTGAGGATTTTTCCTAACAGGAAATACAATTCTTAGAGCTATTATAGGATTAAGCTTAAAGTAATATGAACAACTAAGGATCTCTCTTGAATGAAGAGGCAAAGCAAACTTGGACCTATTTGGATAGATTTCTTGTAGTTGCTTTGTAGTTGGATGATCCTGAAGATGAATAGAGGCTTCTATTTATAGGCTGAAACATGAAGACAGAGGGTTCACAAGCTAGCTATCACGAGCTGTATAAAAAAGAGGATAGTTGTAAAAGTAGAAAGCCAACTGTCAGTACTTTAGTTGAATATGGCTTATGAACTCTGCTTCTAATTGGCTTTCTGAATGTGCTTCTAAACAAACTTTTAAACATGGCTTCTAAGCACTGCTTTTGAACATGGCTTTTGAGCACTGCTTCTGAACAACTAATGAAATTCTATCTGCAACACTTCACAGAATACTTAAAGGTTTTGTCATAATTAAAATCAAGGTTTTGGGTTAAAGTGTGGTGTCTAGTTTACTTATGTGGTATGCTCGAGTCTCATTGATGAAATCTCCCCATGTAAAAATTGGATGATAAAGAATGTATGGAAAAGACAGCTGACATGTGAATCTATAGTGGTTTGACCATAACTCGGTCTACATCCAGTCCCTCACCCCGAGGAGGGGATTTGGCAATAATCGATTATCCCGTGTGTTAGGAAGATGATTCTAAGTTGTCATCAACTGTAATCAATTGCAATAGCTTAGTAATCGATAACATTTGAGACAAAGCTAATTCTAAGAAATAAAAAAGTCATTGTAATCAATTGCTAAATCATGTAATAGTTTTGAATGCTCATAATACATATTTTGAAAATGTAAATCATCTTAAGTTCCCAAGATAAAATTTTTGAAAATTTTTGCAAACATTTTAGGTAGCACATCTAAAAAAATATCAAGCAAAGCCTAATCTAAAACAATCAATACAATGCCACATCCATTACATGTTTGGCATGCAAAACTAAAATAAAAATAATAAGAATAAGTCTTCCATTCTTCATGTCAACAACACTTTCATCTCTTAATTTACATTCTTGTTTAGATTTTAAGAAAACCTTTTGGAAAAACTTTAAAAGCCAAGATTGTTTAACTTGTGGCTTCCAAATTATAATTCCATCTTTAACATACTTTGTGAAATCTTTTGTAAATTTCAGTCTATATCAAAGGGAGAGGTTGAATTGTCCTTTAATTTTTTAAACGAATAAATGCTTTTTGAAATATCAATTCACCCCCCCCTCTCTTAATTATACCGGCTAATTTTAACAATGAGAACGCATATTTGTCGCTGCTATGGAAGTCGTCGATGGCCTTTGTTGAGGTCGCTGTGGTTAAAAGCATTCTTCATAGACAAAGGTGAGAATGTATATTTGTGGAGAGTATATGTGGAGAGATCAAAGAATAAGAATTAGGGAATGAATAACTAAATTAGTTAAGGAGTGACACCTAGCAAATATGTTGATGTGTCAGAAGTCACCAAAGTGTTGTGTTAGTGTATGAGTTTGTTGTTAGGAATTTTATTTATTCCTAATTAATTAATGTGGACTAAGTATTAGTTTATAACATTTATATTAGTTATTTACATTTAGAGAGCCTCAATTTAAGTAATCTAATTTAGAGAGCCCCTACATTACCAACAGAAAATAATATGGAATTAATGAGTGGATTATCAGTTTTATCCATTGGGGCATAATGGAAACTCTAATAAGTTAAAAACATAAAGCATGGTTATGGTTCCCAATATACCAAATCATAAACGGTTTTCTCCTCTCTTTCCCCATCTGAAGAGAAAATGAAGGTCCCATAAGGAACAAGGAGATTTGGTTGAGAAAGATCAATTAACCAATAGTTCTTGATCAATAAAGCTTTCGTTGCATGTCAATCATAATTGCTCTATGGATCCAGGTATTCCTAAGAACCCCCTTCTCCAATAATCTGACATAATGTGCTCCTATCTGTTCATTTGGTTATTTTATTTGGTTAATCAAAATATCCAACATTTGCTTCTCATGGATTTATATTATATATAGATTGCTTCCGTTGCATTTCCAATAAACTTAGACCATCTAGGAGAAAAAAATAAAAATAAATGAGCTTTTTCATAAACTAAAACAATTAATTTGTGGAAGTTATGTGAAAGAGCTCTTACAAATTAGTTATTAGAGAAATACATTTTATTTTTTCTTCATGTTTTTTTGTCCTAAAAATACTTCTAGATAAATTTATCCAAACCAACCCTCTATCCAAAACTTTCAAAGTAATTGTTTCTCATATGGATTAAGATCCATTATACCGACTAACGTGACAATATCACGGCATGAGAGAAAGATGCAAAACAATGATGATGAATCCTATAATTATATATGTTTGGATTAAATCATTGACTGTTGTAATCCAAACATATCAGCACTATAATTATACACGTATGGTATGGATACATAACATCTCTATCCATATTGTCTTTTAGATTTGCTTTTGGCTTAATTACTATTTTAATCATTTAATTTATTTTTCATGTTCAATTTGATCCTTAAGGTTCAATTAGGTCCTCTAATTTTTTTAAATCATTAAAGTTTTGTTTTTTTTATACTTCAAAAACGTTAAAACATAGGACTAATTACGACACAAGAACTAGATGCCTATAACATCATATAAAAGCTTATCATGCAACTCTAGGAGAGGACTATTGAGGGCTGGACTCAAGAACTCCATGCTTTGCTAGGCAATATGTTACGTCATTACCTTCTCTAGGTGTATGAGAAACAGATAGGTTCCACTTAAGAGATGTGAAACTATGAATCTTGGTAATTAACGGAGCATGTGGGTGAGCCTTGTTCACCTTGAATAACAAGTTGAAGGGTTTTCTTTAAATCACTTTCATAAATGACATGCCTCAAATCATTAGACGAAACAACACGAAGACCATGAAAAATGCATGGAGCTCTACATTCATACTAGAAGAATTACCATAAAAGTTAGAAAAACCTTGGATCCAGTTAAAGCAAGAATAACAAATCACTTCACCAAAACCAACATGTCTTGGACTCCCCATATTTCTTCTATCAGTATTAACTTTGAATATCCCCGAAGGAGGAGAGGCCAAGCCAACCTCCCTAGTACAAGCATCTTTGACAATGTTAGGAAAGAGTTTCCATATCACCTTATACAAGTTGTGAATTTGGGTCACTATTGACAACATGTTGATGACATGATCCTTGAAGATTTATGAATTGCAAGCCTTCCAAATGTACCAACACACTATGGATAAAAGGACCCCTTAACTACCAATAGCCATTCGATGAAGCCAATGAGAGCTATCAATCTCTTACTCATGAAGGGAAATGTCTAACTTGAGTGTGTCCCATACTGCCTTGACTTTAAAGTAGTCCTTCAAGAGGTGAAGAATGGACTCGTCATGCACTCCACATCTGTAACAAAGAGAAATAGAAGAAATATACATGTGAAGACGAAAATAGTTAGTAGGAATGATTTTATGGTGTTAACCACAAAAAGTGTTTGATATGTTTAGGAATTTTGAGAGACCACATCCAAGAGGCATATAACATTGGGTTCCTAGGAGCGATGGAGGTTTTGTTGACCCATTGGTAAGAAGATTTGGCATAATAGACACCAGTAGGAGAGGCATCCCAAATCACCTCATTTGATATATCATCATTTATGAAGATGCTACAAATTTCATTTTTCACGTCAACGAGAAGAGGGGTGGCCATTTTGTGTCACTGCCATGTCCCTCCAACATGAATATCATGTAGAGACATACATCTTGATAGAGAACATAATCATCTAAAATGTCACCCTTGCCAACATGGTATTTGAAACCATCTTGAAGATACTATGAAGCTTTGATAATAGAACTCCATGTGATACGAAACCCCTTGATGGAATTTTGAAGCAAGATGTTTTAAGGCACAAATTCAGACTACGCTTGGACAACGTCGTATCTCACAGACCAGAACTCCGATTGCGGCGATTCCAAATCAAGGTGAACACTCACGTTCTGAACTATGAAAACAACTCAAGAAACGCTAAAATTGGACACGTAAAACGTGAGATATGGGCCAAAGAAATTCGAGCAGTAATTACCAACGTGAAATGAAAACGCGAATTTAGAGATGAAACAGTGAAGAGGAACAAGAGGGTTACTGGTTTTAGGGCGCCACAAACCTGGGTTTGATAAGCCAAAAAGGAAGATCGCCACAAGAATGTGAATTCTTGATAAGATCAAAGGTTCAAGCAAGAACCCTAGCAGAGAGCTTTTCTCACAAGTCTGAAAAAAATATGATCCCCTTTCTTATTGATCTCCAATTGTTTTAATACATTTCAGCTTAGGAGTTTATGCACTAGACTTAAACAAACAAAAGAAAAAACAAAACTCTTAAGGACAAGCGTTTCTGACATGTAGTAGCAGTTAAGAATAACAAATCCTTATAAAAAGACTTGGGTTCTAATCCTACCGTAGCCAATATATTTATTATTTTATTTTATATACAGCCACACACTAAAAAGAAAATAACCCCAAAAGCAAATTAAAAGTCTTGTTATTCAGATTGGCTCTTCTCACTCCAAGTGGGCTATGCATGTCAAAACTTTATTCTCCAAGTGTTGGGCTTCAGCAGATTGTTGGGCCTCTAATAGATTAGTCACCACTTGTTGAAGAGCTTCCTTCGCTTTCCTAGCCCTTGCCCTGGGCCTCTAATAGATTAGTCACCACTTGTTGAAGAGCTTCCTTCGCTTTCCTAGCCCTAGCCCTTGCCCTTGTCATGGGTCCTCCAAGTGCCTCGTTTTCTTTGTCCCTATTTGTGTTCCCATCACCATGTATTAGAGAAATTATGGTAATCACGATAAAAGAAAAATGAATTATTGTGAAGGTATTTATTGTCCAACATATCTACCCAAATATTGTGGGGTTCTTTAACTAAAGATTGAAGACTTCATAGTTGTTGGTATTTTTATTTTTTATCTTAGTCTTTTTCCTTTAAGCCAAAATATGTATGGATGTTGGCTTTGTATTGGTTGTTTTAGTCTTAGGATTATCATGCTTCCATGTGCTATCTGCAAAATGTTTTTAATCTTTGAAATATTTTTATCTCATTCTCTTAAGATGATTTTGAAATCAATCCTAGGCATTTTGAGCATTTCAATCAATTACAAGAATCATGTAATCGACTATAATTGATTTAATTAGAATCAGATTGCTCTCTGACTCAAAACAATCGATTACATGTTTGGTGCAATCGATTACATGATTGGTTCAATTAATTACAATGTCTATTTTTCATCTTAGAATTTCCTTTGACTCAATTTAATTGATTAAAAGCTTTTTGTAATCAATTACAATTGATGACAACAACTCAAAATCATCTTCTAATACATGAGATAATCGATTACTTTCTATATCAATCGATTATATATGTTATAACAGTCATATTGAAAATCTTTTAACATATTCGTTCTATTTCTCTCTTCATATCTTTGATTGATTGATTTGTTCTCTTCTTATCTTATCTTATATCTTTCTACATATTTTTTTGACTCAATATTATATTTGATCTTAATATAAGATTTTGATATTTTAGAACACTATAAATAGAACCCTCCTTAAGAGAACTAGACAATTCAATTGAAAATCAATTACACAATACAATTATACTTTCTATAATCTTTCTTTTGTGCTAAAGCTTTCTCTCCTTCTTCTGATCTTCATTGGTTAAATCCTATTTTAAGGATAAATTTTTTCTTTACAACTATATTGCACATCCAAGTGTTTTTGTTCCTTAATCCTTTTACAACTATATCTACACACTCAAGTGCTTTTGTTCCATACTCGTTCTATTTTATTTTGTTTGCAATTAGTATTCTAGGATAGGTTTTCCTAGGTAGTTGCTTAAGACTGTGATGGTGTTTCAAACTCTTGCATATGTTCTTGTTCAAGTTGTGAACGAGATAGGTTGCTATGATTTGGATGGGTTTTTGTGTTTGTAACTTAGCCCAAATGTGGAGAGTCATAATATTGGGCCAATGTGTGAGGGTGTACCAACAGATAACTCTAACATTGGGTTCAGTATGGGTCCAACACATTTGAACCATGATATAGAGGTAGCACAAACTACTGACTATAGTGAGATCAGTCTTGGAAAGGAGAATAGGTTATGGCCTTTGGTGGGGGGACAAGCCATGGGCTGCTTAGAGGATTGTAGTTGCTTACGTTGAAAGAATCAACTTAAAGGCTAAAGGTGCAGAATGGCCAATGTGCAATGACCTATCGGACGCTTGCATCATTAATTGCAACCGTTTCGTGTGGATCAAGAGTGTCAGATGGAACCGAGGAAAATGTGGGATATATGGGTAGAGGCGAGATTGTAATATGTAGAGGATGATGATGAAATGGTTGACAGAATCAGAGGAATGGAAAATAGAGACATGGAGGGCTTGCTACTTATTCAACAACAACACTCATTGGGAAGAGATAAGAGTAATCAGTGAAGATGTTATCATATAATGTTAGGGGTATTGGGGGGAATGTGAAAAAAAGATGTGTTGAGAATTTGAGTCAAAAGAGGGATGTAATTTTGTTTGTATTTAGGAAACAAAAAAAATATATATATATTGACAACATGGTATGTTGTTCTTTGTGGGGTGATAATTCTGTGGATTGGAGAGTTGCATCATAAGTGGGTTCTACAAGGGAATATTAAGCATATGGGATCCTAATTCATTTCAGTGCAATAATATATTCATGAGTAACAACTTTCTGGGTGTGCAAGGGATGTAATGATCAGTGGTTATGATCCTAATGATAAACTGAGGAGGAAGAGTATGTGGGAGGAGCTGAAGGTGTTAAAAGCTAACAATCATATTGAATGCTAGTGTCTTGTTGATGACTATAACAATGTAAGAAAGGTGTTTGAGAGAGGTGCAGTGGTGTGGGGGGATGATGGATATGGAGAAAGGGATGAATTTAATTGTTTCATTTTTTATTTGGGTCTATTTGATCTACCTATGGTTGGGAGGGGATTTACGTGGTATAGACCTAATGGTTTCACTCATAGCAGGATTGATAGAATACACTTGTCTCCAATGTCTAGTTGGATCTTTGGCCAAGGTGTAGTCAATTTATTCTTAGAGGAATATTTCGGACCATTGTCCAATCCTTATCATGAGTAACTTTTATAGGGGACCTAAACCATTCAAGGTCTTAGATTGCTAGTTTGAAGACAAGAGATTTCACAAAGTTGTGGAAGACATGGAAAGAGAATCAAGTCCAAGGGTGGGGGGCATTTATCCTTTAAAAAAAAGTTGAAAGCACTAAAAAATGCACTTAAAGTATGGAACAGATAACATTTTTCAGTTCAATTATGCTCTTTTAGCTAAATGGCAATGGAAATTCAAAAATGAGAGGGGAGACTTTGGTATGAGATATTGAAATCCAAATATGGAGGGTTGAGGGCCTTGAGTGTGGGGTGGTGTCAAATAAAGCTTCGTTTTGATGGAGAGATTTATATAAATCTTGTGAGGGGATCAAATGAATCTAGATGGTTTGATCCTTGGTGAGGAAAACAATCATTGGCAAGTAGATTTCCAAGAATTTATCTCAATTTTATGTAAAAAGATGACATAGTTGCTAATATGGGTTCATGGGTTGATAACATATGGGTTTGAAATCTTACTTGGCGGAGAGAATTGTTTGAGTGGGAAAGGGAGGAGTTGTCATACCTATTGCCAGTGATAGGAGGTGAAACTGTCATGCGAAGTGTTGGATAGGTTGTTGTGGTTGAAAGATAACACAAGTACATACTCAGTAATATTAGTTGACTTTGCTTTATCCAACCTGCAACTTGTACTAGTTAACAAAAACACAAATTGGAATCAAATTTGGAAGCTAAATATACCACCAAAAGTCAGAATCTTTTTGTAGAGATTATTTAGAAATAAGTTGCTATCAAGGGATAATCTAATTAGGAGAAATATTGTGGTTGGAATTGGGGAATACACGAGTCAATTTTGCAGTAATTATGCATAAACAGATGAGCACTCATTCATGTGGTGCAACTTTGTGGAATTAGTTTGGAGAAGATGTTACACATGGATGAATATTGAATTGGTTTTGTCGGCTTCTATGGGAATGCACTTTAAATAGCATCAATGTAGTTTCTTAAGCTTGGAAAAACAAAATTGTTGGAGGTCAATATGGTGTTGCATTGCTTGGTTCAGGAATTAAATTTTATTTAATGACAATAACTTCAAAAAATTGAGGAGATAATGCAAGAGATCATTTTCCAATCTCAGTCGTGGTTAAAAGGAATGAAGAACTCTTTTGATTTCTCTTTTGTCCAGTGGAGTGCAAACCTTTCGGCATGCTTATTGGGATAAGGAGGTGGGTGGTGTATTGGTGGTAATTTAATTGATGCTTGTATTTGGGATTGATAACTTCCCATTGCTCGATGTGACTTTGGGATTTGGCTGTGGTGTCATAGTGATATGGTTTGGTGAGACTTTAGGGTGGAACTAGTGGGAAGTTTTAATTAGATAATAGTTGAAATCATACTTGGCATTTTGAGCCAATTGTGAGGCTTTTTGGTTGCATCTGGTTTTTTTTGGTTGGTGCCTAATGATATTCTAATACTTTGTTTTGTAGAAGAATGCTCTAATATGGCTGGTTTAATTATAAATGGACCACTGTGGGGTGACTTAATTGGGGTAGGTGATTGGTTTGCTTATATTTGTGTGCTTATTTGATTTGGTCATAAATATTTGTTAACCCATGCTCCTTTGTTAATATAGTAGGGGAGGCCATATATATATATATATGTGTGTGCCTTTTACTGGAAAAAAAAAAACACTCTACAACACTTCATAAAGTGACACTTCACTCAACTTTCTCATTGGCCAGAACCCTTCATAAGTAGTCCTTTTTGAGACCTCAATATTCACTACTTTCAGGATCAATGATTGTCCCCACAAACTAACACAAGACTTTTCAGCATGTTTTTTCCTCACTCGCACACTTTCTAGAAACTTCTCAAAATGTCACTCATCGCACAATTACTCCAAGTCAAGTGAGCTTAACTATGAATTTCTTGAGTGATGGACTACCAAAAAATAGATACATCTTGTTGGAATAGGTAGTACAAATTAACCTTTAAGTCATCCTCAATTGTACTTCTATACTTGTACAACCTCTAGATCCCTCTCATTCTAAAGCTATTTACTCGAGGTGTTACATGCCCACAAGGTTCCTCTTGGTTTGTCCATCAACCACACCATATTGGGAGAGAGGTCTGCTCTGATACCATTTGTAATGTTTGACTTGTGTGGTTTAAGGACGAACCAAGCGGAAGTTAGTGGACATCATATAACATCCCAAATGCTAACGAGGGCGAGGAGTGGTCATTGGTGCACAAGAGATGTGGCACAAACAAGGAGTGTCTCTTGACAGGCTTCCAGTGGTAGGGATACATGAATGAATCAAATACACACCCGAGTGAGAGGGATCTAAAGGTTCTGCAAGTAAGAGACTATAAAGTTGAGGATGACTTAAATGAATTAATAGACACTACTTATGCAACAATATGCATCTACTTTTTGGTAGCCCATCACTTAAGAAATCAATAGTTAAGCGTACTTAGCTTGGAGCAATTATTGAAAAGTTCCGTATTAGTTTGTGGGGACAATCATTGATCCTAAAAGTAGTGAAGTTGGTTGTCGAGGTTTTGGAAAGAACAACATGCAAAGAGTTCTTACCAACGAGGAAGTTGAGTGAAGTATCACTATATGAAGTGTTCTAGAGTGAGTCATTGAGACATTAACATGAAGTGTTCTAGAGTGTGAGTCATTGAGACATTGACAATCAGGGATGTTACACATTATGACAATTTGCCAATTAACCCAATGAGTAGATGGCTTGTCTTAAATAAAGGAACGAGTAACCACCATAAATTGAAGAAAACCATCACAAACGGTAGAAGAGTCATTACAAATTTTAGAAAAACTCTCATAAATTGAACTTTTTATTAATTTTTTCTTTTACATTTGTGGTGATTTTTGTACAATTTGTGACTATTTATAATCTCAAAAAATCACCATGTAGTGTAAGTTCAAATTTACCCAAACTTTGTTCAAGATGAAAATTTGACATAATTTAATTTTACAATGACAAAAAAAGTACTAAAGTTTTTTTTTATAGAGACAAACATACATTTTCAATTTTGTAAGGACAAGAAATATAGGATAAATTATGTTTTCAGTCCCTTAACATTTTGAAATTTTTTGTTTGTCTTTGAACTTTTCGTTGAGAAGTCTTAGTTTTCAAACTTTTTGTTTAATTTGATTTTTAGTTCTTCTATCTATTTTGATTGTTAAATAAGTATTAAATAATTTATGGCAATTTTAAATGAAAAAAAAAATGCTAAAATCCATTAGAAAATGCTTTATAGCATTTTTTATGGTTCAAAAATTGTCAAAAATTAATTAATAAAATATTTTTTGACGATTTTTTAATCTGTTAGTAAAAATTTCTCAATTTTTTAATCGTTAGTAAAAAAATCACCATAAATATAATTGTCACATCATTATTAATGAAAAAATTAGATTACCAAAAACTAAATGAAAAAAATTTTAGAAGACTAAGAATAATCAAGGAAAGTTAAAGAACTAAAACTAGAAAATTAAAAATGGTCAAGGACTCAAAACATGGTTTACACAAAAATATATTTTAACCTTTTTTTTTTATTGATTTTGATAAATTATGTCAATATTTATAGGACTAAATTAATGCTACATCATCAACAAGTCCAGTATAAGTAATAAATTATTGATTTACTTTAACTTTCTAAAATTGAATTCCTGTAAAAAAAAACACATGGTAACAATTTCTCCATTTAGATAATAAAAAAAACAAAAAAAATATAAAATATATTGTACTCATAAAATAAAATAAATTAATAATGATTTATATTAAAGAAAAATTATATTACAAAAACCCAATATATTACATAAAAATATTTTGTACTTATTAAAAATATATTAAATTAAACATGACTAATATTTACTTCTTTTCTTTAGAAGTATTGATATTTACCTATTATTAAGTTAAAAAAATATTATTTATTTAAAGAAACTAAAACAAAAATTACAAATCCTCTGTTTCACGTATTTAAAGAAAGATTTGCTTTACGGTGTGATCCCCAATTTTTTGCAATTTCTGCATGTCATTTCCACTCCAATCACAACACATAATATCTCTCATTTAACTTGCTCTGAAAGAAAGTCTACGTAAAATTTAACTTCCCACCAACACCCTCACCCCGAATCAAAAGAAAACGAAACAAAAGATAATCCAAGACATGGATAGAAGAGCATCTTATATATCATGTATGAACTGAGCTTCTTTAGTAGTAGTAGAACGAAGCAACAAACCTTGATGACTAAATCCCAACAAGAAAAGTAAAAACTTATTTACATAAAGTGTTAATCCACAAGAAGCCTTCTTCAATCATCCCCAACAGGCAGATTATATTTTCGTGCCAAACGATAGGCAGTTTTATCAGCCATAATGCTATCTATCATCTTAAACTTTTTGTAATGCACTTTAAGTGTCTCTTCTTGCTGCTTTGCTAGCTTCTCTTCTTCTTCTAGTAGCAGCTGAAAGAAAAGCACAAACACGGTTCAGAATATGATAATACTACAATCTCTCACAATAGACATCAAACATATGGCTTAAATAAGTTTTTGGTCTCTAAGATGATGCCACGTCATTGGTAGGGACTCAAAGCAAAATTAAAAATTTTATAGGGACCCATAACAACGCAAAAAAAATTCCAAGGACTCAAACTATAAAAGATGGGTATTTTTTAGGGACCCAAAACTTATTTATGATGATTAGCAAGCCATAGTTTCAAGTTTTATTTTGATAGCAATAAACTAAAGAGGACCAGTTTATTTAGCAAGATGGCCTTCCATAGAAATGGCATTGTATTGTTTGTTATAGACTAAACTATATTTTACATGCTAGATGTTTAATCTGCTTTGTTTTTCTTTTATCTCTAGCATCATTAGATGATTTGCCTCTTAGGAACCTATTCTGAAAATTGCAATCAATTACATGTCTTTTGCAATCGATTAAAATAAATGACAGCAAATTTAAATCATATTCTCGATACACGGGATAATCGATTACACCTTTATTGCAATCGATTATATCTAATATAACAGTCATTTTGAAAGATTCCTAAGACTCATTCTTTGTTTAACAAACTCCGAATCTTTTTAACCCATCCTATATATTTGAACCCATAGCATCCTATGTAGAGAGACAACCCATTCACAATATCTCTTCTATCTTTCATTTGTTAAAATCCAAATCTTTTGATTTGATTCTCAGATTTGATATTGCTCTGAAACTTTCTCTTTTTTTCTACATATTGGCTGATCTCTTTTGACTTTCTAAAAACTCATTTTGATCTTACTGCTATACCCTTTTGAGATTAAAACTCTGAGCCTATACAACTATATTCCTCTCTTGTTCATCTATGAACTGAGGTTATTCAACGACTGTTCTTGATTACTAAACATACTCATATTGGAGTTCTTCAATTGATCCTTACATCAAGATTAATCAGCACATGAAGGTGTATTCGTTCTTTAATCTTTTTAATAATCTTGTTTGATTTGCATTGTAGGAAATTCGTTCCTAGATGCTGTGTTGAAATTATAATTGTGATTCTAATTTTGTTTTTAGAATTGTGTTGTTCTAGTGTTTAAAGATTGAATGGTGAATGGTGTTTTCACATTCAGTTTTTAGGTTGTGAAAGCAAATCGTTGTGAAATCAGGATTTGCTGTGAATTGTGTGTGCATGGTGTATGTAATCAAATTCATAATGGAATCCTTTGGTGAAAGGGAGAACTGGATGTAGATCGAACCAATATAAAATCAACACGCTCAATCTCTCTTTCCTTAAACTCTTTCAATTCAGATTTTGTTCTTTATCAAGCTTATTTGTTCTAATGAAATCTGTCATAAGCTGAGGTTGTTTTTCTGGTTTATTCAATCAATATCATATCTTTGAAAAATGTTTTTATTAAAACTTCAAGAGTGGTGGTGAAAAGCTTTTATTGGAAAAAGAATCTGGCATCTTACGTTGTATCAATTCACACACCCCCCCTTCTTAATGTAACCGGCTGATCCTAACATTCGCAAGAGGTCATAAGTTCAAACTTGAATGCTATCATTGAAAATAAATAAATAGGATATGGTTTCATTTCGGTTTTTATACCTAAGACAACATCCAATATTCAGACAAGACAATACTTCTATAAAGTGGATTTGTCTATAAGGTGTATGAATAAAGGGGGGTATCCCACTAGTTTCTGGTATGTTTAATATGGACAGATTATCTGATATGTAAATATAAATAAGAAAATAGTGTTAGTTAGTTAGTCAGCTACTGTTAGTTAGGATTTTATGGCTGTTGGGTAGACAAACTGAATAATAACCAGAGCGCAATCCTCTTACCCTCTGTTTCTCTTTTCTTACCCTCTATCCTCTCTATTCAGTTTTCTTTTCTCTTTCCTCTTTCTTTCTATGTCGTTTCTGTTTCTTTCTTTTCCCCACCTAAATTATATAACATTATTTTTCCATCCCTAAGTTTCCCCAAATTCTATTTTATTACCAGATATTTTCTGTTATTTCAATTTCAGCATAACCTCCATTACCACTTTACAATTTATTAAGGTTGTGTGCAGTTAAGAAATTAAAAATAACTTGTTATGGCAGGTAGAAGAAAGCTGTGATCATTTGTTATTTACATGTGCCAAATAGATTGCCAATGAGGGGTAACTTGCTGATAAGAAATGTGTAGGTAGAGGAAAGCTGTGATCATCTGTTATTTACATCTGCTAAGGTGCAGAGAATATGAATGGAATGTTACCAATGGATTCAAATGAAAACAGCCCTACCAGCGAATGCTGCAGTACATTTCTGGCAACATTACCACTGTCATTGCCTATTTGCAGAAATCTAAAAACGGAGCAGTGGATAATTATTTGGTGTGCAATAACGTGATGCATTTGGAGAAATGGGGATGACTGTGTTCAATGACAAAGTGTTTAACAGGGACAAAATCATGCAGGACATTAATTTTTTTTGCGAGGGCATGATTGAAGAATTTGGGTGCTGGATGGGATTACTCGTTTACACAATGGTTGACTGCTCAGTGCTTGCTTGGTGGGATTTTGATATGCATACCGGAACAACCAGAACAACCACTGGAGCATTACTACAGCTGGGGGAAGAGGCTGTAAATGGGAGGATTATAACAAAACAGTGGCAGCAACTTTTGAAGCTGAGAAATGACTGCATAGTCTTAGTGTATAGGATGTAACTGAGAGATGCCACTATGTTTAAGTTAATAGAGTAGATAAGAAGATCAGGGGATATGTTTAATGCCATGGTTATATTGTATTTACACTTTTGTGGGAGGTTTAAATAAAAAGTAACCAATGGCAAACATATGCAGGGAGATAAGTGTATGTTTTTACTGTTTATGGGTTGGTGGTACCCCTTGTACCCAATGTTAATATAAATGCTTATATTTGTTTAAAAATAAAAACCTGTTACAGCACCATTTCCACCAGCCAGTTCCCATAAAGTTACTAGTAATTATAACACACTCACTACAAAAATGCTTAATACTACTGCTAACTGCTCTTCTGTCAATGAAAATGTTGAATCAAAACATTTTTATTCAAGAGCAATATTCGACAGTTTGACACAAGCATGCATTTAACAGAAAACCAGAAACTTACATGAGCATTGCAAATAAAAATTCATTTGAAAATAGATATTCCTAACATCAGATCCTAGTCCTAGAGGCATGGTCATCAAATTGGAGAATTGGAATAGTAATCAAAATAAGAGCTATAGAAAATAAATTGATTACCAGGAATGAACTTACTTTGTCCAGTAATTCTATTTCTGCAGCATGTTTGCAAGTAAGATTCTTTACTTCCTTTGCAACCTCAAAATCAGGATCACTTGGCTTCAACCAACGTACCTTGATCTTTCTGTTAGGCTTTATTGGCCGATCATCAAACATTTCCATCACAGCAGGCCGAGCCCTCACAGGCCGTGGCATCCCAGACATCATGAAAGGATAATTCGCTATCATTGATAAAATTTCCTTGGCTTTTTTGGCAGAATCTAATTCTACTAATGCACACTGCGGCAGATTGCTTGGACCGATGTAGTTGGGTATAAACTTGACACTTTTCACAATTGCAAACTGGTCAAGAGCAGTTCTTATCACAGATTCAGTGACCTGTGGTGACAAGTTGTCTAAGTACACTGTCCTGCTAACTTTCTGTTCAAATGCAGCATATTTTTGTGCTGACGACTCCATGCAATAAAGTGAATAAAACCTACAAACACCAAACTTCAAACTTAGGGTAACTAAATAGGCATACAATTTATATAGAACACATGACATAAATATGAAAAAGTAAAGAATAATTTTTGCACCCAGACACCAGAATGATTTCTCTTTCATCCCATAATCAAGCCTTTATCAATGCAAGTTACTTCAAAGCGAGAGGGCTCAAAATTGTTCAACAGATAATTAGTTAAAGGGAAGTGTTAGGAACACACTATCTAACACACTCCTTCAAACACACTCTTTCTAAATGGTTAAAATTATTGAAAACTACAAAATCAGGAGAGAGAATCATTAAATATAATGTGGAACCCACAAAAGTTTGTCATTTTTAATAAATTTCAACCAATAAAAGAGAGTGCATTCAAAATAGAGCATGTTCCTAGCATTTCCTAGTTAAATTAATTGACCACTTTGATGGGCACAAAACAATATAATTTCTCTAAAATGAAAAACATAATCATATATTTTGGCATACACAAAGATCACACTAGATATCATAAATTAAATATCAATTTTTTCAGAACTTGTGAGCTAATGTAGAATTAACTAAATCATACAAAACACAGAAATGACATTTGTTTGAAGTTTGAATAAAAACTGTTGATTGGGGAACGTAAGTAGTTAATGTAGAATTAACTAATAAACTAAATCATACAAACAAAGAAAAATTACATTAGTTTGAACAAAATCTGTGTTTTTGATTGGGAAAGGTAAGGAAGCAAAAATTCTATCTATTATTATCTTGTTGGATTTCCAACACAAGAAGCATATAATTTCAAATGCTCTATTCACTAGCAAGTGCTATGGATCAAACATCACTTGCTTTCAAAAAAGTGATGATATGCAGAATTGGCTCCAGTTTGCAAAGGGAAAATGAACCAATCAGAAGAAACAATTCAAATCTGAAAAACATTCACCTACGACTAAAAGCCTAGGTGCTAGCTTTCCAAGGACACAAACAGCACATGATTTAGCTCAACTTATAAAACAACCAGCAGAAATTGACACAAAGGACACACCAGCACAGCATGTGAGCTTCTCAAATCCCAAATCCCATGGATTGAAACCAAAAGGGGACACTACCAGCCACAAGTTTCAAGAACAACTTTAAGGCATTACTGAGCAACTGCAACACCAATATCAGAATGTTCAATCAGGTAAACAATCCATGAGAGATCCTAAAATTCACTTCAAGAAGCAAAATCCTGAACTTCCTAAACCTATATGCATAACCATGGAGCAAAACCAGAAGTCTAATGGGAAGTACAAGAGATTAGATTCAAGGTTGTCAAACTAAAATATGAACATTCAAACTCACAAGGCAACTCAATCTCAGAACGTACAAAAATAATATTTAAAACCACAAAACTTAGATCAAGCTTCTCATATCAAGTTCTCTAGTCAAATGATAGACACATGAATTTTCTTTAATTAATTCCATAACACATGTGTAGTGGAGGTGATTTAATTTTAGAAGAGCACATATGATCATTTGATCATTTGATTGGAGAACTTAATGCTATCAGTATAGGGATCTTGATGCAAGTTTTAGGAATTGTTTTAAATCCCAGATAGCGGCCAGTCCCAAAAACAATATGGGATAGCCAATATTATATACATATAATTCTAAAAAATGATAAAATTACTCAATATTCATTATATTCATAATTAACAATAAAAACTCATAGTGAAAGGAAGGAATTGCCAAACCAATAAGAGAGAGGCAGAGGTCGCCAAAGTAGGGAGAGGCAGAAATCTCTAACAGACCAAGTTGCTGGAGAGAATAGATACCAGTCACCAGAAACCAGACACAGAAAAACTGGTTACTTTAGATGAGAAAAGAAGCAGGAGTGAGAAATCAGTCACTGGAATATTGGATTAAGAAACTAGGGTTGCATCAAGAGAGAGTGAGAAAGCACAGCCTTTGGTTGATTCTATAAGTGACATAATCTCAAACCCCCACGAGCACTACATTACAGCGTACCATTTAAAACCCAGGTTTTAGGGCCAATTTGGGTAAATAAGTAAATTAAGCAAATAAATGTTTACTTACCAATCCTAATAACTAGAAATAATTATGAGATGGTTAGGTTATTTACTCCTTATTATAGGCAAAAAAAAACATGATAGAAGAGAGGATGGTAAAGCCTATCCTCACAGCCAAAATGGCATAATTAGTACACCAGTAAAAATTGCCACCATGAAGGAAAGAAATCCGACACTGGCTTAAGGAAACAGAATTGAAAGTATCTAGAATAGCAAAAAACACAAACAGACCTGTTAATTTCAATCCTATTATGAACCAAAGTACTGACTTAAGGTTCCATTCTTAAAATCCATGCCCCACCAACTCCAAATAGGATTGGTACAATAAAAAAAAAAATTTCCCTCTTTCAATTCTTCAGTTTCAGAGACAGAAGTAACAAAATTTAGGTGAAATTAGAAGGAAGATTTGACAATTTCACCAATTATGTAGAAGTACTTAATTTCAACAAACACACAAAGAAGAAAGTCTGTTGAGCTTTCTCATCTACTCCAGAAAAAAAAAAAGAAAAGCAATATGGTACCCAATATTCATGAATTACAGTGATCATTCATCTACACGGCTCACAATGATACTCACTTTCTTATTTTTCTTTCACAAATTGCTCAAGCAAAAAAACACACTAACACACTCATATCATCTCACCCAAGCACCAGGGAGTACTCACAGTCTTTCTGTCTTATTCAATCTCAAATTACAGAACCACAAAAACACTGATCTAAAATGAAAACAGATTCCACATCATTGACCAAAATATTCACTTCACATGTCAAATGTATTAAAACTGATTCCACGTCCAGATGAGACTGACACAAATCAAATAACCAAGAAAACAAAAACTAAATCAATGACATCAAACAAGAAATATAAAATGAAACCCTATATCAATAACAAAACCAATGAAAACAAACAACGAATTGAAAAATACGCAAATTAATTAAATAAAAAACGAAACACAAGATAGCGAAATAAAAATCGAAACCTAAATCGCAGAGATGAGAGACGCTCTGAACCACCGCGAGAAAAAAAAACTGAACCACAGCGTGTGCGAGAGAGACTAGAGCGAGGGTGGCGATTGGTTGCGATCGTTGCGAGGGTGGGGAGCGTCGAGCGAGAGAGTGAGAGAGAGCTAACTGAGTGGACGAGTCCAACTTAGAAATTTGGCTTAAGTTGCACAATTTTTGTGATATTAAAAGTATCATTTTATTTAGAGTAAATTATCACATGAGATTTGTTTTTATCTCTACACAAAATATTTTATATCTCATTACTCCTCTTCTTCGTTAAAAATAAAATTAATTCTATTAACTTTTTTGTTATGTAACAAGATAAACACATGACTTTTATAATATTTTTTTTTCTCAAAAATGTCTTCATCTTCTTTTTTTAAACATAGGGGATGCGTGTGTAATATATTTAAAAAGTTCATACATTTAAAATTTAAGGAGTATATATGTGATGAGTTTAAAAGGTTAGGGAATACATGAGTGATAAGTTTAAAAGGTTTAAGGATTTAAAATGTTAAAAGCATTATTTCCACCAAATGAGGTCGTTGTCACTATGGACAAAGTCGTTGTTGGGTTGGAAGTTGTCGAGTCGAGAGTCGTGACGGCGAACGTGATCATCGAAAACGAAACAAATAACTCGCATACAAGAAAAATATCCCTTTTTAGAAGAACAATAGCACGAAATAGAAGGAACAAGAACAGTTCTCTCCCTTGTAGAAGAATAGTAGCACGAAACACAGGAAGAAGAACAGTTCTCTCTCCTTTGGAAGAACAATAGCACAAAGAGGAAGAAAAATAGTTCTCTCTCATTTGAAAGAATAGTAGCACGAAACAAAGGAAGAAGAACCATTCTCTATTTGGGTCACTTAAGTATAAGGGTAATTATGATATTTTAAATAAATCAATTAAAATTAAATATAAATTAATTTAAAAACTAACAGCAACTTAACACCATTAAAGCAAGGGGTGCCAAAGTAATTATAAAAAAAAGGAGGGAGTGCATGTGTAATTAAAGCAAACCTCAAGGAGTGTTGTTGTAATTTGCTAATTTTATTTAAAGTTATATTTTAGTCACAATTTAATACTTTTTAAGATTTTTCGTTAAAAGATGTACCAACCATGAATAATCGAGTAAAGAATTTTCTCTCTCTTCATGTGCTTATGTGTTGGGATTTTGGCAAGAGTACCAAATTGCTAAGTAACAAAGTGATAAGTATGTGTATCGTCTCCATAGGGACTTGTGCAGTAATTGGGTAAATAATAGTAATTTAAATAGACTATGAGAATTTATAATGGAGTAACTAACTTAAAAGATAAGTGCAAAAAATTTAAAGATTAAATGAAAGAAAATTGGATAAAAAGTTATTCAAACTCGTAGTGCGCGTAGAAAACGGTATTCAAATCAATGCGGGAGATCGTCGCAACTTAATTTCACTAAACCATCCTAACATGTAATCATTAATTTCCTATTCAAATAGACTATGTTATCATGAACTCACTAATTTATTCAAGCCTTAATCCCTTAAGTGAAAGAACTAAGTCCCTTAATCCCACTATCAATCCCTTGAATTAGTGTAACTAGGATATTTGCATTAGGAATGAGAGTTTTAACTATGCCTAATCCTTTTTACCCTATCTCCAAGCATAAAAACTATTAGGTGATCCCTACAGTTTGCAATTCAAAAGAATTTTCCAATTACAATTGAATATTTAGCATCATGCAATTGGGTGATCAAGCCAAAAACAAGCATTAAAAACAGAAAGGAATCAATAACAAATATCTAATTGAATAGTAAAAGGATAATTACATGGAAGTAGATTCAATTACATTAAACTCCAATGAATGATGGATTTAGCTACTCATAGCCATGGGGGAAGAAGCTTTGGATGAAGAGATGGAGGAGTTCCCAAACATGAGCTGTCATGCAATGCCTTAGAGCTCTCTATCTCTTTCTCCATCTAATGTGTCTATGCTCCTAACGTTGCCTAACGCTGAAAAGCTACAACCTATTTATAGGCTGTGGGCTAATAAAAGTTTAAGCCTAATACAAAAGATAATTCAAATTTAAAATTATAAAACATTCTCGTAGGTCCACTTGCACGTGTAACAGATGCACAACTGTGCAACTTCACGAAATTCCCAATTAGCAAGGCAGTGGCTTCGCACAACTGTGCGAAATGAATGCACAATTGTGTGATAACTTTAGCAACTCTACAGCTTTGCGAAATTGATCCTTAATGCGTCCAATCAACCTTAATGCCTCCATTGCTTCATCTGAGCTTCAACAAAATTCCTAAAACCATGAATAAAAACCCAAGATCAAGTGCAAAAATACTAAAATTTGAAAAACTCTTAATAACCTAAGCTTTTATTTAAAACTTAACTAAAACGAACACAAACAAGGTTCAAAAGTATAAGAAACATTACATAATTGTCCATTAATGACAAGAGCAGGAAAATATGACAATTATCAATACTCCAAACTTAGAACTTTGCTCATCCTCGAGCAATAAGATACGCAAAAACCAAATGGAATTCCTAAGACACAATGACATGGCCTGCAAAAAAATTCTGACTCAATATCATAAAACATGCTATCAAAATACTTTCCAATTCGGTCAAGGCAAGATGTTGTGCTCACACAAAAATTCAAGTGATAATTCTTCAAGAGATTAATATGGATGACAAAGAATGCAATGAATCACCAATGATCCTTGGTTCTCGCAACATGTATCACTCAATCACACAATACAAGGTAAGTGTATCTCTCAAGCACAAATTGAAATTACACATATTAACTTTACTTTTCATCTCTCAACAAATCACACTATCAAGCATGTCAACAAGGATCACTAAGGACTTTCTTGGCTTGTAACGTGGCTAGACTACAACAAAATATTGGTTTTTTCGAGATTCAAAGTATCTAAGAATTTGAGAGCAAAAAAATAAATAGTCCCTGACTTTAATCTCAATCATAATAATCAACAATTTGGACCCTAAGTTCATTTAACAACCATTGCCACTTTTCCAACTACCCCTAAGTCTCAGCAAATTTATTTTCTATTTTTTTTTATTTTGATGCACATTTGTGCAATTTTTTTTTTGAACAGCTTTAACATTGTGAGACAAAGGTAGGCAAGCCACACATTTTACTTATTCCCTTAGGGTACCCTTCTTTTTATCATTTTTGAGTGTCTAGTAAGACAGTCCAAACTTAATGTCAGACCCTATTTCTCAATTTGCTCTCCTATTCTTAGGAAGGGAGGACATTTGTTTATCTTTAAGGCTAAGGGTTCATACATCAAGAAAAATTTTCAATATATGGCTCAATGAGGGTGCAAGTGATATTTATAAACAAGGGACAGGCTTTTTGGCTTAGTGGCTTAAATAACAAACATGGCCTTGATCCTTTCTAAGCTAGCATGTAAAACAATGGACTCAAGAGATTCAAGCAAAATCACATGTGAAAAATCAATAGTGTTACTCAGCATATAACATTAACTTCAATTTCTCACCAATCTAGGTCTCATCAAGGAATCAAAGGCATTCATGCAAAATTGTCACACAAATTAACCACAATTATAATGGTACAACAAAATTTGGAGTGCAACCACAATCATTCAATGAACCAAAACTTTTTATTCATGCTTCAATGAAACAAATTAGAAACTCATAGTAGGCCTAGACACAAAACAACCAAATAGGACTTAAAAATTCTAAAATAAACCAAAATAAGGGAGGGTAAACGAAAGGAACAACTAACCATGGAAGGACCATGAATGGTCCTCCCCTACTTCCTTCGCATTTAAGCCCATTTTCACCTCTTTTGGCCAAAATTGTGCTGGTCCTAGCTCTTATTGGTCAAACAACATGGGCCAAGATGTGTATCACTAGGGAGGAGGTTGGCTGAAGCTGCGTGGTTAGGCTGAAGGTCCTGCTTCACTTGTGTGGTGCAGGGTTCACCGGAGAGGATCGTGGTGGTCGTAGCTAGAGCAAATCTCGCGATGGAGGAATAGATTTGACGGTGCAGTGCTCATCGGAGAATGCGTGAACAAAGGGGCGCGGCTGGAGAGCACGTGGTTGTTGACAATGCAGAGCTCACACGATAAGGATGCAATGGTGGCTTGGTAGATGTTCGTCGGAGAGTAGCACGACCGTAGGTGGTGGTGGCTAACAGCGTGTGATTCTGGGTGGTGTACGATAGTGGTGATGGGTGAAGAAGGTAGTGTAGTCTTGTGTTTGGCTATGGAGGTTATGGTGTTTTGGAAGGGGAAGGGAAAGAAGATGAGTAATGGTTAAGCAAAGAGAGGTTTAAGAGAATTAGGGTTTGGGCTTTGTAGGAGAGTGCATAAGGTGCAATAGGTATTTCAATTGTAATTGCCAATTTTTGAATTCCAAGTCAGAGAGTGTGCATAGCTGTGCAATGGGAATGCACAGCTGTTCAACAATCTTCATGAAATTCAATTCCAAGTCCAAGAGCATGCACAGGTGTGCAATCTAGATGCACAGTTGTGCAATTTTATTTTTTTTGCTCTTCATGTATCTTCATTCTGTGCATAGAACCCTGAAACATCATGAAAGAGAACTCTAAAAACATAAAGTAGAACAAGAATAAATAAATAAAAATAAAGACAATAAAATTACTAGAAAACTGGGTTGCCTCCTAGTAAGCACTTCTTTAACGTCATTAGCTTGACAGGTGAGTGACCTCAAGGGTTACTAATGTGAATGCTTGTGGTCAACCCCAACCCTTTGAAGGGTTCATAGAGTTGAAAACATTGAATGTCACCTCATCACCATTCACTTTAAGCTTGAATTCTCCACTCCCCACATCAATAATAACATTAGTGGTCTTCATGAAAGGTCGTCCCAAGATTATGGGAACTTGTGAATTCTCCGCCATGTCCATTACAACAAAGTTGGCAAGAAATGTGAATGTGTCAACTTTCACCAACATGTTTTCCACCACCCCATGAGGGTATTTAAGGGAGTGATCAACAAGTTGCAATGTCATGCGAGTTGGCTTTACCTCCACATCTCCTACTTTTTACAGCATAAATATGAGCATCAAGTTGATGCTCGCCCTTAAATCAAGTAATGTCTTGTTAGTGGAAAGGTTCCCAATAGTGATTGGAACACTGAAGCTTCCAAGATCAATATGCTTTGTGCTCACTTTCAACTTAATGTTATCTTGCTCAATGAAGTTCTTTTTCTTCCTCAAGAGCTCCTTCATGAATTTAGCATATGTAGGTATCTACTCCAAGGCTTCCGAGAATGGAATGTCAGTATGAAGCCTCTTGAAGATATCAAGGAAACGAGCAAATTGTTGCTCCTTGTCCTTCTTAGTTGGATTCTTCGAATAAAGAAGCTTAATAGCGATGGGGGTTTTGGTTTTTAGCTTCTCCTCTTCTTCACTCAAATCTTTAGCTTTCTTCAATCCAACTCCCTCTATCACTACCTCTTCTTCACCCTCACTCTCTCTTTCTTTATTTTCATTTTTTATATTTTTTTGGTATTTTTCTCATCACTATCCTCAAATCTCACCTTCTCAGCTTTTTTTTTCTTCTCACTCACATTCACAGTATCAAATTCTTTATCACTCTTGATAAAGATTGCACTACAGTTACCTTTGGGATTGACTTGAGTGTTGGTTGAGAAACCAATCTTTGTTTGTTTCGTCAATTCCACCATTTGCTTAGCTAATTGCCCCATTTGAGTCTCCAAATTTCGGAGTGAGGCATATATTCTCTTTTGGCTAGATATGGAGACTTGCATAAATTCAACAAGTGTGTCTTCTAGCTTAGTTGTGCGGTCATAGAGATTAAGCTTTTGTTGGGGAGGCCTATCATAGGGTCCTGAGTCACCTAGGCTAGGATTAGCATGAAGTCCACTACGGTTAGAATTGTTACCATAGTAATTTTGCCTCTCATTACCATAATTGTTCTACCTCCCTAAGTAACTTGCCTCTTCCTCATGGTTGGTAGAAGCATATTGGCATTGCTCCATGGTGTGATCTCTCCCACAAATGACGCAGTCCAACACCTTTTGATGTGGTTGAGAAGAGGCCTTCAATATTTGTTGCGGAAGAGTATTTACTTGCACCTTAAGTGCCTCTAACTGAGCCAGGATTGCATCTTGAGAGTTCACTTCTAATACTCCTCTTCTTGCAGGTAGAACTCTCTCATGTTGAGCTTCAAAGTCACTAGAAGCCATGTTATCAATCAACTTAATAGCTTCTTCTAGTGTCTTGTTCTTAATAACTTCTCTACCAGCTGCAGCATCCAACATGACCTTGGTTTGCCCCTTCAAGCCTCCAAGGATGATATATAATTGATCGACATCTCCAATTTCATGATTGGGGCAATTCATCAAAAGAGTCTTGAACCTTTCCCAAGCTTCATACAGTGGCTCATTGTTTCCCTGACAGAAACTCAATATATCCGTTTTGGCTTGGTTCCTTTTTGCCTCTAGAAAGAAGTGAGCCAAGAATTTACTCTCTACTTCTCCCCATGTGGTGAGAGTGTGAGTCCGAAAGGATTGCAGCCATGTACTTGCTTTTCCTATGAGAGAAAAACGAAATACTCTCATGTAAAGGTTCTCTTCTTCATTTTGGGGGACCCCTGCTGTGCTGCATAGATCATAGAACATGGCCAAGTGGCTGTATGGATCTTCATTAGCTAACTCGACAAATGCATGTTGACTAAGAAGATTGATCAATGCTGGCTTTGCCTCTTATGTACAGTTGTTGCCTCTTGGTCTTGCAATGCTTGCAAATTGGATTGGACCATTGGCATTGGCACGGTCCGCTAGAGTTCTTTGTGGTGGTGGTGGTGGTGGTTCTTCCATGTTTTCTTCTTCTAGACTAGAGTGGCTTTCCAAAGATGTGTAGGAAGGTGAGTGTTCTTCAGAAAAGGAGGAAGAGTCCTTTTCTAGTGTCAACTGTTACTTTGCTAGTTTGTTTTGAGCACTAAGTTTCCTAACGGTCTTCTCAATTTCAGGGTCGTAGTGCAAATTTTCTGAATTAATTCTACTCCTTGTGCCAACGATACCTGACATGCACAAAATCACAAGCAACTAGAGCAACTAGAAAGGTGGTTAGCACTAGATTACAAGAAAATAAAAAATAAAAATAAAATGTGAAAAAGAAAGAAAAGAAAAATAAAATAAGATAAGATAAAATAAAAGAAAAAAAATGTTTAAAGTCCACAAAAACACTAAAAATTTGCCCAATTAATGAGACATAAGTCCCCAGCAACGGCGGCAGAAACTTGTTGAGATTTTGGCAAGAGTACCAAATTGCTCAAGTAACAAAGTGATAAGTATGTGTATCGTCTCCACAGGGACTTGTGTGGTAATTTGGTAAACAATAGTAATTTAAATAAACTACGAGAATTTAGAATGGAGTAACTAACTTAAAAGATAAGTGCAAAAAATTTAAAGATTAAATGAAAGAAAATTGGATAAGAAGTTATTCAAACTCGTAGTGCGCGTAGAAAACAGTATTCAAATCAATGAGGGAGATTACCAGGGTTTAATTTCACCAAACCATCCTAACATGCAATCACTAATTTCCTATTCAAATAGACTATGTTATCATGAACTCAATAATTTATTCAAGCCTTAATCCCTTAAGTGAAAGAACCTAAGTCCCTTAATCCCACTATCAATCCCTTGAATTGGTGTAACTAAGATGCTTGCATTAGGAATGAGAGTTTTAACGATGCCTAATCCTTTTTACCCTATCCCTAGGCATAAAAACTATTAGGTGATCCCTATAGTTCGTAATTCATGTGCTTATGCTTTGCTAGGGTTTCCTTAGTAGGGTTTTAGGGTTTTTGCGGTGTTAGGATTTTGTTACTACGTAAGGGTCCTCCCTATCATTTGGTCTTCTCAGGCCTCCATACTTGTGTGTTGATTTGCCCTTGTTTTGTATTGTCGATCATGGAAAAGTGGAAACATGTTGAATTTAATGAAGAAGAGGAAGGGATTCTAGAATTACTAGTGGAGCTCAACCAAACAGAGTCGTTCGTCATCTAGTGAGGAAAGTCTTAACCATGGAATAGTAAACGCACGGGCCTTTAAGATGACGATGGCCAAGGCTTGGAACATAAAACATGGGGTGGAGATAAGGGATGCAGTGGAGAACAAATTTATGTTTCGCTTCATGGTAAAGACAAACAGGGACTACATCATGAAAGGGTCCCCATGGAACTTTGACAACCAGTTGGTGGTCCTAAAGGAGATGGAGGAAAATGTTAACCCAGAAAGTGTGGACCTTTCACATTGCCCTTTCTGGGTCCAGATTCAAGATCTATCTATTGCCTCTAGAAACGAAGTAGTGGCTAAATCGATAGGAAATACTATGGGGGAATTTTTATCTTGAGACCAAGGCGAGGAAAGTAGGTATGGGAAGTCCTTTATCAAAACCCTACTAAATATTCATAAAGCTCTCAGGCGTGGGATGATGATACAGCTTGGGGGTAAGGAAGTGTGCAAGATCTTTTTCAAGTATGAACGCTTAAGTAATTTTTGTTATGAGTGTGGTAGAATGGACCATATGTTAAAGGATTGTGAGGATCATGGAGTAAAGGAAGAGGATGGGGGAAACTTGATGTTCAGAACCTGGCTGAGGGCTATGCCCATGCGCAACACGGTTGTTACGGGAATTAAGAGGGAAGTCCAATAGGGATGCCTATCTAACCATCAATGCATCTAGAAGATTGCAATAGTGGAGGACACAAAAAAGGGGGATATAGGGGAGACTGTGGAAGAGGTAACAAAGGCACTAATAGATTGCCTAATTTCCCTAAGGGATAGGGAAGAATAATACTCAAGAGGAGGATAAGGAGAAGACCATTGCGACAAAACCCCAAGAAATTGCCTTAAAGGAGAAGAAAGAGGAAGAACAGAAATAGCTTTCCCATGGATGCAAGAATTGGAAAAGGACAGCTAGGGAAATTCATGAGGGTGATTAGATAGACCCAACCAACATGGGTCAAAGAAGGGAGGGAAAGGAACTAGAGGACATGGATTCAGAGCCATATGAATCCAACCCAACAAAGAAACCAATGAAAACCTTTGTCTAGAATTGGTTTCAATGAATCCAGCACCTTTCATTGGCACTCATATCAGCGGAGGTTGCTGGACAACCTCATTGGTCTCAATGAAAACCTTAAGCTAGAATTGTCATGGGCTTGGGAACCCACGAACAGTAAGAGCCCTCAAAAAGCTCTTAACTACAAAAGGTCCCAACATAGTTTTCCTCATGGAAACTAAGAAGTTTAATGGTGAGTTGCTTAGCCTAAAGAACATTGTAGGGCTCAATCATCTTTTCTCAATAGCTTGTATGGAGCAGGGGAGAATGAGAGTAGTTGGTCTGGCATTATGTGGAGCGATCATACTAAGCTAGAGATTATCACTTGGTCTTAGAACCACATTCATTTCAGAACAAAGATGAATGAGGCTTCTAGGTGGTCTTATGACTTGGGGATTAATAACCATTCTCAAAGTGACTAATAATAGTTGACCTTGGATCTGATTAATGCCCTGGTGATCCTTGTTTTTTGGTCCCTAGTTGTGTTTTGGAGATTTTAACCTCATCCTCAAACCCCAAGATAAGGAAAGGGGGACAAGCCCTAATCTTAATCTCATTACAGATTTCTCTAACACTATCCTAAACTGTGGTCTCTCTGACCTGGGCTTTTTTGGGTCTAGATTCACTTGGACCTGGACCAATAAGCACAAGAATCTAGATATTATCACTGAAAGATTTGATAGATTTTTGGCAAATGACTGCTAGATAGAAGAGTGGGGTGAAGCTAATGTATCTTCCCTCCCTAGGTACCAATTTGATCATAATCCTGTTTTCTCATTTGTGGGGCGAGAAAGAGGATGAAAAAGGATAGAATGTACAAGTTTGAAAAGATGTGGCTTAAAGATGAAGACTGTGGCCACATTATTCAACATTCATGGGTGCGGGGAGGTAATGTGATGCATGCATGATGTGATTCCAAGCCACACCAGCTTGGTTTGGACTGTCCGGAAGCAAATCAAAAGAGAAAGAGCTCCATTGAAGCTCGATCAAGAACTTAAAAAAAAGGAAAAGTAGAAAAGAAGAAGAAGATGAACTAGAATGACGCCACGATCCGTAAGGGAACAATAAGCCAAGGTGAATTCGCCACAAGGAAAGCTTCCTTGATAAGAATCAATGGTCTTTTTTCAAAAACCAAAAAGAGACTAAGCTCTCAACTAAGCAACAAGCTTATTTCAATCACAAATTGGTTCTTTTTTTACCAATGAGGTTCTTCTCAACTATTTATAGAGTTAGGCCTTAGAAGAGGACTAAGTAACTGATCTCCATTTAAACGCATCGTTTTAAGGCCTAATTACACAATTAAGAAGCCCCTTACACGAGTAAATAAAGTTTTCAAAAATTCTCGCGTCAGACCTTCGCTAAGCTCAACCTTGCGCTTAGCACCACCCTTCTTCGTGTCCACTGAGCTCAATGTTGCGCTGAGTGAGATGCTTGATCAAAGTGAGTTTGCGTTGAGCTCAACGTTACACTGAGCGAGTTGCTTGATCGAAGTGAAATTGCGCTGAGCTCAACGTTGCGTTGAGTGAGCTTCTTCAGCAAATTTCCAAGTGCTTCAATTTAGCTCCTTTGGGCTTCTTCCTTCTTGGCCTTTGATGAATAACCTTTCCTTTAGTCTCTTGGTCATTTCTTCTTGAAGAGTCTTGGCCTTGGACCTTGTCATTGGTCCCTTTAATTCATGAAGTGTCCCTAGGTCCTCATATTCATTGGGTAGCCCTCTATCATCCCCTCCTTCTTGAAAAGAATCTGACCTCGAATTTGCATCTAAGGCACCTACATCACAAGAAGAAAGATCATCGACATTGAAGCTAGAACTCACGCCATACTTACTTGGCAAATCAATCTTGTAGGCATTGTCATTTATCCTCTCAAGGACCTTGAAAGAACCATCACCCCTAGGTTGGAGTTTTTTCTGGCTTGGAGCCAAAATCCACTAACAATGAAACAATGACTTTTTCTGCTCTGAAAAAAAGTTTGTTATAGAGAATATATTCTCTAATTTTGGAGGCTAAAGGGACAGGGCATTGTTGCATTGGGCTAAGAAGAAGTGTTTTCCTATGTAATTTTAGGATAAGAAACCCATTGTAACACTTGATTATTATCATTGTACTCATTATCCATTAACTACCCTGAGAATCTAAGTTGTTGTCCATGGAAGAGAGCAGCTAAGCTCTTCACTACTGTAAGGGGATGAATGTAACCACTGCTACACTCTAAATGTATCTTTGATATTTTTAATGTATGAATTCCATTTTCTATATTTTGGTTAGCATCTTATTCCTTTCTTACTGCTTGTTGTAAATTGATCACTTATAGCATGATTTTAGGATAGTACCTTGGTTGGGAAATAGGGATTATTATCTTGAACTGAATATAGATGTCCAACGAACTAGGGGTGCAAGGGATTGAAACTTAGTTTATCGGTAATCACATGAGCAAATAAACTGGGGGTGCAAGAGATCGAAACTTGGTTTGTTTGTATCACATAGTCACTATTCCTACTACTGGTTTCTTTGTTAAGAAGTGAGAGACTAAGGAAAGAAACTTAGCTCCTTTGTGTGCAAGGGATCGACACAGAGGACAGTTTAGTTGGTTGATTTTAATTGATAAATATAGAGGGAATTTATACAAAACGTTCATGCACAAGAGTGTTAGCTTTGGTGAAACTCAACCTCCTTACAACATCACTTCGCAATTTATCACAAATATATCACTGCTGCTTATTACTGCTACTGTTATTGTTTTATTCTGAAATTCTGAAGAAACTTTAAAGTTGTCTTTGGCTGAGAACATCAACCCTCATTACACATAACTAGTTTTTGTTTTAACTACTTTCTGTTCATTTATTTACAGTTTAGAATAGTAGAAAATCTTGGTTATTTATATTGTGCTAGTCCCTATGGAAAACGATACTAGGACTTGTCCATTTTACTACTTGATATGACTTGGTGCACTTGCCAACAATTTGTACTCAAGCAGCAACCTATGCCTTAAGAACTTCAATTTTAGCTTGCCTTTGTTCTATCTTCTCATTAGATTCTGAGGAAGTTGTTGATGCTGCAGAATGAGAACTAGATCCAATGAATTGAGATGGCATTACTCCAAGTCGCATGCCACAAACATATCCAAGATTTCTATTAAAGATAAATTTTAGAAAAAGATGTTCAAATATTGTGTTAAAACAAATATTTTCCATATGGCAGTCTTTTGTCTTGTTTTTATTTTAAAATAGAATTTATTAAAGGAAAAAATAATTCTATCCCTAATTTTCTAACTAAAGAGTTTTTATAAGGACAAAGTCCAAAGCCATTAGACCTTCAGTCCCTTTACCAGCTCTTTCATTAGATGACCTAGCTCCTTCCTTTTCAAAGGTGGTCTCTAAATCTTCAAATAACTTAAGAGTTTTACCAAAATCTATAAATACAACCTCTTCCTCAAACAGATTTGCCCCTCTAAATACTCCCCCTCAAAATAAAATTACTAAAGAACCACAAAAAACAAAGACTCCCAAACCCTTAGAATTCCATATCAAAGAGTCCCTGTCAGAAGATTATATCCCTGGAGTCTGAGTTTGACCACTTAACTCCTTTAGAAATACTGGTTGAATTCTCTCCTGTCAAATGGGGATGAATGCCAAAAGATCATGTTTTAAGAGAAAACAAAAATTTTTATCAACTCATTTTGTTAGATACAAGATCTACAAAAATAATCCTCGAAAAGGATAAAAAGGATCCCTCAATTGTTAATTACTCAAAATTAAAATTCCTAAAGGTTCCAACTTTGACAGATTGGAACCAAAATCAAGTCACAGAAAAAAGGTTCTCACAACCTTTTGACCCTCCAACCTTTAATTATTTTGATTATCAAGAAGCTTGGTAAAAGGTTCTCCTTGAGCCTGACCCACGCCATTCTTGGTATATTTTTCATTTAAATATTGAAATACACAAGAACACACTAGAAGGGGGGGGGGAGGGTTGAATAGTAGGTTAGAAAACTTTTTCGCAAATACTATTAGTTCACAATTTTCCTTCTTGGATATATGTATGTTTAAACCAACAAATATATCCTTGCAAGGCAAAGCTTTGAAAACCTTTTCGAAAGAGCATAGTATGTAAGATGAATAGATGTAATCATAAGACAGCAAATAGAAGCTTATTTTTATACTGGTTCACTCAACCTGAGCTACGTCCAGTTCTCCTTTAACAACTGTTAAAGGGTTCCACTATAATCAACTAATTACAAAACAAATATTCTTCAATGCCACTTCTGGCTACAAGTATTCTCTATGTCACTACTGACTACAAGTATTCTTTTATCACTAAGCCACTCCTGGCTTTCTATACAGATATGTATAAGATTCAAATAACTCTTAAAGAGAGGATATGAACAAGTGTTGAATCTGTGTGAGCTTGTAGAAGATGGGTATTCTCTTTTCTCTCAACTCGTGTTTCTTAGCTTTTTCTCAAAGTGCTTTGCTTGCTGTACAAATTGCTTTGAATGGTTTCGTTGTAGTTCATTCATTTTTCTTCTCGTTGCATGGAAGCATCTTTATATAGTAAGCTTCATGGATTTGAACGTTGGAGAAGATAGGTTTCCGTTGTCTCACAGAAGAGTGTTGAAGTTGCTTTGACTGTGCTTGATGTGACTAGAGCAAGTTCCTGTCTCTGTCACAGTTAACTTTTAGCTTAAGGTGTGCATCTCAATGCTAATTAGTCTTTTGGTTGTACCTACACACTTCACACAATTCGAGACATGCAAGCAATACAAGGAATAGAAAAAAGAAAGTTCAGAGAGTATCTCCCTTTCTTTCTATAACCAACAGTGCCTCTTTTAGTGTAAAGAATTAATTATAAAACACATATTCCTCAGCACGTAAAATAGATCAGGTTCTGTTCTAGCACAGACAATGTCTGACTTTAACAGGCATAGTTTGGAATGACAGACATGGTCTGGCCTAGCTTTAGACATCGTCTGGCCTGACTTAATCATGGTCTGTCTAGACTATGTGTTATCTAACCATGTTACATACATGGTCTGGTCCAGTACATATGCATAGTCTCGTCCTAGACTTGTATTGTCTCGTCCCAAGACTTCACATAGTTTGTCCCGAGACTATTGTATGGTCTAGTCTTAGACTTTGCATGAATCTTTCCAAGACTTAGCATGGTCTGTTCCAAGACTATATCGTCTAACCTCATGAACTTCGCATGGTCTGTTGTAGAGCTTATTTTAGTTTGATTAAAAGCATTTTTGGTGCTTGATAAATTGTTACGAGTTATTAGACAGTTAAGATAGAGAGTGTTATGGAGAGATTATACCATTTTTCTGTTGATCAATTTTGATTCCCTAAAATTACTTAAATTCAAATCATTAGTTGATCAAATATTATCACATTTGTTATCATCAAAACCCATTAAAGGATTAAGGGCCAAACATCATCCAATGTCTTGGTTCTAACAAATATGCCCTTCCAACTCAAATTCCCACCTGGTTCTAGGATCGGTTTTTGTTAGTTGGACCAATAAAGGCCATCTTACCTCATAAGGTGGTATCAATTTATGAAAATTTTAAAAAATTAACCCCAAAAATTCCTATGCATGAAAAGTTAATCAGTTTTTGCTCAATAATAGGAGTAAGCTGGTTGATGCAACATTTATATAATTCCATCAACTTAACTCAGCCCCTTATCCTAAAGTCCTCTATCATCGGGTAAAGGTCTTTTGGTGGAAAAAAATTTGAACTAAGATATTTGGAAGACAAGTTTTCCTATTGGAAAATTGGAAAATCTTTCCTCCCCCTCACATTAGAAAAGAAGGATTTACCACATCCTGCGATGACCTTACAATTAGCAGAAAAATCTAAGGAAGAAAAAAGACAACACCTTTTGGCGGCCTTATCCTCTTTAGATTTGGATGAAGAATCCCAAAAGAGTAATCCATATTTAAACAATGAAGATGACTATTTCGAAATTCAAGAAATACCAGACTTGGACCAAGCATGACTAAAATCCAAAAAAGTAATAGGATCAACAAACATAATTACCGCAAAAGATGCCCTTGGCCATACTACAACGTATACCAAGAAAGTTTTGATTCTACTACCCTTTAAAAGCTAGCTAGCAGATTGGAACAAAAAATTAAAAGAAATTCTCATCAAAGATAGCATGGACCCCTTTGTCAGCAACAAACGACAAAGGCGGCTCCTACTTTAAATTTATTTGAATTCTAGTTTGGAATCCTCTTAAGAAATCCGTGTTCAAATTGGATTTCAATTAAATTGAAATTTATAATTTTGGCATCTACTTGAGGAATGCCCGTTATAAATAGGTTGTCTTGAGATGTTGAGGGACACAACTCTCCTGAGCCTTAAACTCTCTTGAGATGATAGAATATATGTAATTATTGTAAATCTTTTATATTTGGTAAATATCTTACATATTAAGTGAGGCATTATTCAGTTGTAAATTAGTCAAAGACTCTCCTAAACTCTAGCCTAGCTTGTAGCCTTGACATTAGCTTGTATCAATGTATATTACGCAAACAAAGGAACGAGAATAGGCACAGAACATATTCCTTTATAGTATTAGACTAGGTTTCCTCTCCTCTCCTCCACCTAGCTACCATTCCCACCACCCTTTTTTCCTTTCTTCCACTCCCCTCCTCCTTGATCACCGCCCTCAATGGCTGACCAACCCAAATTTCACCCGACTTTAGCAATCACCATGTGAAATCCCTCCTTCCAATCACGTTAGACAATGATTCAAAGCCAATACATTTCTTGGGCAGCCCTCTTCAAAGTTCAAGCATGAGTCCATAACGTGCTTGATCACATCGTCCCTCCTAAATAGGAGGACAAAGTTGCAAAAGTTGAAGGTGAGTTGGCTTGATTTGTGGTGGTGGTAATGGGATAGAGCTCGCCCCGACTATTACACCTCATTAGTGCTATCCCTGTCTGAAAGTCCTTCATAGAAAACCCAAATGGATCAAACTCAATGGAAACTAAAACTCAATAGTAAATTTGCAAACTAAAACTAAGTTTTTAATCAAGTTGGGGGCATGAAGAACATTTGTTAACACCAATGAAGGGTGTGGGGGTGATAAATTAGCACTACCAAAGCCACGAATAGGAATAGTTTGGACATTTCTGACAATTATACCATTATGTTTACTCAAATTAAAATAGGACGAGAGATTACCTTGCGAGGAAGTCATATGAGATGTTGCTCCAGTGTCCATATACCACGACAAGTTTGGTTGAGCAAGACTTAGAGTATGAAGAGATGCTTCCATAATCTCCAGTTTCTTCGTTTTTGATTTCTGGCTCAAAGGTAGAAGGATGAGAATGAGAACCTTCACTTGGAAAGGATTCTAATTCCACTAGAGAACATTTTGAATCTAAAATTTAGTAGTAAGTCCTCTTCATAGGTGTTTTTGTAGTTGCAATAACCTTGCTTGTTGATCTCAACTTAGCGCGAAGGAATCAAACCCTCTTTTGCAGAAGGAGTTCCCTCCCACCAAGACTCTGATTGAACATTGAGCACCAGCCCACAATGTGCAAATTATAAATAGAAATATATACACAGTTGTCATAATATATTTCCAAATAAATATACAGATCAAATGTTCGGAATGAAGCAAAGGTTAGAGCCCAAAATAGAGAAGCCTCCGTGTGTGTGAAACATTGAGAATCATTTATTTTATACGTGTCATGCAGCTACTAATCAAACAAACTAGTATCTAATCCTCACCTTCAATACAATAAAGAAGTTCAAGGAAATGACATTAAAGCTACATTTTTCGGTGTGTGGTGGAGAAAAATCTAGTCCTTCAAAATATTTAGAAACTTATAACACAATCATATACATACAAAAACAAATCAAACAACATCAAAGAGAGAGATTTTTGTGATAATGGGTTTTCTATAAGCTTGGTCCTCATGTACATATGAGATAAATGGATGGAGAGTAGGATTGTATTCCAAGTTCACGTTTTAATTTTTGTTTCTACCTAAAGTGCTTCCTTTAAATCATTTTATTCATTCTTGGTAGAAAAAAAATCATTTTAGCTACAAACATGGTGCATGATTTGGAAAGAAACATGTATACCTAGTTGTTTGATGAGTAAGAATAAGAAGAATCCATATCACAAAGTTGCTTCCCCTTGTTTTTTGTTGTTCCTGTTCCACTAAGCATGTTCTTACTAAACTTGAAAGCAATAGAGAAGAAATGTTGTTATTTAATGTTTAAAATGCGTAACGGAACTCAAATCAAATGTATTCTTCAAGCAAGCAATACATTTGATTTATTAAACCTCATAAAAAAAATATGCAGAATACATTTGCTTGAAGAATACATCAAGCAAGCTTGCCTTCAACTCTTCTGCATATTTTTTATGAGGTTTCCAAATGATGCAACATATATGTGGCTAAAAATGGAAGAAGCATTTTTGTAGACATAAAATGGTAAGAATAGAATCGTAACAAAAATCTCTCTATCTGATACTGTTTAATGTGTTTCCAAGTACATTCATGATTGTGGTAGCATGTTTCTAAATATTTTGAAGGACTTGAATGCTCTTTGGTGGAGCTATGGAGGTTGATTTTTCTCCATCACACATGAAAAGTAACTTCAATGTCATTTCCTTTATATGCTTCTCAATTATATTTAAGTTGAGGACTAAATACTAGTTTCGTTAATAGCTGCATGACACGTAGGATACAAAAATATGAATACTCATTGTTGAGGCAATGTGTGTAGCTCAAAAATGCTTAAATATTTAGTTTAGTCTCTCCACATCTAAAAAGTTTATGTTTGACTTTATTATAATTTTTATTCTTTAGTTTCATGAAACGACGATTTTCACCCTTCTGTTTTTTAATTTTTAATTTTTAATTTTCTTAAACTCATAATTAAAATGGCTCAGGACTTTGTTTTTTCTACAGGTTTGATGAACAGCTCTGGCTCCGGCAGCGAACCACCAGATGGCAGCGGCAGTCATCCCTTTCCTACTCCACCTCCACGACCATCCTTCCGTGATATGTTCATGGGAGATAGACTCATTCCGGCACCCAGGCCTAGGGTGGACCTAATCCAACAGCAATTGGCAAGGATTGAACATGAAGACGGTAATCCCCTCAACCCAATGGTTCATATCTCTTGACAAGGTGTTTGATGGGTTATGTGCTCCTTGGCAAGATGCATTAGTGGTGAAGCTTTTGGGCAAAAGTATAGGCTACTCTTTGATGCAAGATAAGCTACATAGACTATGGAAGCTAGTTGCGGGCTTTGAAATTATGGACATTGGCAATGGCTATTTCATGGTGAAGTTTGACAACGCAGGTGATCGCCAAAAGGTTATAGATGAAGGGCCCTAGATGTTATTTGATCATTACCTTACAGTGCAACGTTGGTCTCCTGAGTTTATCTCTCCATCTGCGAAGATTGAAAAAACGCTGGTGTGGATTCGCTTTCCGGGTCTCAACCTTATTTACTATGATGAAAGCATTTTGCTTGCACTAGCAGCGGCCATTGGGAAACCAGTTAAGGTGGACTCCAATACCAAAGACATTAGGTGAGGCAAGTTTGCACGAGTTTGCATTGAAATCGATCTTACTAAACCAATTGTTGGGAAGGTTTGGTTGAAAGGTTTTTGGTACCGAGTGGAGTATGAAGGTCTCCATCGTATACGCTCCACATGTGGTTGTTACGGCCATGTTACAAGGGAGTGCACTAATAAGCAACTAGAATCTCCGTTGGAAACCCCACTATCAACCTCGCAAGGAACGGTGCCGCCAATTGCTCCGGCAACCACCGCAACAACAGTAGATACGTCTCCAATTATTGAAATTAATGTCCCCATTAATTCAGGAGAGCAGGTGGAAACCGCAACAAAAATAACAGATGCCAATCATGATCCTGTTCATGGTGATTGGCTTGTTGTGCAACGAAGATAGAAACAAAACAACAATAATTCAAATTCAAAAAAGAAAGAGAATATGATGGCTCAGGATTTTATTTTTAAATAGGATAAGAATAAATTCTCTCTCCCACAACAGAATCCCAATATTCGTGGCAAGAAAAAGAAAGTGGGAAATTTAAAAAACAATCATGCAAATCAATCTAGCCACGTGGCCTCGCCTGCTTATAAAAGATCACGTTCAGATTTTTCTACCCCTATTGCACAATTAATTCAAAAGGCTGCAAAGATCAACATGAATTCATGTGAGACAAATAAAAAGGTACTACCTCTAGCTCATACTACTCCACTGGACCCCACATCAATGCCATCATCGTCCATGTTCAATATTCATGTGAATAATCATGTAAATCAAAATGGGGTTAACACCATGGTACCTGGTGTGCATGTTAATGCTATTGCATCGAACCTTAATATTGATGTGGTTATGGTTGAAGATTCTCAAGGTAAGAAGGTGGCCAATGTGGCTCAAGAGTTAGTCCCTGTAAGCCAAGCCATGCCAACGTAGGGCCATGGCTCAGGTTCCCCTCCTCTTTTCATTATGTTGTCATGAATTGCTTACAAGATATATCAATCATATCATGGAACATAAGAGGAGCGGTTGGCCGTTGTACGAAATGGCACGTCAAACATATGATTAAAACCCATAAACCTTCCCTTTTCTTCATCTACGAAACTCATGTTCAATTCCATAGGGTTGAAAATTTTTGGAAGTCATTGGGGTATGAGAAGGTATTTATTTAGGAGGCTAGAGGACATGTAGGAGGTATTTGGGTCTTGTCAGAAAGGCTGGATGTCAACTTTACTCTTCTACACTCCACGAATCAATGTATTACCTTCAGGCTAGAGAAGGCGAATAGTAGGTGGAACTGCTCTGTGCTGTATGCCTCCCCCATTCCTATGGTGAGGGCTGTTCTTTGGGACCACTTGATCGAGATTGGCAATGACATGGAAGGACTGTGGCTAGTCATTGGCGATTGGAATGAGATTACTCAACCATCGGAGGTCACAGGGGGAGCCTTCCACCAAGCTAGGGCCAATGCTCTTTACGGCATTCTCACCCAGTGTGGCCTTATTGATATGGAAACCACAAGGAGCTTCTTCACGTGGCGTAGGAATATTCAAGCAAGGGGGTTCATACAAAAAAAAACTCGATAGGTGCGTGGCTAACGCTGACTGGCGTCTTGCCTACCCTAATGCGTTGTTGGAAACTCTTCTCCCCCACAACTCGGACCACAATCCTCTCCTTCTTTCTTGTCGAAAAGCTGACTCCCGCATAAACCCTTCCTTTCATTTTCAAGAAGCTTGGCTTTCCCACTCGGAGTATGTAAATATTGTGACACAAGCATGGGGTCAAACTACCGGAGACACTTTCCATAAGCTTAATAAGGTTCGTAACAGCTCTATCATCTTTAACAAAGAGGTCTTTGGGAATATTTTTCAAGACAAAAAGAAGTTGGAATTTCGTATCAAAGGAGTCCACCGAGAACTAGAGACTTGAGCTACTTCCGACTTGATTCAGTTTGAGAAAGCCTTGCAGGACCAGTACAACCAGATCCTTTTTCGCGAAGAAATGTTATGGTTCTAGAAGTCCCGTGAGAATTGGGTAAGATTATTCTTTCATACTCAAATGGTTATCAAGAAGACACAAGAATAACATTTCTGGCCTGTTTATCGATAATATTCGGTGCACTGATGCATCCCTTATTTAGAAGGAAGCTCAATCATTCTACCAAGGTCTCTTCCAATCTACTGCTAGATGTCTTCCCAATTGCTTACAACTAGTGCATGTTCCTCGATTAGAGGATCATGTCTCCCTCAGCCTAGCCGCTACAGTCACGTTGCAAGAAGTGAAGGATGCCCTTTTTAGCATGAACCCTTACAAAGCCCCTGGGCCAGACGGATTTCAACCTATATTTTTCAGAACCTTCTAGCCACATATCAAGGATGATATTACGCGCATAGTAGTTGAGATTTTTGCCACAACTGTTGTCCCATCCCAAATGACTAAAACTTTGATAGTTCCCATTCCTAAGTCGGAGAATCCCACGTCCATCAAGGACTTCAGACTGATCAATGTTTGTAATGTTCTATTCAAATTGGTCTCCAAGGTCCTAGTGAATCGCCTTCGGCCACATCTAGATTCTATCATTGGTCCCCTTCAAAGTAGCTTCATCCCTAAGAGGGGAACTTGTGATAATGCCATCATCGCCCAAGAGATTGTTCATAGTATGCATAAGAAGACTAGAAAGACTGGATATGTTATGTTCAAGATCGATTTTGAAAAAGCCTATGATAGGGTTGATTGGAGCTTCTTGAGATTGACTTTGAAGGAATTTGGGTTTCCGGATAGCACAATAGACTTGGTTATGAACTGCACTACTACTACGTCCTTGTCCTTAAAATGGAACAACGAGAGATTGCCCTCTTTCTCGCCAAGACGTGGTCTTTGTCAGGGAGACCCAATGTCACCTTATCTCTTTCTTCTATGCATGGAGAAGCTAACACTTCTCATTCAGGAGAAAGTGAGTAGTGGGGAGTGGCAACTAGTTACGGTCTCCAGAGGTGGCCCTAAGATATCACATTTATTCTTTGTCGATGATTGTTTGTTATTCACTAAGGCATCGGCAAATCAAGTGTAGTTGGTCCAGGATGTTATCTGTTTATTTTGTCTTGCTTCTGGCTTGAAAGTCAATAATCAGAAATCTAAGTTCTTCGTCTCTAAGAATGTTCCGCGTAGTAAAATCCAACAATTCGCCACTATATTAGAGTTCCAACACACTCATAATCCAGGCAGATACTTGGGGTTCCCTCTCTTGGTAGGTAGGACCACTAAGGCAGATTTTTCCTCCCTCACAGACCGTGTCAATAGCCGCATTGCAGGTTGGAAGGGCCAACTCCTTAGCCGTGCTGTCAGAGTAACTTTGGCTATGTCAGTTATATCTGCTATCCCCTCCTACTCTATGCAAAACCTATGGATCCCGGAGGGAATTTGCAATAAAATTGACTCTAGGTTAAGGGAATCACAATCATTGGGTAGATTGGTCTACAATCTCTAAAACTCATGCCAAAGGAGGTTTAGGCATTCGTCGATGTCGCCAAGCTAACATTTCCCTACTTGGCAAGCATGTGTGGGATCTTTTGCACGACAAGGATAAGTTATGGGTTCGCTTACTATATGCAAAATATATTGGCCAAAAGAATATTCTTCACCTTAAGAATTCCACAAGTAGCTCGTATGTTTGGTCCTCTATCATGAAAGCCTTATCTCATCTCAAGCAAGGTTTCACGTTTAGGATTGGAGACGAGGATTGCTCCTTTTGGTTTGATCCTTGGTTAGAGGAGGGACCATTGTATGGCATGGTAGATGAGGTCCATGAAAGGGACATGCAATTACGCGTTAAGGATGTCTATTTTGATGGCTATTGGCACTTTGACGTCCTTACTACAACCTTGCCCCAAGACATTCGGAACACCCTTCCATACTTGTTTCTTAATCCTTTTATGTCGGATATTATTAGGTGGAGTGCATCTAGCTCGGGAAGGTATGATTCCAAGTCTGCCTATGCGTGGTTGAGCCGAGAGCCTGCTTTTCATCTTACCTGTGCTAAGTTCTGGTCGTGGGTGTGGAAGTCTAAGCTACCTGAGAATGTTAAACACTTTATTTGGCTCACCTATAGATGGAGTCTTCCTACTAACTCTTTCTGCTTCATGCGGCATATTACTACTGATTCTTCTTGTTGCCAATGAAACATGGATTCACATCCTTCGCAATTGTCCTGTGTGGCAATACATCCAGTTGCAGTATGGTCTTGATTTCTTCATTGATGATGCTGCATACTGGCTTAGAAGTAACATTCAAGGAAATTTTTAGCTCTTATTCGGCATCACTTGCTGGATGATCTGGCGTGCAAGGAATGAAGTGGTTTTTAATGATATAGTTTGGCCAGACTGGTATATGCATAACCAGATAAGTTCTCTTCTACATCTAGCCAAAGGGACAAGCTCGACCAGCTCATCCTCAACAGATAGGATACTGGTTAACTAGGAACCTCCTCTGCAAAACTACATTAAGATCAATACGGACGGTAGTTCCTTTGGTAATCTTGGCTTGTCAGGTTTTGGTGGCGTTCTACGAGATTTTGCAAGCAATTAGATCACGAGTTATATGGGCAATTGTGGTTTTACTTCAAACACCACCGCTGAGCTGTGTGCCATTTTCCATGGCATTAAACTTGCCCACACAAAAGGTTTCTCTAATGTTATTTGTGAGATGGATTCCACCACTTCTCTGAAATTCATCATTGAGGGGATCGACGCTGTTCATCCTCATGCAGGTGTGGTTTCGGCCATTCGTGATTACGTATAACTACCTTGGAATATTAGCTTCAAACATACGCTTAGGCAAGGAAATACTGTGGCAGACATTCTTGCTAAGTGAGGAGCCAAATCCTCCTCCCCGTTTATTTTATTAAATTCTTGTCCAGCTTTAGCTTCGAATTACTTAGTTGCTGATGCCTTAGGCACTCTTTTTTGTAGGCCTTAGTACCATTTTTTAATTTCTTTATTCATATAAAAAAAACTCATAATTAAAGATATATCACAAAAAAAATTTATATAACCATAATTATATTATATGACCAATCATATGACATTTTGAAAATTTTGAGCAACATTTTTATTAAAAAAATATTTTTTCAACTAAATTTAATAAATTAAAATTTTATAAATATGAATAAACTGGTTTGTAAAAATAAAACGTCATAAATATTCATATTAAAAAGTTAGAACCACACAAAAATTCCGTTTGTTGAAAATTCATACCAATCTACAAATATTTCCAAAAATTCATGTCTTGCTTATGTATAAGGTATATAAATGGAATTACCAATTTTGATAATATTTCCAAATCCAAAAATTAAAAATTAAAAATGTGGATGTGTAGAAAAGCAAAGTGGGAGGTGAAATAAGCAAAGTGTGGGTGCAAGAAATAAAATGGGAGGTGTTCAAAGAAAAAATACATAAATCACTTAAATGGTGATTTATTTTTTGAAATGGGTATATTTAGAAGTTAGAGAGATGTAAATAGTAATTAAATTAGTCAATGTTAAAAAATAAATGATAAACCATAACAAATAGACGGAAGCATCAAATTTACATGTTTTTTAAAACTAGGAAGACCCAATTTTATAATTAAAAATTAGAGGATTAAAATTACAATTAAACCAAATTAAAACGATTAACTGAATTAGGATAAACAATTTCAAGTGTTTAGGACTAAATTCTAAAAACCAACTCAACTTGAAGCCTTGTTGGAAAAATTCTCTTCATAAACACTTATAAAAACAAAAAAGAGTATATGAAAAAGTGATATAAACTTCGATAAAATTAGCTTATACTTACATTATAAATTAATTATTGAGCAAGTTAATATTAAAAAATTCTATAAATTAGTTCATGTATAAGTTAAGTTTGATTTATGAAAAATAACTTATTTGTTTAAATTAAGTGTTTATTATATATAACTAAAATTTATAATAAATAAATACTTTTAATATATAAATTATATATTTTTAATTATTATCAACTGCGCCTAAGACGTAAATATATTTTAAATTTATGATTAACATTTTTATATTATGATTAAAGAACATTATTTATTGATATTTTTATAAAAAAAGATATTGGAATTTAATTTAGAAAAAAAAGAGATCATAACAAATAAGTTAAACCTTTACAGGAAAAAGAAGAAGAAGAAGAAGAAGAAGAAGATAAGTTAAAAGATACTGTAATAAATTAAGATTAAGATTATAAAAAACATAAAAGAAAAATCCTACATTAACTTAGTTGAAAAGTTAAAATAGCCGTTAAAAAAACAATATAATCTAATATCTAATATAACCACCAGTATAATTCAATGATTTAAAACTAAACTAAACCGTCTCTAAAATATTAACTTATTATTAATGATAGGATAAGATTAAAAAAAAAAGATAAGATAAGAAAAAATATTAATTAATTTGTAATTTAAATAAATACTTTTAATATATAAATTATATATTTTTAATTATTATCAACTAGGTCTAAGACGTAAATATATTTTAAATTTATGATTAATATTTTTATATTATGATTAAAGAACATTACTTATTGATATTTTTGTAAAAAAGATATTGGAATTTAATTCAGAAAAAGAGAAAAAGAGATGATAACAAATAAGTTAAACCTTTGCGCGCAAAAAAAAAATAAAAAAAATAAGATAAGTTAAAAGATACTGTAATAAATTAAGATTAAGATTAGAAAAAGCATAAAAGAAAAATCCTATATTAATTTAGTTAAAAAGTTAAAATAGCCCGTTAAAAAAACCATATTTAAAAAATAATAACTTATTATTAAATTATTATTAAAGATAGGATAAGTTAAAAAAAGATAAGATAAGAAAAAGTATTAACTTGTTTTGTAATTTAAATAGCCGTTAAAGGCAAGGCAATCTAATATAAATAATAAAGTGTGAATTCTCCTTGTAGGTTGTACTTTCTCTGTTCATCATTCTTCAATTCTGGGCCTAAAGTTCATTACTTTCTCTACTATCCTCCTTTGTAATTTCACCAGCTTTCTTCAGAGAAGTGTGCAATTGGTCGGTTGATTTCGGGTTCAGAAACTTGAGAAAGACCACGTGACTTTGAGATATATAATGAGGTACCAATTGTTCTTCTTAATTTAAATTTAGTGTTGTAGTGTGAATCCTAATGCATGAGATACTGAAAATGGCATATTTCCTTACTATTATGGTGGGTGATCCTAACTATTTTATTCGAGGAAGTTCATCAGAAAATGGCCATAGATTTCCCCATCCTCCTCCTTCTCCACAACAGTAACATAGCTTTGATAATCAAACACACCATGTGCAAGAGATCAGAGGTGACTCCATCATCTTTTATCCTCCAGTAGCTGCTCCTTTGTATAGAGTTCCGACAAATCCTTCAATCCTCGTACAAGATGCTATTGACATGGGAGCTATGCACGTTGGCCCTGCACCATATGTAGGTGCACGTATACACTGGAGAACTCCTAGACCTCAAAATCTTCATCGAGGCAGCATGCATCGGAGAACTCTTAGACCTCAATCTGATACTGTATTTTGTTATCAAAATCTAGGATACTAAATACTTAGTTACTATGGAAAACATTAATTTTTTAACTCTTTGGAATTGGACAACAGGATCTTCTTGCTTTAGGTGAGCAGATTGGCGATGTAAAATCGGGTTTGTCAGAAAACATAATTACAAGTCAAATGAAGACAAAAGCTTGTTTACTACCTACTAGTGCTACTAACCCGGAGGAACCTTGCGTAATATGTCAGGTATTAATTTTAGCATCAACTTTAATTCAACACTTTATTTTGATCATTTATCCATAGATTGCTAAATTCTTTGGGATCATTTTTCATTCGACGACATATTAAAGCTGTGTATTGTTAGTATTTCTCTTTCTCCCTGTTAATTGGAATTATTGCGTATGATTTCACAGGATGAATATCAGAATTAAGACAAGATTGGGGTTCTTCATTGCCGACACGAATATCACGTAGACTGTCTAAGCAAATGGTTACTCGAAAAGAATGTTTGCCCCTTATGCAAATCAGAAGCATTGACTAGGAGAGAAGAATTGTAGTTAGTGAATCAAGTGTTAATTGGCTAGTTATTGGTAGTTCGATATTCAGTTGTGTTTATAACTGTATAAATACTGTAACATGTAACAATACTCATTAATGCAAGTGAGATCATAATTCTCTTCAGTTGAGCCAATTTTATTCTTGCAAATGCATTATTCATCAAATTACCTGTGTCGAGACACCTTAAAAAAATGATAATATTATTGAAAGAAAACATCAGCACCTTCTTAACGTCATACGGCCTCTATTATTTGAATTATTTGTTGAATAAAACTATGCAGAGTGGTACACCTGCTATAACGTTTAATATTAAGTTATTCATTGAAAAAATAGTCGCCGTCTAAGATTGATAAGAAATTATAAGTATGTGCAGTTGACTGTATTTTTTTTTTTTCTTATGCAGATTATTTTTGTTACATAGATTTAAGACTTCCATTACTTTCTTAAGGACTATTTTATTCACTCTGGTTTGTATATTAGGATTAAATTGCATCAACAAACAATGATGAAGTTATTGCAATCCTTTCTTCACTCAATCTGTTTGAAGAATTAGATTGCTCATTATGACCTCACTCACTATTGCTCTCTTTCCTTATCCCAAGTGCATGAACTTGCAAGTGAACATGCCACGCCGATGCATGCCTGTTGCTGCTGGTGTCTTGTCCGGATTAAGTTTGCATTTGTCTGTTTGTTGATTTTTTATTTTTAGGTAAGGGATTACCTTTATTCTTCAACTCATTGGATCAGCGACTTCATGTTTACATGACCGTGGTTGATTCAAAAAAAAAAAAAAATACACACAGCGATGATCAAATACAAGACCTCCCACTAAAAAGACAGTACTCTCATGTGTAACAACAGGACATTACACATTGTGCTGAATTAGCATGTTGGATATCCCATAAAAATCAGTTAAGGAACGAGAATCTGAAGAGCAATTTCTGGGTTTTTGACAAAAATGAGTGATCTTTCCCAACTAAAAAGAATCTGGGTTTGCATGTAAACAATTTATATGGATGTGTGATTTTGCTGTAGAATAGGTCATTCTGAATGACCGATGTAAAAAATATATTATTTTACATCGATTTTAGAAATAACCAATGTGATGAAAATGTTAAAGCTTGTATTGTTAGTATTTCTCTTTCTCCCTATTAATTGGAATATTAGTGTATGATTTCACAAGATGAATATCAGAACGAGGACAAGATTGGAGTTCTTCATTGTGGACACGAATATCACGCATCCTGTCTAAGCAAATGGGTTTACCCTTTATGCAAATCAAAAGCATTGACTAGGAGAGAAGAATATTGTAGTTAATTAGCTAGTCATTGGTTTGAGTAGTTTGATATTCAGTTGTGTTTATAACTGTATAAATACTGTAACAATGTTCATTAATGTAAGCGAGATCATAATTCTCTTCTCTTCTCTTCAGTTGAGCCAATTTTATTCTTCCAAATGCATCATTCATCAAATTACCTGTTTCGAGGCATCTCAACAAAATGATATTATTGAAGGAAAACATCAGCACCTTCTTAACGTCACACGGGCTCTATTATTTCCATCACACTTACCACATATTTTTGGTCATTTTCTCTTTCTCATGCTGCATTATTTATTAACTGTCTACCTACACCCTTTCTCAATAATATGTTTCACCCTATAAAAAATTATATGATAAGTGCTTTGACATTTCATTTTTGTCTTGAAATTTTTTGGATCCCCGTGCTCCTTGCATATACCTAAGGCTATGTTGTTCTGAACTTTAACACTAGAAGCCATAGAAATCTCTATAGGAATATTATATTCTATTAAGACCACTTTCTCTATTCCGCACCGTCTATATTGTTCCTGCTTTTACAAGTCACTCCTCAGTATCTCCATCCCCCTTCATCCCCAGCAATGACAACAATCATACAACTTTTGAACTCAATTCTCCTCAACCAGTTCCTACTACCTATCATTCCCTAACACCTCAACCTGATTCCTCTGATTACCAAAAAAGGTGGGAATAACAAGGCTTTGAGAAATAATCAACAAAATTTAGGTTTGGAGACGAAGAAGAAAAGGAAGGGGAATGGAAGAACTGAAAAAACACATTTTATAACGGTTTTTAGTAGTTAATATTTTAAATGGTTAACAACATCAATTTTTAATGGACAAAATGACTAATTTGAATCAATTTAAAAATATAAATGAGTAAAATAATTTTTTCAAAAAAAAAAAAAGACCAAACTGAAAAAAAAATATATGAAAGACCAAAAATATCATTTGTCCTTTAAAAAAAATGTGTAATCTTCTCCTTCCTTTCCCATTTCACTTCTCCTTGTAGCATAAGAAATAAAGTGTAAAGATGAAACTAGGAGATCGAATTCCCTAACTTTGGTGTGCAAATGTTAGATTAATCTAATGTTCTAGTGTATAATTTTTTGACAATAGTTCAAACACAACTAATAGTATTCATGAGGTTACTGTTACAATAGTTGTTATGTTAGTGGCGAGAGATTCTTCCACGATAACTCATAGTTATACTCTATTATACATTAAATAGCGGCCTATTAGAATCATCAAGTCCATAGTTGCGCATGAAGAGCATATACTCAATTGTCATTGTTTCATCATTTGACCGAAATCTCAAACGTAGCGGGTGACGTTTGCCATGCGAAATAGAGGTGTTAAAGCGGGCCGGCCCAGCCTGTTTGGGTCCAGTCCGCCATTGGCCTACCAAAAGCGGGCTAGGTGGGGCTGGCCCTCCCATGACCAGCACGGGTTGATGAGCTGCCCTGCTGAAAATAAAAAAAAAAAAAAAAATATTAGTGAGGAGAAGACTAGCGAGGGAGGGGACCGGAGAGGGAGTGGGAGACTAGCATGGGAGAGGGACCGTGAGGGAGAAGCGAGGTCATAGTGGCTTGGTGGCGCGATCGTGGTGGCATCGCGCATGAGGAAGAGCATGCAAGGGAGTGCACGCACGAGTGAGGCAAGGTCACGACGAGGTCAAGGCAAGGTCGTGGCGACGTCGCACGCACACGAGTAAGGCGTCATGGTGGCTTGGTGGCGAGGTCATGGCAGAGATGGAGAATGCAAGTTGCTTCTATTTTTGGCGTTTGGGGTTGCAAAAAAAAACCTAATATCTCCTATTTGGCGGGTCGCGGGCTAAGGGTAGGTTGGTGGGTTGGCACCCCCATCCTGCCCTGCCATTTTTTGCGAGTTGACAGACCGGCTCGACTGGTCCAAACGCGTTTTGACACCCCTAATGCGAAACCTTAGGAAAATAATTTGTTTCATTTGATAAATAATATTTATTTAAAACTTATAATTGTTTCAATTTTAATCAATTACAATTGTGTGTATTATTATTTGTCTAATCAAGCATAATAAATACAAATAATTAAAAAAAAAATAATTGTGATTTCAATTTTAATTAATTACTATTGTGTGTATTATTAAATAATTAAAGCACGTTTATGTTTATCTTACATCTCCTGGAAATATTTGAATTATTTGTTGAATAAATCTATGCAAACTGCATAGTGGTACACCTACTATAACATTTAATATTAAGTTATTCATTGAAAAATAATCGCGGTCTAAGATTGATAAGAAATTATAAGTATGAGCAGTTAACTGTTTTTCTTTTTTCTTATGCACATTATTTTTCACCTCTAGGATATACTACTATTTAGTTTGTCAAATTATCTCAAATGCACATTACTTGTCTGTCAAACAATCTACTTATGTTAGTTAGTTTACTCTGTAATTTATATTATCATGCATCCTACCACCCTTATGTGAAACCCACAGTTTCACTGGAAAGAAAAAAAAAAAAAAACTCATCCCGTGAATATTAAAATTTTTGTTTAGATCATGCTATCAATTAAATGATGACATGACACTATCTAAATAGATCTTCTCAAAATTTTTAATATATGAGGGACTCAAAGCAACGAAATTTTTTATGAAGGACCTAAAAATGATTTAGTCCATTATTTTATCTTCCAATAAATTTCCCTGATTTTCTTTCATTTGGATAGTCTTCTAATGAGTTTGACTTGTTCAAGCAGATTTCTTTGTGACGTACATCTTGGCAGATGGTCTGGGTTTTCTTTGGAGCTTCTCCAACCTAGCTTGCTTGTTTTGGATATTTTTAAGTCTTGTATTTATGGCTACCAACGAGAGAGAAGTCCTTATCGTTATTCATTGCCTCATAGGCACACTAAAAGACAAGCTCTGCTACAAATCCTTTATTATGTGACTCTCTGTTAGTCTAAAATTGTTCACATTGAAAACAAAGCATCAAGAATGAGTTTGATGGTATCTTGCAATTGTTAAAATTATAAGTTAGATTTTACGGTCATATCTCCCTTTTGATGCTAAAGTCTCCAATTCACACACACATAATGGAACTACTTGTCTTCTATGAATGGTGTGTTAATCAGTATAAAATTTAACTTTGCAGATTCAAGATGTATATGAAACTACTTACGAAACATGTGGACAATATTAGCCATACATTCATCACTACATTCTCCTTGAGATAAGACAAATGCTAATTAACTTGTGTCTTAAGACACTGGTTATGTAATTAAAAGTAAAAAAAAGAAAAAGTATTAATAAATATTCTTAATGCATCCCCACCATGGTTTCTAATTCATTTCTTTTGTGATTTCGAGTAAAAAAAATCTTTCTATTATTGATTTCTTAACCTATTTTGTGAAGGACACTCTAAAACAAGACTCTTGAGATAATAAATTCTTAAATGAATTTGAACTTTATCATTGCATGCTATAAGAAAACATGGTTTTAGCGGGGGCTATATTTGGCATTAGCGACGGTTTAAATACAGGAAAATGCATTCCCGTTGCCAGCGCTTTACCCACCCTTAGAAACTCGTGATTTTTACCGACGGTTTTTTTAACCCCCGTTAATTGTATAAATAATACCCCATTAACTTAACCCCGTTAATTATCTACTTTGATTTCTCCCCAGCATTTTACTGGCATCTTTAATTGAAATTTTATTTTAATTTGTTTACCTAATTTATTTTTATCTATGCATAATAGTTTTTGCAACTAAAACAATGCATAAGTTAGATAAATATTTCAAAAATTAATTAAAGCATAGAATCCACAAATTTTGAGTAAAATAGGTATTTTGATACATGATACATCAAGAAGTGCTTTGAATTGGTGTTCCAACAACTCAAATATATTTCTATCGTTTCAATCAGTGTTTCAACAAGGACTTTAATATTTTATACAAAAATAAGTGTAGGGCAAGAGCACCCACATGATCCATGTGTTGGTATAACTAGCAAAACAAAAGACAAATGCATCTAAAATTCACAACTTTGAATTGCATACTTTTGAAAGAGAAATCTCGTGTATAAATTAGAAATCTCTGTAAAGTAAGCAAACTAAGCTGAAACATTTAGGCACCTATCCCTCCTTCAATATTAGAAAGTAATTAAAAACATAATAACAATAAAATATGGAGTCAAAGAAAATGGCTTAACTTTCTTATCTGAAACATCAAAGAAAAAGAAATTGTAAATATTAAAAACTCAGACCTGGATACTTTATCTCTTATGTAGGACATTGCTTGTCAAGGGAGCCAAAAGAAAATAATAATGCTAAAAGAAACCAGCCCATAAGGCAATTGGTATAAAGCAAAAGCCATGGTCCATAACAAACAGAAGCATTGAGGCTGATGAGAGATCATTCCAAACCTTCAAGTGAGCAACAATCTTTTCCTTGTCAATGAAATACAATTAACTCAACAACAAACAAAATCAACACTAGCTTCACCTCGTGGAATCTCCTTAAGGTTCCTGAGGCAACAAGATCAACAGATAATCGTTTTTCATAAATCAAATAAATAAATTGGCTGATAATGAAGTGGTTACTCGAGTTGATGACTATTCTGTGGTGGAAGATTAAAGTCTAGAAAGCCTCCAAGACAAGTTAATTTTTGTGGCATTAAAGAATACAAGTAAATAACTCCATAAACAAGTGCGATGAAAGGACCTAGGAACATAATACATAATTTTGAATGAAAGAAGATTGTGAATGCATACTTGATGACTTTCATGGTTTCCTCTAATAATAGTAATTCGCTGAGGATATCACACCTTCGTGACACAAGAAGCTGGAGAGAATAAATAATCAGTAGATAGATATCCAGCCAATGTAATGAGTAAATAAAAGTGTAGAAAGGGGAGAATAGCACTTGTATTAATGGAATTAAAGTTCTCTCCTAGATACAATCCAGAAGGACGTATACAGATGCAAATCAGGGAAAATATAGAGTATGAGAGAGAAAAGAGAGTAGAGACAATTCTCACAATTTGCATAAAATAAAAATACTATCAATTACTCCTTATAAACTAGCTCAATTGCATACGTGGTCCCTCAATTTGGTGCTAGTCGTGCGTGTTCTCAATCCTTTCCTTGGCTCCATCATTTTCGGCTTAGTGCTAAACAGAATTATTCTCCTGTGGGTCCCTTGTAGCTGACTTGGCAAAGATCATGCTTTCTCTATTTTTCTTCATTGCAATACCATTCCCATTTATGACAACCTTGTCCTCAAGGTTGAGGTTAAGGAAGCTGTCTAACATCTCATCAAAATCTTCCCATGTGGCTTCAGTTGGTGTCATATTTTCCCATTGTACCAACACTTGTGGTATAATGTTTGAACCTTTCTTGACTGACCTCGCTTGGAGAATGGCAATTGGTGCAATAACTGGGCTTGTATCTGTTGTGGTGAGAGGCAAAGGCATGTATTGCTCTTGTGGTATTCCTTTGAAAAGCTTCAGTTGAGATATGTGAAAAACTGGATGTATTTTAGCTGCATCGGGAAGTTGTAACTTGTAAGCCACGCTACCTTTTTTGGTCGTAATAGGAAACGACCCAAAATATCTCATGCCCAGTTTCTGATTTCTTCTTAATGTAATAGAGTGTTGCCTGTAAGGTTGGAGCTTCACTAGAACCAAATCTCCCATTGCTAATGACACATCAATTCTCTTCTTGTCAGCTTGGTTCTTCATGTACACTTGAGCTCTTTCCAAATGTTGTTTCAACTGCTGCAATATTTTATCTCTGTTGATCAATTATTCTTGCAACGTAACAGGATCTACTGGCTGTGGACTGTATCGAATTAGAGCCGGTGGATCTCTACCAAACAATGCTTTAAATGGTGTCATACCAATGTTGGTGTGGAATGATGTGTTGTACCAAAATTCTGACCAGCTTAAAGCCTTGTACCAAGCTTTTGGGTTGTGAAAAGTGAAACACCTAAGAAACATCTCCAGGCACTTGTTCACTACTTCTGATTGGCCATCTGATTGAGGATGGTAAGCCAAGGACATGGCTAATGTAGTACCATGTAATTGAAATAAGGCCTTCCAAAAATTACTAGTAAAAACCTTATCCCTGTCGGACACTATTGACTTAGGCATGCCATGTAATTTCACAACCTGATTCATGAATAACTCAGCCACAGATTTACTTGTGTAATCTCCTTTGAGTGCGATGAAATGAGCATATTTTGACAAACGGTCTACTACTGCAAGAATAGTATTGAAGCCATACGAGTTTGGTAGTCTTGTTATAAAATCCATTGCTATGTCCTCCCAAACTTGGGATGGTATAGGCAGTGGCAGTTAGCAGTCCGGTAGGTTTCGTATGCGACATTTTTGCTTGTTGACAAATTGTACAAGATTGAACGATTTGTTGAACATCATGTTTCATTTCGGGCCAGTAAAACTATTGTGTCACCCTTGCCAAAGTTCTTGTTAACCTAGAATGTCCCCCAATTGGTGAATTATGAAATTCTCGTAAGAGTTGTTGTATAAGGTTCCCCTCCTTAGGTACAACAATTCTGTTCTTCCAATATAATAATTCACCTTTGACTGAGTAATTTGGATGCAATAGTGGTTGCTCAACACATTGTTGCATAATAACTTGTAACTTGGGATCCCTTTGCGTGCTTCTTTCAACTGTTTGACAATTGAATTCTCAGGCTCAGACCATGAAAATGACATGACTCTTGAGAGGGCATCAGCTGCTAAATTGTCTTTACCCGGCTTATACTCGATTGTGAAATCATATCCCAAAAATCGATGCAGCCACTCTTGTTGCTCTGGGGTTTGCAGACTTTGCTCCATCAGACTTCTCAAACTCTTCTGATCAGTTCTGATAATAAATCGATGGCCCAATAAATAATGTCTGAATTTAACAATTGCCTCTGCTATGGCCAACATTTTGCGAAAATAAGTTGACTTCTTTTGAGTGCGTGGTGCAAGTTTTTTTGAGAAATAGGCAATAGGGTGACCATTTTGATGCAGTACTGCACCTATACCAACTCTGGATGCATCAATTTCTAAGATAAAAGGATGTTGGAAATTAGGTAGACCCAAAACAGGTGTTGTCGTCATAGCTTCTTTGAGTTTAAGGAATGCTGATTCCGTTGCCTCAATCCACACATAGCCATCCTTTTTGAGTAAATCTGTCAAAGGTGCAGCAATTCTGGCATATGCTTGGATGAACCGTCTGTAGTAGCCTGTGAGGCCCAAAAATCCTCTTAATTGCTTCACATTTTTGGGTGTGGGCCACTCAAGGACTGCCTGAACCTTACTACTATCCATAGATACTCCATTACCAGAAACTATGTGTCCCAAGTATTCAATTTCCAAAACACCAAATGAACACTTTGACAACTTGACAAACAGGACATGTTGTTGAATAACTCTTAACACGTTTTCTAAATGTGTCAAATGTTCTTGCCAAGTAGAGCTATAAATAAGGATATCATCAAAAAACACTAGCACATATTTTCTCAAAGCATCTTGAAATATCTGATTCATCAAATTCTGAAAAGTTGCTGGGGCGTTGGTTAATCCAAAAGGCATGACTAACCATTCGTAGTGTCCATGATGTGTCCGAAAAGCTGTCTTATGTCTATCCTCTGGGTTCACCAAAATCTGATGATAGCTTGACCTTAAGTCTAGTTTTGAAATTTTTTTTGCACCAAATAGCTCATCGAGTAATTCATCAACAGTTGGCATAGGGAAACTATCCTTTATGGTCACAGCATTTAAGGCTCTATAATCAGTACAAAACCTCCAACTACCATCTTTCTTTTTTACAAGTAAAATGGGTGAAGAAAAAGGACTAGTACTCGGTTGTATAATACCTTGGTCTAACATCTCATGCACCATCTTCTCAATTTGTTCTTTCTGGCTATGAGGATATCTGTAAGGTCTGACTTTAACTGGCTTAGTACCCTCCAACAGTGGGATAGAATGGTTTTGACTTCTAGTAGGTGGTAAGGACGTTGGAGTTTGGAAAACTGAACTGTAGGTGTGCAGCAGCAGGGCAATCTCAGGAGCTATAGTATTGGGTAACTCTTTCAAAACATCTGCCTCAGTGTGAGACTGAAGTAGTTGAACTGCAAATGATTCAGCAATAGCATCAGTATTGTGCAGCCTTCTACAATGATTGAATTGAGCCAGCTTAGGTGATGTGCATCTTTCTCCTTATAATGTCACAAATTTTCCTTTGTAGAGGAACTTTAATGTCAAGGCTGCATAGTCTGCCACATGGGGGCCTAGAGTAGCCAGCCATGAAGATCCCAAAATAATGTCAGCCCCTGCCACAGGTAATAAAAATACAGGTACTGTCAACTCATGCCCTTGTAATGTGATGGACAACTTTGGAACCACTCCCTCAACAGTCATAGATTGGCCATTACCCACCAAAACTTTGAAACCAGGACCTGGTTCCACTAGAAGTTTGAGAAATTCGGCAATTCTGGGTTGTAAAAAGTTATCGGAACTTCCTCCATCCACTAAGACTTGCACACTGATTTGGCCAATTTGGCCTGTGAAACGCAGAATACCCATGCTACTGGTCCTTTTCATTGCATTCAGAGAAAGATAGTGGTCATCGGTGGTTAGGTCAGGTTCAGGGTCTGTCATATATAGCTGGGTTCTTTCTGGTTCAAGAGCGGTATCCTCCTCCGTGTCATCCAATTGGAGCATCATAATTTGACGATTGGGGCATTTGTGGGTTAGCGAAAATTGGTCATCACACCAGTAACATAGACCTTTTTCTCTTCTCAATTGCATTTTAGCTGGGGAGATTCGTTTGATGTTTGGGTTTCTTTGATTAGGATTCATGGGTCGTGTTGGTGGGGTTTGGAGAATAGGAGTAGGATTTGTCTTTTGGTTATTTTCTGGTTTATTTGAATTGAAGGTTGCTCTATGGTTGTAAGAATTGGATGAAGTGAATTTCGATGGTTTAGTGGTTGATGCATATTTCTTTTCATAAACTTTAGCAAGGGACACATCTTTAACTATCGAAATGGGTGAATGAATTATCACATCTCGTCGGATCTCAGAACTTAAACCACTAATGAAACAGTCTATCATTGCATCATTACTCAAGCCATAAACTCTGTTAGCTAATGAAGTAAATTGCAGATAATAATCAGCTACACTACCACTCTGATTCAATTTGAATAATGTAGCTCTTGGACACTCATAAACTGATGGTCCAAAATCTAACTCTAGGGCACGCGTGAACTCAACCCAAGAGTGAAATGGGTGAGAGCGTTGCATCATTTGGAACCAAGGGACTACGTCCTTGTCCAAGTGGACGGAAGCAATGGTTAACCGATCCGGATCTGGGGTACCATAATAATCAAAAAATTGTTCCGCACGAAATATCCATTCCAAAACATTTTTGCCATCAAAACGAGGGAATTCGAGCTTAATGTTTCTCACTTGAAATGATTGTTTGCTTGAGTTACCAGCACCATGGAAAGGTTTCAGAGAGTTCTGGTTCTGAAGCAGATCGAGCACAGAGTGGATCTGAGCAAATTTGTTGTTGGTATTTGTCTGCATCGCTTCCATTCGTTCGAATCGAGAGACGTTTGCGATTTCTCTTTTCTCCATCTGTTCATGGAAATCGCTGGACATCTTCGCAATAGCTTCAGCGTTGCTTGACCTCTGCAGCGAGCTCCTTCATCCGGGTATTCTTTGCCATGGTGAGATGAAAGCACCAATGTAATGAGTAAATAAAAGTGTAGAAAGGGGAGAATAGCACTTGTATTAATGGAATTAAAGTTCTCTCCTAGATACAATCTAGAAGGACGTATACAGATGCAAATTAGGGAAAATATAGAGTATGAGAGAGAAAAGAGAGTAGAGACAATTCTCACAATTTGCATAAAATAACAATACTATTAATTACTCCTTATAAACTAGCTCAATTGCATACGTGGTCCCTCAATTTGGTGCTAGTCGTGCGTGTTCTCAATCCTTTCCTTGGCTCCATCATTTTTGGCTCAGTGCTAACAAAATTATTCTCCTGTGGGTCCCTTGTAGCTGACTTGGCAGAGATCATGCTTTCTCTATTTTTCTTCATTGCAGCCAACACAAACTCTAAGACACAAATATTCACCAGAATCCAGATATGAGAAGCTTGAGCAATACCAACAAATGAACTATGCTTTCTACTCTTTCAAATAATCACAAGAGCAGTGAGTGCCTCACCTCAGTTCCTTCTTGTTTATATACTGATACTTAGAAGTTAATGACTTTTGTCTCCTTAACCTTGGAAGAAATTTTGCATTCCATTAGTCATTTATGAATTATATTTCTCAGAAAAGTAACATACTAATTAATCTTTGCAATTCCTCATATTAGAAACTATAATTTCATATATGACAAAGAAAAAATAATAACCATTTGACTCAATTGGAGCTTGTTCCCCTTTGCCGTCCCCAAACCATGTCTATTTTCCCTACTCTGCATATTCAAATTGAGACAGATCATAAAAGCATCCAAATTTTTAAATCATTTTGACATAAACCATAATGCTCAGTATCATCTGAGTAAATAAAGCAGCTAAAGAAATTCAGTGAAATGCACTTAAAAGACTATCAAAGCTTAATCTAAAGGATCAGTCATTCATTCGTAAGACACATCTTCTGTTTGTCTCCTGATCATGAACTGCAGAAAATTTAGAAGTTGCAGCAAGAGGTTCAAAATAAATGGAAAAGGCTTTAATTGAATAGGTCATTCACCTTGTCCTCTGACTCCTCTTCTTCATTTTCATTAGTAGGAGTATCCTTGTCTCCTTCTGCTGCATCTTCCTTGCCTACAAGCTTCTCATCAACAACATTCTTTTCAGTTTCATTCATCGCTTCCTCAGTCACCCTATGAATATTTACATCAAAAGGAACAAATAATTACATTTTTAACCACACTCTCCTAACAAAAATGTGCCTTTTAATATATCACAAGCAAAGCATATCACATCTTTCTATTTCTTCCCTATAACCTCTCTATGAAAGAATGGATGAGCTTACACTCTGACGCACTCCACCCGTGCATCGAAACCATTCCCCGAGGTAGAATTAAAGGTGCATAACTTGAAGGGCCTTGCCAACGTGGGCCAGGAATATATGATGAACTAGACCAATTTGTAATTCCTATCGCATATGACTGCTGACCTGGTGTAGTTGGAGAATGGACAGTAGGATAAACAAGAGAACTTCTCATGGAAAGCACCATATTGCTTGGTTGAGGATGGTGAAATTTGCAAGTGTTCCCAAATTTACATTTTCTAGTTCTTAAATAATAAGCACATTCAGGCTCATTCTGTATCAACAAGAAACAAAGAAAATATAGAATTAGACTACTAATACCATCAATCCCACAAAACAATCAGGTGTCAGATATAAAATAGAAGTATGCAGGCCATCACAAATTGAAGATGTATACAGAACAGAAAGAAGCATCATTTGAATTAAAGCTTTCAAGTCTAAAAGTGTGTCAGGCAAGTTAATTATGCTATAAACCAACAAGTAATTAAACAATAATGGCCACAAATTGACAAACAACTACTGCCTTAGTTGTATTTAGATATAAATAAGAGGTAAATATTCAATACTAACTAGGTGGAGTAGATAGCCTAAAATATTCAAGGCAAATCTTCCAGCAATCCCAGCCTTGTCTCTAGGATGATGAAACTTGCATGTGGCTCCAAATTTGCAAGTTCCTGTCTTCAAATAGTATTGGAAAGCACAAAAAAGGGGATTAGTATTTGTAATATGATATTAGGGATTTGAATTGTAATAAGATTTAAGTATAAACTCATAGGGACCGAGAGGAATTCTCTCAGGTAATTCCCAGCATCCTAAAGAGTTTGAGTGCTACAATTTTGAAAAATTATAAAATTCCACCTTGACAAAAAGAAAATTCAGAGAGCATGCACATAAACAAGCAATGTACACCTTATGCATTCATTGATAAACAAGTACATGCTTGGCATTCTGGCTGTCCTATCCTTTCTAGGAATTCACCTTTCATCTGTGCAACAACAATAGCCTAATAGTTTAAGTTAAACACTTTGACTGCTCTACACTTCATGGCACTGCAAAAGTGAAGGAAGTCTATCATTAGGATATGCTGAGTACATAAAAAAAAAAAAAGGAGGATATCATATCCATGACATGAAAACATATTGTTAGGTATGGATGGTAGCATATTATTAGTGTCATCATTTGACTTCGAAATTTTTAGCAGAACCAAAAGGCAGGCATAACCACAAGTAATGAACCGAAAAACAAATCACCAAGAAAAGAAAGTTTCCAACTTTGAAATTCACCACTTAATAGTAATTAATAGCTGGATTTTTTGTTATTTATAGGATTACTTGTCTATCTCTGTGATAGACTTCAACTGAAACCTCCTATTACTAAGGTATATAGGAGGCTCCACAAAAGGGAAAATAATGATAATAGTTAGCCAAACAGTATTGGGTTATATATTTTATCATTATCTATTTTATAGATTTGGTTTATCTATTTTAAATACTTTATCTAGTTTAATTTATCTATTTTTATCTTTAATAGTTGTTTTGATTAGTTTATCTATTTATAGTTATTAGGATTAGTTTAAATAGAGGTGATTGTACTTCTATTGGTGGTAGTTTTTGGAAGAATTAGGTTTTGGTAGCTGGCTATTGGTGTCCAGTTGTAATTCTTCTCAAGAGCAATATTATTATTAATAAAGTTACAGTATTCTATTATTATTAAATCTGAATTCCCTATTCGAATTTGGTACTAGTTCTATCACTGGTATCAGAGCACTGATCTAGTGCCCTGAGAACCCACGATTCCAAAGTTGCGCATGGTGACAACACGAGGGATGGAGCGAAGCATGGAGGATTGGGCGCAAGAGAGGGAGGAGATGAGGACCAGAATGGAACTGAACGAAGCCAGGACCAAGAAAAATGAGGAACTCCTAGCGGCAATTGCTGCCAAATTAGGCGTGCAGCAAGGCAAAACAGACAGCCACGGAGCCAGTTGGGATCGCAACAGTTCCAGAGACAGGGGACATGAACCGTGGTGCAAATTGGAAATTCCAATTTTTGCAAGCGAAGATGCTTTTGGCTGGACTCATAAATTGGAACGCTACTTCAGCCTAAAGGGTGTCACAGACGAGGAAAGAATGCAAGCAATCATGGTTGCATTGGAGGGAAGAGCCTTGAGTTGGTTCCAGTGGTGGGAAAGGTGCAACCCAACACCTACTTGGGAAGGCTTCAAATTGGCGGTTATCAGGCGCTTCCAGCCATCCATGATTCAAAATCCCTTTGAATTGTTGTTGTCTCTCAAGCAAACCGGGATGGTGGAGGAGTTTGTAGAGGAGTTTGAGAAATACGTGGGGGCCTTGAAGGAAATTGACCAAGATTTTGCGAAGGGAATCTTTTTGAATGGATTAAAAGAAGAAATTCAAGTAGAAGTGAGATTATATGAACTCACTACCCTTTCAGCAGTTATCCAAAAAGCCATTATGGTAGAACAGAAAAATTTGGTGTTGAACAAGAAGACAATTAATAATTACACCAGATCAAATGGATTTTTTCGGAGCAACCCTTCAAGCAAGGTTGTTACCGTTGATTCCAGAGCCTTAATTGAAAAGAAACCAGAGAATTCTTCAACAGGGAATACCATGGGCAATATTGGAGGTAGGACGACAGGAGAAGGATCTCGTAACAAGGGAGGAGACTTTAAATACCTAACAGGAGCAGAAATGAGAGAGAAAAGAGAAAAAGGGTTATGTTTCCGTTGCGATGAACCATACACTCGTGAGCATCACTGCAAGAATAAACAGTTTCGTATGATCGTGATGGAGGAGGACGAGGAAAACGAGGAGGAGGAAGAAGACTTAACTATACCTGAAAGTTTCAAGTCATTACAATTATCCATTTTCTCCATGACTGGATTCATGACAGCTAAATCATGGAAGGTGGGGGGAGACCTACAAACTCAGTCAATCATTATTCTTATCGATTGTGGAGCTTCCCATAATTTTATTTCCAAAGAATTGGTGGAGATGTTACAGTTATTAGTAGAAGACACTCCTTCTTACGTGGTGGAAGTGGGGGAATGGACACAATGTTAGATGTCGAGGAAAGTGCAAGGGATTGTTGATTCATATGCAGAATTTAGACATTATTCAAGATTTTTATTTGTTCAACCTAAGAGGAGTGGATGTGGTTTTGGGACTAGATTGGTTAGCCAGTCTAGGGGAGATAAAGGCTGACTTCGGGAGGCTGGAACTCACACTGAAGAAGGGAAACATTATGCATAAGATTATTGGAGATCCTGTTTTAACCAAGGAAGAGATGAACTTGGGTGCTATTATGCAAGTTTTAAAGGATGAAGGAGAAGGTTTACTTATTCAATATGGAGAGGAACTAGAAATTCCAACAACCGAACTTGATACTCTTGCTGAAGTTTCAAGGCTATTAGAGGACTTTGGGGAGTTATTTGAAGACCCTACCCACCTTCCCCCTAATCGAAGACATGATCACGCAATACACCTTAAGGAGGGGGCTGAAATTCCCAATCTCAGGCCGTATAAATATCCTCATTATCAAAAATCTGAGATAGAAAAGTTAGTTGCGAACATGTTAGAAGCGGGATTAATAAGGTCAAGTATCAGCCCTTATTCCAGCCCCATCATTTTAGTTAGGAAGAAAGATGGAGGGTGGAGGTTTTGTGTGGATTATCGAGCCTTGAACAAGATTACCACACCCAATAAATTTCCTATCCCTATCATTGAGGAGTTACTGGATGAATTGGGTGGAGCTACTATTTTTACTAAGTTGGATCTCAAATCCGGATATCATCAAATTCGGATGAAGGAGGAGGACATTGAGAAAATAGCCTTCAGGACTCATGAAGGGCACTATGAATTCTTAGTGATGCCTTTTGGTCTCACAAATGCCCCTTCAACCTTTCAAGCCCTCATGAATGAGGTGCTTAAGCCTTTCCTCAGAAAATTTTCTCTAGTCTTCTTTGATGATATATTAATATACAGTGAGACTTTATCACAACATCTTTCACATTTAAGCCAAGTCCTTGAGGTGTTGCAGGCTAACTTTTTGAAAGTTAATAAGAAGAAATGCACTTTTGGGCAGACTAAACTGGAATATTTGGGGCATATTGTGTCTGGAGGAGGGGTAGCAGCTGACCAAAAAAAGGTGGAAGCTATGTGTACTTGGCCTAAACCTAAGGATATTAAAAGCCTTAGGGGATTCCTTGGGTTAACGGGGTATTATAGAAGATTTGTCAAGGACTATGGGAAATTGGCAAAACCCTTAACTACCCTTCTTAAAAAGGATAATTTTCATTGGAATGAAGAGGTTGAAGTAGCTTTTCAAGATCTTAAGAAAGCCATGGCAGAACTGCCTTCTTTGGTTGTACCTGATTTTTCCAAAGAATTTATGGTAGAAACTGATGCTTCAAGTAAGGGTTTAGGAGCCGTACTGATGCAAGGAGGAAAACCAATAGCTTTTTGGAGCCAAGGGTTATCCGAAAGAGCACAACTAAAGTTAGTTTATGAGAGGGAATTAATGGCACTAGTGCAAGCAGTTCAGAAATGGCGCCATTATTTGTTGGGCAGGCATTTTATTATTAGAACTGATCAAAGAAGCCTAAAATTCCTTACTAATCAAAGATTATTTAGTGAAGAACAATTCAAGTGGGCTGTCAAGTTGATCGGAATGGACTTTGAAATTCAATATAAACCAGGAAGGGAAAATACGGTGGCTGATACGTTATCCAGGAAGGGAATGTACGCTGCTTTATCCATCCTAGCATCACCAAAAGTGGATAAATGGGACAATGAGGTACAACAAGATCCTAAATTACAACTCATTATTCAGGATTTAATGGTTGATCCTCGTTCACATACAGATTATACTTTAATTAGGGGCAAGTTACATTATCGTGGGAAATTAGTTTTACCAACTAACCCCAGAATTCCCACTATTATAGCCGAGTGCCATGACACCCCTTCAAGCGGCCATTTTGGTTTCTTTCGCACATATAAACGAGTGGCTAGCTTCTTATTTTGGGTAGGTATGAGAGGAGACATTAAGAAGTATGTGCAATAGTGTGATATTTGTCAATGGAATAAATATGACACTCTAGCTCCGAGGGGGACTGTTACAGCCCTTACCTATTCCTGCTCAAGTCTGGAGTGATATTTCCATGGATTTTATTGGAGGACTACCAAGGACAAAAGGGAAAGATACTATCTTTGTTGTGGTAGATCGTTTGACTAAGTATGCTCATTTTTTCTCTTTGGGCCATCCTTTCTCTGCTCAAAAAGTAGTTGCTGTTTTTGTTAAGGAGGTAGTCCGTTTACATGGCTTTCCTTCTTCAATTATATCAGATAGAGACCAGCTCTTTTTGAGTCACTTCTGGAAGGAACTTTTCCGATTGGCAAGAACTAAGCTTTAGTTTAGTACCGCTTATGATCCTCAAATGGATGGCCAAACAGAGGTTGTTAACCGTTGTCTTGAAACTTACCTACGTTGCTTCTCTAGTACGAAACCGAAACAATGGCCAGATTGGCTGCCCTGGGCTGAATTTTGGTTCAATACCAATTATCATATTTCTGCCAAGATGACTCTTTTTCAGGCACTCTATGGTATAGAACCTCCTTTGTTGATTAAGGCTGGAACCATCCCTTCTAAGGTTGAAGCCGTGAATCAACTTCATGAGCAATGCGATCAAATGTTACAGGAATTGAAGCAGAATTTACTTAAAGCTCAAGATCAAATGCGTTCTTATGCTAACAAACATCGACGATTGGTGGAGTTTGAGGTTGGGGATTGGGTTTATTTAAAACTACAGCCTTACCATCTTCGTTTGTTGGCCAAGAAACCCAATGAGAAATTAGCTTCTCGTTTTTATGGTCCTTTCCAAGTTATTAGTAAAGTAGGTGCGGTTGCTTACAAATTAGAGTTGCCGATGCATTTTAAAATCCATCCAGTTTTTCATGTGTCTTTGCTGAAGAAAGCACTCCAACCGCACCAACAACCTCAATCATTGCCTCCTATGCTGAATGAAGATCATGAGTTGGAAGTGCAACCTGAGGAAATTGTAGAGTGGCGTGAATCACACAATGGACAGGTGGAGGTGTTAGTGAAATGGCAACAACTTCCTTCGTGCAACAATACTTGGGAATTAGCTACAGATGTTCAAGATACCTTTCCTCACTTTCTCCTTGAGGACAAGGTGGTTCTTTTAGGAGGGGGGGGGGGGGGGGGGGTATTGATAGACTTCAACCGAAACCTCCTATCACTAAGGTATATAGGAGGCGCCACAAAAGGGAAAATAATGATAATAGTTAGCTAAACAGTATTGGGTTATATATTTTATCATTATCTATTTTATAGATTTGGTTTATCTATTTTAAATAGTTTATCTAGTTTAATTTATCTATTTTTATCTTTAATAGTTTTTTTGATTAGTTTATCTATTTTTAGTTATTAGGATTAGTTTAAATAGAGGTGATTGTACTTCTATTGGTGGCAGTTTTTGGAAGAATTAGGTTTTGGTAGCTGGTTATTGGTGTCCAGTTGTAATTCTTCTCAAGAGCAATATTATTATTAATAAAGTTCCAGTATTCTATTATTATTAAATTTGAATTCCCTATTCGAATTTGGTACCAGTTCTATCACTCTGTTTTTAGATACCGAGAGAAACAGAAAAGTGTCCTACATGAGAGAAAGGAATAAGGCAACAATGTGCCATGTTAAGCTCTAGTAGTGTTTGGTAATGCCATGTATGCATTTTTTTTTTTTGCATGACTTGTTTTTATTTTGCAACAACCACTTCAAAAACAACTTTTCAAATTTACTGATAAACAAAATAATAAACATAAGATCAATTTCTTACTCTAAAATTCACTGATCAGTGAAATTTAGAAGAAACCTTAGCATCAACAACTCTAAAAAGAAAATAAAAAGGGAAAATATTTCAACAAACTTGCCACTCACAAAGCAGAACAAGGAAGTAAGGCATCACAAACCGTTCTTTCTCATCAAAAACCACAAGGATCGAGTTATGTACTTGGATGTACTATGAAGGATCGAGTTAGGGCTTCACTTGGATGTGCTATGAAGGATCGAGATAGTTATATGTACAGCTACAGCAACAAAGAAAAAATCACTGCTCCATTAAAATTTCAACAGAGAAATCGAACAAGACATAAGTATGAAAGAAAGACTCACATGTTCTGCAGCGACAGCGAAGGCTTAATGAACGGCGTGGAGGCTTACCGAACGGTGTGGGTCTTCTGTGGCGGTGGTTAGGGAACGGCATCGATCTTCTGTGGCGGTGGAGGTGGCTGCGAGAGGCCAAGGGAACGCGTTTAGGTCATGTTTAGAGTTTAGGAGAATGGCTCAAGGGAACGTGCTCAAAATCTCAATTGGGTTTTGCATTGGGCCATAGATAAAAAAGATTTTAAAACATAAATATTAATTAAAAATACTAATTAACTTTGGTAGGGGTTTATGTTAAGCATAGACAATTACTCGATTTTAATAATAACCACCAGTAATTAACCATGGTTTCAAAAATCCTGTTAAATTCATGCATTACCAACGGATAAATAAATCCCCGTTAAAATATCTCCATTAAATATTTTTTTTTCTTGTAGTGATGTAAGATTATGATTTACACATCTGTTGCTATTTATGTATGCAATGTCTTGCTTTATGTGACTGAAGTTTTATTTGATGTTATGGTTTAGGATGCTACTGAAAATGAACTTGATGAAAAGTATGGTCTATTGGAGTTACATTGTAAGAATGCAATCAATGCCTATTATCCACCAGGTTTATGAGGTTAATTTCATGGCATCAGAATCTAGCACCACAATGAAGGTACAAAAGGAAAAGCTAAAGGACATGGTCAATTCAAGGAATCTCTAGAAAATGTCTTGGAATCCAAGCATTACATTATCCTTTTCCCTTTCAAATTTTAGCTATTATACTTTATTACTTTATTTTAGAAAAGCAATTGTTTTCTTTTTGTGGGAATTTTCCAACCAAACATGAGCATACGCATAGCTTGTCTTAGTATTTCAAGAATCAAAGGTAATTCATTACCTAAACACAATCATTGCCTCACTTCACTATGTATTGATCCAATCATTATGGTATATATTGGCACTTTGCCATTAGCGCAGCGGGATTGTTGGACAATGGCAAATTGTACCCTTTTCTTCTACTCCTTTTTAGAACGTTAGAAATCTGATAAGTAGTGGGATCTATTTTTTAGAAGATATTGAGTCTATTGAGATCTTTGACCTTTTTATAAAAGAAAAAGGTTCTACAGGTCTTTAGAGACACACTGAAATTCTCTTATGTTCTGTAGTGTTCATGTTCTAGCACTGAAATTCTGAAGCTTATCTTAATTTGCTCGTTGTTCTATATTCTATATTCTATATATATTATATATATCTATATATAATTAGGAAAGTATGAATCAAAGTATATTTAAGAGTGAGTTTAGGGATAGGAGAATATGTGGAAATAATCTTAGCAGATTGTTTCTTTATTTGGGCTTTCAAATTTGTATGTCTACTACCTTTAGGCTTATTAGAAACACAATATTTTAAAAGCAAATTTGGTACAATCAGGTATGTGATTTGATAGTTCAAGAAAAGAGTCAATCCCTCTTAACATATTTGGATGAACGTGACAGAATTAATTCTCAATAGAATTAATTTAATAAAATTGATTTTGATCTGAATTGATTTTGAAGTAATATGAATTATGTTTAGATGATTTTTATTAGAATTGATTTTAAAATAAAATTTAATATAAATTTTTTATGGTTGCAGCAGCTCATAATTAATTTGGGTTCTAAATCAATTATAAATTATTTTTCAACTTAAAATCAAACATTTCAAAAACTGTCCAAAATCAATTCTTTAATACTAAACCAAACATACATTAATACTTGCTCTTTCAACTTTTCTTTTGACGTTTCTTGGAATCCAAATCTTCACTAACAACCGTTTCTTGTGAATGAAATATCCTCCATTTTACTATCTTGCCTGTATACATGAATTCCATGTTCCACAATATCCATTCTTGTTGATGCAATCTCACCCTCCATACAGCAAATCCATTCCATTTCAATCTCCACATGATTCCAATCACTCTCCTCGAATGTTCCTATGAGATTTCCATAACTAACAATGGTAGTTATATCAAACAGTCACACATGATCTGTTTCAATTGACCAATTGTAACAATGTCGAAACAATATCCTTTTGTGGTCGTTGATGACTATACAAAATGTAACTTGAAAATGGTGCAGTGGATTTTCCAACAACATTCCAAAATAAATACACAAACAAATCCTTGGGAATCTCTCACAACCCCAAAAGGTTATGGACCTTTCACTGCTACAATGATCAAACCATTCTGGAATCCTTGACAAGGGAAGAATTGTAGTTTTTTGCCCAGTTGCATGAAATGCCTGATAACACAAAAAAGGACAATTTTTTTGTAAGAGCAAAGGATTTACAAAACAAACAAAAGAATGGTCTCTTTGGGTAAGTTTCTTTATAAAAACTTTTAGGAAAAAAAAAGAAATAAATTAAATGAGTTTCTCCCTAGGTTAAAATGATCTACTTAACTAATTAATTTGTAGAAGCTCTTTCATCAAACTTTTCTAAAATGAAATTACCTATTGTACAAGTTAATTTTAACTTATAAGGAAAGTGATTTCATTCTTTGTTTCTTACTTTCTTATAAGGAAAGTTTTTCTAGAGAAGTTTACCCAAATAGATCCTAATTAATACAGAAAAGAGGAAATAACAAAGAAACCTTGCTTGATAGTGCGTTTGATGACTGGGATGTCAATGATGTGCAGTTCAATGCATCTATATCTTGCAATTTAGGGGAATGGCTAAAATGTCTTGAAGTTGCTTGCAATTGCTTAGCATAAGAGTCTTCAAATGGACACAATCTTTAATGCATGCTGGAAGGACTGTAAAATTATTGTATGATATGTCCAAATATACCACATTGGCAAAACCATTGAGACATATAACAAGATTTTCAGTTGTTAAGTTGCAAGAGCTCAGATATAGATAAACATTGTCTGGAGAAGAAGTTAGTCTTAGTTGTTCATGATCTTCATACTTAGCAGAAATGTCAAACCTTCTACATGAGTCAGCTTGAATTTCTTGAAGTCTTGGTAGTGTAAAAATGCTACCGGGTAGCTTATCAAGCCTAGCACATTCCATTAGATTTAAAGACTCAAGCCCCCTAAGATTTCCAATAGAGAATGGTAATTCCTCTATGGCAGTTTGCCACAAGTTGAGATACTTCAATCCTTTTATCTCGTACAGTATTTCTGGAAACCTCACAAGTGTCAAGCACTCAGAGAAAGAAAGTTCTCTAAGAGAGGCCAACTTGAATGTTGATGGGATTATTTTTAGACTAGTGCATCCTGTTGCAATCAGCTCTTCAAGATTACCAAGAAATCCAACAGAATCATGAATCTTAATCAAATTTATACAATTATCTAGATACAATATCCTTAAGTTTGGGATTCCTGAAATGTCAGGTACTTCTAACAAAAATTCACAATCAGTGAAATCCATTTTAGTCAAACACTCCATATTCTGTAAACAAATGAGTACAATAGTTAGGCAATATATACTTGAGACTATTACTTAACGTGATAAGAATAATTTGACATAGCTACAAACCTTGAAATTGTTCAAAATGAGACAACTAGAAGGCAATATGAGAAAATCAAGTGGTAAACACCTTAAAGGATATCCGCTCCATATCAGAACTCTCAAGCTATTTGAGAGATGCTGGGGGACTCCAGAATAAATGGCATCCTTAATAATTAGTATTCTCAAGCTTTTTATATTTTTGAAGGCTTTGTCACTCAACTTTAGTACATCATTTCCTTGTGGTAAGTCAACCAACATCATAACTTCAATTTTATCAGACCCCTTTGAAAGCATGAATAAGTTATTAAGTACATACCACATTTCTAAGAGAAGCACTTATATATGTAATTAAATTCAATCAATAAAGCAAAAAACATCGTAGTATAATTTAGCATAATAAATGTTAAATTGGAGGTAACTAGTAGCATGGAGGCTCGTTTCTCATATCTTATTCATCTAAAAACCATAAAACCAATGAATATAGCTCTTACCTCATTTTCATTTAAAACTTGAAGAACATCTTGAGGGCACCATAATCTACTTCGTTTTCCTTGATGCAAGGGTGCTTCCTGTTACACTATTTTCATGGCCATGTCTTTTACATGGTCATGTATCATCAACCTTCCACTGTGAGTGATAGATAGGAGAGATCTACCAATAAGTTTGTTAATACTATGTTGTAAATTGAAACCACAAGCTGATAGTATTTCCTCAACACATGACACTGTCTCTCCAATGAAAAAACATGCAATGTCAAGGAAAATTCTCTTCTCATATTCACTCAAACTATCATAACTAACTTTAAGTATACTATGAATTTCTCCATCACAAACTCGTTCATATCTCTCTAGTGAAATGTCCAATTCATCAAATGAAGGCCATGACAAATCAGAACCAATAACCTTCGTTTTTTTCTGACAAATCAGAACCAATATCCTTCAAAACCAATGGAAGGCCACAGGAACAGTGAATAGCACGTTCCCAAATGGCATTAACATAATCAGGTACAGGTCCCTTAGTTATCATGGAACTTAGAAGTTGCATAGCTTCATGATCTTCTAATTTTGGTACATCATATATATTTTCACTCCATGAGAAGCTAGAACATCTTTACACTTGCTAGTTATGATAATTCTACTGCCCAAACCAAACCAATTGCACTCTCCTGCTAAACACTTCAATTGCTCCAACTTGTCAACATTATCAAGTATCAAAAGAACCCTTTTGCCATGCAACCTCGTAATTAGGAATGAAATTCCTTTGTGCTCATTATCCACCTTCATATTCTCACCAACTATATCAGAAAGAATTTTCTCTTGCAAATATGCTAACCCATATTTGGTTGAATTTCCTCTAACATCACTGAGAAAGCATGCACCTTCAAATTGTGGGCTGATGTGGTTATACAAAGCTTGAGATAGAGTTTTTTTGCCAATTCCACTGACTCCACATATCCCCACCATAATGACAGTGGGATCAGTCATTTGCAAACGGAACATTATTTTAGAAATACGCGACTCAATTCCAACTGGATATTCACCAATAGGCAAAATATTGGGTTTTGATATGCCCACCATGTCAACAATCCATGTGATAAATTCATATTCATATCCATGTCTATCAAATTGCAAAAAAAAAAAATGTGGATCCTTAAATTAAATCCATCATGTGAAGTTTCATTTATTACAAATAGACAAACATTCATGGTATGGTTGGAAGTGCTTAAATGGAGGGAAAAAGAAAGAATGAAAGTTACTTCCTTTTGTTTAAATGTTAATTGAGCATAAGTAATTTCTCATATATATATATATGCAACTATTTGTAATCATAACGGGTGTATTTCATTTTCCATTTTTACTTCCTTTAGCTTCATGGTGTGGTTGGAAGCTTTTAAAGAGAGCGAGGGTACGGAGAAGGAAAAGAAGAAATATTGTGAGTTACTAAATGTTAAATGAACATAAATCATTTCTCCTATTATGCAACTATATATAAGTAGTGTATTTAATTTTCCATCTTCAAGAACAATAGCAACAAAAGTCTTTTCTTACCGGGTGAGATCGGCTGCATAGATTATACAATGCCACACTTGAATAAAGTCTAGTTTGTAGAGATATTATTTTGCATAAAGGAGTGCCATGGTCACACTCCAAAACCTACTCTTTTAAACAATTTTTTTTTTTTTTTGGTTGAAATTCATTATAAACTATAAAATCAAGAGAAAGTAATTAAATAGGATGTAAGTCTACCCAATTTGATGTAAGGACCACCAAATTTGTAATTTTCTATCAATTTTAAAATTTTAACTTATTAAAAGAAGTGCGTCCAAAAGAATATGTTACAGAGTGTGTTCCTAGCATTTCTCATTTTGCATAATATCATTTTCCATCTTAGATATTAAATACAACAAAGTGTTATCCCATTAAATGACTTTTGATGACTAAATTTTAAGATATATTAAAGGTTTAAATATGATGATCCTTGATATCAAATATTTGGTACCAATCTAAAACATATTTAATTATATATCAAATATAAACACAAACAAATAAAATTAGAGAGAATCAAGAAAAAACAAAAGATAGACAAGAGAGGTATATATAGTTGTACCCATCTGTAAAATGCCACCCTACAAGATTGACAGCTTCATGCAAAGCTAACCTCCACTTTTCCAACTTTTGTTTGCTATACTTCATTTTCTTTTCGTGATTAGCCAACTGCTGACCATAACTTCCTGTCTGGTGTCGTACCTCTGATGGATCCACGTTGTAAAACAATGGATAAACTCTAAGTTCCTTAGTTTTCTTACAACTGAGGATTTTGACAAGTTCTTCAAGGCACCATGTTGAGGACTCATAGTTTTTCAAGAACACAACGATGGTCGTCCTAGACTCTTTGACGGCTTTGAAAATGGCTGTTGAAATTTGTTCTCCTCTCTTAAGCACCTCATCATCCATGAAAGTGTTAAGCCCCCTATGGCGTAAAGCGTTGTAGAGATGGCCAGTGAAACCAAAGCGCGTATCTTGTCCTCTGAAACTGAGGAAAACATCATGGGTCCACTTGTACCCTCTCTTGCGAAACAGAATCACTCTTTCCTCCATTTCCATTCACGAAAACGTATGGTTGCAAGAGAGCTTCAAAGGCTAATAACACTTTCTTTCTCCTATATTTCTTCTTTTATCTCTCTCATTTCATAGGTATCTTTTACCAATAATAATAATTAAAAAAATGAAGGGTTGAGAGTTAGGGTTAGGAAATAAAAGATTGAGCACTACCCATTATTAAATCAAGTATACATCATCCAATTAAAAGTTAGTTATTGAATGTTTAATTTTTAAATAATAAATCAATAAAAAAAATAAACGTTTTTTTTATAACATGTTCCACAAAGGTTTCTCTACAAAAGAAAAAAAAACATATGACCCTTCAATCCTTTAGAGTAGAAATTGCAATGAAGCTGCCATTAGGGCAATTTGCGTGTTATTCTAATGAAAAACATAACATTAATTAATATTGCATAACCCCACACAATGCTCAACGTAGAACCTGCCCTAAAAGCTTTGGATTTTCCATACAAACGAGAGACGAATCATCATTCACGAAAACAACTTTCATAGTTCAATCTGCATCATATGTCCCCTCACTTATGGAAAAAAGAAGCATTTCCTTACATGGAATACTTTGCTACACTGCTAAATGCTAATTTGATTTTAATATTGTAATTGTGACTGAAACAGACTGCACTTTGAAGGTGGGCATTGGTATGATACTTCGGTAAATAATTAGTGCTAAATACGCATTTATAACTTTTGCTGTTTAACTAAACAGTTTTATTTGAATTAATTAATTATCTCCAAGAAGTGTGTCTTTTAAAAAATCTTTCTATTATCAACCAATTCCAAACTACTTTAAATTTATTTTAATGGATTGATTTTTTTATGCTTAATGTCACTTACCTTTTTATTTTATTTTGGTACATATTGTTTTAAAGGTTTTAATTTAGTATTTCAGCATATGTTTTAAGCATATTTTTGTACATTTCGCTAAAAATGTTTGAAAGTTAATAGAGTTAGTCTAATGTATCTGTTATTAGGTGTAACATGACCGTGTTAATTATCAATACGGTCATGTTGATCTTGATTCTAGTTATTTTAATTGTAACACGATCGTATTAATTTGTAACATGACCATGTTGAATTTTTTGTGGGTGTTTGATGTCTGTACTTATTCGTGGACTTAGCTTAATGTTCGTGGTACAACCTCCACAGGATTGATTTTCTCATATAGTTGTTGGTGGTGAAATAGAAACCTTGAAAACAAAATTCTCACAGGAAAACGATCATAGCCACCACCATCCTCATCACCCAAATGATGACCCATTTGGTTCTCCACAACCATATCGAAGAACCAACATGACCCAGATGAGAAAAAAAAGGTTCTTGTGCAGAAATCAAACTTCAGAGACCCAAAAGCTTCAATTTTTTGAAAATGGAAACTTTGTTGCCAAGGTTTTTCTTTCACCAATCAAGATTAACACAGTCATGTTACACTTAATAACAGACACATCAGACTAACTATATTAACTTTTAAACATTTTCTAACAAAATGTATCAAAATATGACTAAAATATATGCTAAAGTACCAAATTGAAACTTTTAAAATATTATATACCAAAAAAAAAAAAAAAAGTAAAATTTAATAAACTAAAAGTAACATTAAGTCATTTTTTTTAATTTTAAATTCAATCCAATTAATTGGATGATTGTTTGGATTTTAAAATTCAAAACCCATGCCCATCACATGGGTTGTTAAAAATATACCATTCCTCTAAATATAATCCCGACCAAGGTCTTCCAAAACACGGTCAACCAAAATCGTTTCTTGCCGAGGTCAACCAAAAATAGCATCAATCGAGGTCGGTCAACAATTGCACTAGTCGAGGTTTGCTGATAACAATCTTGGTCATGGTTGGCCGAAACAACCTTGTTGTGGTTGGCTGAAAATGCTCTAGCCGAGGGCAACCAAAAATAACTCTAGTCAATATCAGCCAAAATTGGCAAAAAACTGTCTCGGTCAAGGTCAACCCAAAATACCTTAGTTGACGTTTTAAAAACATCAGTTGAGTTCGGCTGAAAACAACTCCGATTGAGGTCGGCCAAATATATTTTAGCTGAGGTTGGCCAAAAATATCCATAGTTGAGCAATCGAAAACATCCCTAAACAACGTTGGTCAAAAATTGATTTATCGTTTAAAACTGGACCTTTTCCCTTTTCTCAACAAAAAATATTAATTGTATATTAAAGTCGGGCACAAGTGATACCAATATTACCAGAAATTATATGCTATTCCAGAACTACCACGACACCAATGATCCTGACCAGTAATTATTAGAGACGTGGACATTGATGAGTGAGAAGGCTAGCATTGTTATTTGTCAACGGATTTTTATCAAATTTGAAATTATTCTTAATCAATTAACCGCCAATCTTGTGCAAAGTGATATCAAATTTAAATATTCTAAAGATAAATGCTCCATCTTGATGCCCACTCTCTTTTGGGTCATCAAAAACATAATGTCGCAGCCATTGGTATACTAAGAAGCAATCACAAACTCTCTGCCATTATTCTATCACGATGCAACAACGAACTTTTCTAAAACTAAATACGAGCACCATTGAAATGTTTTTATTAAAAGTGAATTGAATTGGGATAAAGTATCTCGAGAGTTCTTATTTGTTATTGAAATTCAGACACAAATTGTTGCATTTCCTAGTTTTTGTTTTCTCATTATCAGAAAGAAATTCAAGCTAGATTCTTAAGGCACTTTTAAAATAAATTTTATCCAAAGTCACTACAAGAAAACGGGATTGCATTATACTTGCAAACTTTTATATATATATATATATATATATGTGTGTGTGGATATATGTATGGGCAATTGATTACTACAGAAAAGGACTTCCACAACGGTTCCGGTAGCCCTTTCACAACGGTTTGGAACCCTAGTGGATAAGCTGTCGGGGAAAGGGAGAGACCTTGCACGAAATGCATTTTTTTTCTTAAAAAAAATACTTGAGCTGCCTTTGCAGCAGCTAATTCCATCTCCAAGTTTGAAGTAGTCTTGTCCGGGGGTTCTACAATCCACGCAATTATGCACCACATAACATTTTCATTAAAAATTTCTATATATGCATTGGAAAGCAAATATTTATACATAATGGAAGGCTTAAAGGTTAAGCACGAAACAAGTTTTTTAATATGTATATGAGTTGCAAAGGTTATGTAATATGTTGTCCATATTTTTCTGTTATTTTTTCCTTGCATACTATGTTTTTCTGGGAACAAAAGGAAAATCAAATAAAAAAATTCAAGATTTATCAAGCAATCACAAAAATCATTGCTTGCCTGGGTATATGCTTTTTCTTTTTATTGTAAGTTCTTAGGAGACGGAAACAACATATATATATATCAATACCAGTTTCTTACTGCTTGAATCACACGCCATTGACGCCAAGTAGACTCAAATGGACATGCCAATCGGGATCCAATAATATGCAAACCTACATATATATGAGAAAGAGTCAAAGAGCTAACAAATTCACAAATAATAGTTTATATTGGGGCCAAACACAGCACAAGAGGTTAACGACTTTGCCAAAGAGACTACACAATTACGAGCTCCTCATCAGAGCACTAATTAGAAGGGTTCTGGAAGTGTTTGAAATGCGAGAATGTGTCACAAATTCATAGAAAAGTTTTCAATGTGATTAGTGATTCTAAAGTGTTTGTGAGGATTATATATAGAGATATATGTAAGAGAACAAGTCACAAGAGATAAATATATAGTTACACTTACACGTTAGAGAATAGAGAGAGAGAAAAATTAATTTACAATGTGAATTGTTTGAATTTAGTCTTAATGATAGGAAAAATCATAAATACTTATTCATTTAATATTTTTATTCAATTAATTTATTTTTATAAATTTATTTAATACAGGGCATATATACCTTTTTAGAATTTATTGAAAAGACGTTTTTCTCTATGAATTTTCAATGTACAATCAATTTTCAATAGTTACACGTGAGAGAGAGTGGATTTAATTTATTATATGAATTGCTTGAATTTATTCTTAACTGTTTATAAAAATCATAATGCTTATTCATTTAATATTTTGATTTTATTTTTTTCTTTCTAGGAACTTATTTAATACTTAGCATGCATATATAGTTCTTTTGAATTTATGAGAAAGACGTTTTTCTTTATCAATTTTCAATGTACAATTGATTTTTATTATAGTTACAGGAGAAAGAGTGAATTTAATTTATTACATGAATTGTTCAAATTTAGCCTTAATAGTTGAGGAAAAATGCTTATTCATTTAATATTTTGATTTGATTTTTGTCTTTTTAAGAACTTATTTACAAAATAGCATATATACTATATAGTTATTTAAAATTTGTTGAAAAGACAACTTAATTTATCGGTTGTCAATGTATATATTTGTTTAATGACAAAAAATAACATCACTTTTAAGATAATTTTATAAAAATCATCATTAGACTTATTATAAATGATTGTGATCCATTTCTCAACTCCATGTATATTGGTCTAAAAAATTAAAGGAAACCAAATGCTCTAGCCCCCTCCTTCATATTTCAAGAAATTAAGATATGTGAAGGATAAGATAGTAAGTGCAATGGGAAAATATAAGTATTTATGTACGGCTAATGGGCTAAATGAAAGTTCGAAAGTCAAGTCTACATATTGTACCCTTTTTTATATTTCATGTTTATTTGCTTATAAAAAGAAATATGTTACTATACTTATTAATATATTAATAATAGTATATATACTTGTTGAGTAGAAGTATGAAAGAAGTTGCACATTGGATAGGAATAGAAAAGTTAAACACTATATAAGTGAGGAAAAAGACTTATAAATATGAGCCTTAAGGTTTTTGGTGGTTAAGATGTGGTGTCAAAACTCACATGTATAGTGTGTTCAATGTCCATTGATAAAATCTCTCCAAAGTTAACTCCCTTAGTCACATAGCAATTGGTATTAGAGACGATGGTTTGAGTTGGACCGGCTTAGACGAGTAAGATGAATGAATGGATTCAGGCATGGGCCTGGGATCCCTTACAACAAAAGTCTTTCAAGCGGTGGGTCCATACATGAAGGGTAGACAGCATTTCTCGTGGCCGTGGAATGGTGGAGCACGTCGATGCAAGGTACTTGAGCATCTGACTCAAGAAGCCATCATTGAATACTCATGACTTTCGCTTGAGGGGAGCTAGCTACCATGTGGAAGAGACTCGCACTTGAGGGGAAGATTATTGAGTATAAGTGTGATAGAAGTCTCACATTGGGTAGTGTACTGCCTGGGTCGAGTAAGACTCTTTACTCGGACCCAGCAATGACCACAAAGATCCATCGTTCAAGTGAATCCAAGTAATTATCCATCCGGACCCACATAAGGAGTTTGACGAAATGTCCTAGTCTCTTACTTGACTTACAAATTGAGTACTCCTACTAGGGAAGCATCTCTTGGTAAAAAGGAATGCAATCCTCGCAATTATGATGATACAATCTAAATCAGGAAAGGAGGAACATAATTAGATATACATGATTTTGTTCCCCAGAAACAAAGACCACGAGGAAGATCCAAAACCACAACTATAAAAAGGGAGGTAACCTTGGGTATTCCCTAACCTAATTTTAATACTCTTTACCTGTATCGCACAAATACGCCGTTGACTTGAGCGTCGGAGTGTTTTTGCAAGTACCACTCACAGATGGATCAACCTCTTATGAGAAGGTCCCTACCCAATCATCTTACTTGGTAGGAACATTTGGCGCCCACTGTAGGGCCGAAGCAAATTATCCTACTGGCCACCACTAAGAAACTTCATGGTCTCAACTCGAGCATCCTTAGGTGATCTCGGAAAACGCCCTCAGGGACACGAAACCTCCATCACAGGGGAACGGGTCAAGCAGTCCCCAATGTAGGAACACCAATACCTGAGGACGAACTCTCGCACTAGGAGCCTAATGATTGCGTTGCGATCGAGGCCCTACAAAGGGAGATCGATAACCTGAGGCGTGCTAATGAGCAACAGGTTAAGGCGCTTTGAAAGGAAAACTTGGACTTACAAGAGAGGTACCACAAGCTTCGCGACGATTGCAACACAAGGTTGTAGAATCAGGACCTGGTCACCCTGCAGCTGAGGACACTGCGCAAAATGAGACATCGAGGCAGGGAGGAGACATGGTACATTCGGTATCAAGTCGACAGACAACCCTTATCACCCCCAAGCTAGTCATCAATAGAGAAACTGTTAGGAAACATCCCTTTGTGGATGGCATCATGGAGGTATCCCTCCCTCCGAGTTGGAAACCTCTATCCATTGACCATTACTATGGAGTGACGGACCCAAACGAGCACATAGACGCCTTTGTCACTCAGATGAAGCTATACATGAACAATGATGTCATCCTATGCCGAGTGTTTCCCACCACATTAAAGGGGGCAACCCTTAATTGGTACACGACCCTCCCGTGTAACTCCATCAACTCCTTTTCTAACCTTACTTAGAAGTTCGGAGCTTAGTACGCAATTAGTTGGCCTCGCCACTTTACAGCGGTGGCATTGGCTAATATTCGGCAAGAAGATAATGAGTCACTTAAAGAATTCATGGAGTGATTTGTGAAGGTGTCAATGCTCATACGAGATTTGAACTCGTAGGTGACCCTAGTGGCCATGCTCATGGCCTTGAAGTTGGGCCCCTTCTCAGACAGTTTGTGCAGGAAGCCCTCGGTTGCTATGGAAGAACTTCAAGCCAAAATTGCTAGATACATCCAGATGGAAGAGATGACACAATTTCGAGAATGAGTACGTGGGGATTTCCCCAAAAAGAACACTGACAAGCCTTGGGAGAGTTCCTAGAGAGATAGAGCGAGCGGCAGTAGGAATACAGGAGATAGGCCCCCTCGGTCCAAATTTCCCTACTAAACGCCTCTCATAGATAGCAGAAGCCGAGTTTTAGAAGAAGCTTGCAGTGCGGATCTAATTCGACTCCTAACTCGGAATAGGTCCTCTGAAACAACCAACAGAGGGTGGTATTGCCGATTTCATTGTGTTCATGGCCACATGACGGAAGAATGTGTGACACTCAAAGACAAGATCGAAAGATTAATTAAAGATGGCAAATTGCAGAAGTTCATCAAATCACGAGACTCAGACAGAATGCCTGAGCAACCCCGACATTCAGACAGTGAGTCCCAGGACAAGCAAGGCAGTGCCTTTGTACCACGACTACAAGGTGTCATCAACACCATTGCCGGAGGATTCACTGGGGAGGCATATCCATGATCGCTAGAAGAAGGAATAAAGTTCACAAACTTACTAACCACTGCACAACTGGCTTGCCGCAGGAGCATGCCTTCTATCAATTTCTTGGATGTAGACTTCCGAAGGAGTCCAGCAACACCATGACGATCCCGTCGTAATCTAGGTGGAAGTAGCTGTTAGAATATATATTATATTTATATTATCTTGGTAGTTATTATCTTTATATTATCTTGTTAGTTATTATTTCTCTTTATCTTTATATGATGTAATCAATTACTGAGGGTTTCCTTAATATAAATAGAGATGAGGTGTGGTTTTCTCCCACACACATTTAGTAAATACATCATTCTAATATGGTATCATATAGCTAGGTTCAATTTTTTTTCTTTCCTTCAAAGCGTTGTGAATAGTGCGTGAACAGTACCGCTCCTCTGCGAAGCTGCTGTTCACCACTGTCGACCAATCTTTTTCCCTGGCGCATATACTCCACGCACTATCACCAAATCGGTGCGTGCCACTTTTTTCGACGTTCCCACCTGCTGCCGATTGCTCCTCCTAGTACACCTCATTCCGGCAAACCTTCCTACCCTCTTGTTTGGCATTTTTTGTGAAGTTCTCTCATGGCCGCAATTGGGACAACAAACTATAGTACTTGGGCTACTTCTATTCAGTTGTGATTCCAAGGCCAAGGCCATGCTGCCCACTTGGCCACTCGGACAACGTCAGTTCCCACCGCAGAGCAACCACATTGGATGCAAATTGATGCCTCGTTATGTAGCGTTCTTTGGTTCTCTCTTGCCCCCAACCTCCAAGCACAATTCCAGGCTTTTACCACCTGTTATGATGTGTGGACCAAGGCCAAGAAAGTTTATTCCAACGATGTTCATCGTTTCTACAGTGTACTCACTAGCTTGATGAATATTAAGTTGGAGAACATGGAGATGCAAACATATCTTGGTAAACTTGATCGCTAGATTGTGGAATATTCCACTCTCATGCCTTTTACTAGTGATGCAGATACCTTTTACAAACAACGCGAGTAGTTCTTCATGGTGGTTGTTCTTGTTGGACTCACATCGGACCTTGAGGCAGTCCACAATTAAATTTTATTGGGTCCTACAGTTCCTACCTATGATATGGTACATGAACAACTGTTGTGTATCTCCACTTTGCATACTTTTGGACACCCATCCACATCTACCGAGGATTCCTCTGCCCTCGTCTCTCACTCCTCTCATCGTGGGGGTCATGGTGAAAGACATGGTAATGGTCTCGAACATGGCAGTCGTTGCACCTTTTGCGAAATCTTTGGTCATATTGAAGCCAAATGTCAGATAAAAGCTCGAGTGTAACCTCAGTCAGTTAATGTGGCCATAGTCACCCATTTTGCTTCCGATATTACTATCTCTACTGCGGAATATAATGAGCTTCTTCAGCTTCGAGTAGCCAACAAACCTGCATCACATGTTACTGTTGTGGCTCAGTCTAGTAATTCTATGGCTTTCATTTCTCAGTCCCCCTCTGTTAGACCTTGGATACTTGATTCTAGTGCCTTTAATCACATGACTGGTAACCAATCCCTTTTCTCTTCCTTAACCTTTTCAAACTCCTTGCCCTCTGTTACTCTCGCAGATGGCTCTTAGATTAAAGTCCAGGGCATCGAACAAATCCATCTCCTTCCTAAACTTTCTTTACACTCTGTCTTATTTGTTCCCGGTTGTCCTTTTAATTTAATTTCTATTAGCAAACTCACCCACACTCTTGATTTTTCTGTCTTTTTTGAAAATAATTCCGTTCTTGTATAGGATCGACGCAATGGACGGACGATTGGAGTAGGACATGAGTCTGGAGGATTATATCAGCTTATGCCTCCAGTTTCCTATGTCTCCTTTGTCTCTCCAGCTCTTGCACATCAACGCCGTGAGCACCCGAGTCTGGAAAAATTATGTCTTTTAGTTCCTAGTCTTTCTAAAGTTTTGTCTTTTCAGTGAGTCATGTCAACTAGGTAAACATAGTCATACTAGTTATAGTCCTCGCGTCAATAAGTGTGCTGTGTCACCTTTTGCTTTAATTCACTCTGATATTTGAGGTCCTAGTCGAGTTTGTTCCACATTAGGATATTTTTATTTTGTCACATTTATTGATGATTTTTCTCGTTGTACTTGGGTGTTTCTAATGAAGAATTGTTCAAATGTTTTTCTATTTTTCAAAGTTTTTCTGTTGAGATTCAAAATCAGTTTGGCTCCTCAATTAAAATTTTATGAATTGATAATGCAAAAGAATATGTCATCTCAGTTTCAGTCCTTTTTTAACTCCCAAGGGATTCTTCATCAAACATCTTGTTCCCACACACCACAACAAAATGGTGTTGCTGAACACAAAAACTGCCACTTGGTGGAAACCGCTCGCACACTTCTTCTTTATTATAATATTCCACTTTGTTTTTGGGGTGATGCTCTCCTTATTGTGTGTCATTTGATTAACCACATGCCTTCATCGGTTCTCAACAATTAGATTCCTTACTCCATCTTATATCCTAAATAGAATCTTCACCATGTTCCTCTTAGTGTCTTTGGGAGCACATGTTTTGTCCATGATCTTACTCCAGGTAAAAATAAACTCTCTGCCATGTCCCTAAAATATATTTTTTTGGGATACTCGCGCCTTCAAAAGGGTTATAAATGTTTCTCTCCTTAACTTCAACGATATCTTGTCTCTATTGATGTTACATTCTTTGAGACTACTCATTTCTTTTCCTCCACTGTTGAAAATGTCCCTCTGGAGGTCCCACCTATTGTTCTAGCACCACTTATTACTCCCACTCCACCTCCATTACTCATATACCATCAACGAACATAGGCAGCCTTCAAGACGAGGATCGTGAACTACTGCTACACGGTCATGCCATTCGGCTGAAGAATGCGGGGGCCACTTACCAGTGCCTCATGGACAAAATTTTTGCTCAACACCTCGGATGAAATTTGGAAGTTTACGTGGATGACATGGTGGTAAAAAGCGTGGCCTTGACGGACCATGTGAAGGACCTGACAGAAGTATTTAGGGCCATCTAGACTTTTTTTGGATTCGAGATGAATTCAAAAAAGTGTGCAGCAATTATGAACATGTGAAGCCCCAATAACGCCAAGGAGGTACAAAAGCTGGCAGGCCAGTTGGTAGCCCTTTGGTGATTCCTTCCACATGCAGCTGACATGGCACAACCATTTTTCAAATTACTAACTAAACAATGCAAGTTCACATGGAGTCCCAAATGCGAGGAAAGCTTCTTTTGACTTAAGCAACTCCTTACAACACCTTCCGTCCTCACTAAGCCAACCAACAAAGAGTTGCACCTTTATCTAGCTATTTTTGAGCATGCAATCAGCGCAGTCCTCATTCAAGAAGATCATAAAGAACAATCTCCTGTATCCTATATTAGTATAGTCCTTAGGGGACCCAAAATTTGTTATCAGGTGATTGAGAAGCTAGCCCTTGCACTAGTAGTCGCAGCACAATGCCTTCGCCCATAGTTTCAAAGCCATCAGATCATCGTCTATAGGATCACCCAATCAGGCAGGTTCTAATAAAGCCAGACCTGGTTGGAAGAGTGATAGCCTGGTCGATCAAACTCTTGAAACACGGCCTTGTCTATCGGTCGCGTGAAGCAATGAAAGCACAGTGCTTGGTTGACTTTGAGGCAGAATTAACCCTGGTAGACGAAAGCGAATTGCGATGGTGGACATTGTATGTGGATGGATCATCCAATGAAAAAGGAAGCGAAGTTGGAGTCATCCTAGAAATCCCAAATGATGTCATCTCAAAGAAATCCCTTAAATTCAGATTTGACCATCTAATAATTAGGTTAAGTACAAAGCCCTACTAGCAAGGATGTGCCTGGCTGAAGAAGTCGGCGCGATCAAGTTGAGGTGCTGGAGCGATTCCAAATTGGTGATTAGACAAGTAAATGGAGCATACCAGGCCAAGGATCCTTGTATGATGTGATACTATCACCTTGTATGTCACCACAAGGGTAAATTTGAAAGGTTTGAACTTGGACACGTCCTTCGCAAAAACAACGAATGAGCAGATCTGTTATCCAAATTGGCCAGTACTAAAAAAATGGGGATGTACAGAATCGTCATTCAAGAAACCATCACAACTCCTAGTCTGCAAACTTATGCGGTCACCACCCAGGGAAGAGGATGGATGGCAGAGATTTGAGATTATCTGAAGAAAGGGGCACTCCCCAATAACCTTGGCAAAGCTAGGAGATTGGCGAGAATTGCAAGTTATTACGTAATCAGCAACGACATCCTATACAAGTGGGGATTCACTACACCTTTGCTCAAATGCTTGGCCCCACCTGAGGCCGAATATGTCTTAACCGAGTTACACACATGCATATGTAGAATGCATTATGGCACCAGAACCATGGCGACCTGAGTGCTCAAAGCTGGCTATTATTGGCCCACTATTAGACGCAACTGTGAGGAGTATGTCAAGCTTTACAGAGAATGCCAAGAATTTGGAAACATCCCACAACAACCAACTAAGAAACTTCATATCATTGACTCCTTGTGGGCATTCACCATGTGGGGGGTTGACATACTCGGACCTTTCCCCCAGGCTCCCAGACATGTTCTTTTAATCATGTGATTGTTGTTCTTTTTGTGTTTTTTTGTTATAAAATCATCAATATTCTTTCATAATCAAAATAATTTTTTTTAAAAAGAATTTTTTAATAGAAATCAAAATAAAATTATTTAACTTATGTAATACTAATTATAATTATATAATTTTTAATTTTAATATTTATATACACTAAATATTTTTAAAGTGTCCCTATAAAAATGGGGCCATGAGCAGTTGTCCACCTCTACCATGCTCAAGATCACCATTCGTAATATATATACATCTATCCCAATGTCAGCTACTGGGACAATCCTAGTTAAACAAATATAATATTATTGTTCTATTTTTACTATATAATAGTAGTTGGTGGTACTTATGCTTCATGGAATGATAAATATCTTATTAATATAAACTGAGTATTAAACTCTCGCAAATGAGTTTATTAAAAATAATACCATGACGTGTGTTCAATTTTTAATGACATTCCATTATTTTCAGGACTAGTGAGTAGTTTGTCAACGCTTTGCAACAAGGAAGGAGGTTGTCCAAATGCTAAAGCTTGTAACAATAGATGTTTATTTTTTGGCTTTAAAAAAGGTGGTGTTTGAATTAAAAATCAATGTTGCTGCAAAAAAAAAAAAATGCTACCTCCAATTAGATACTTTTCAAATAAGTGTTTTCCTACTGAATTTTCCTACTATATTTGTAACACAAATTCCATAAAAAAGTAAGTGGGAAATATAAATAAAGTGTTTTAATTTAAAGTAATATTGTTATACTATAATTTTATGATTGATAAATAATAAATTGTGATATGGATATGTGGATTGATTTTTAATCTTGATCATATGCTTACATGACTCAAATGTACCAATAGTGGTTAAATTTAATTAACATATATAATATGACAAATCAAGATTTGAATTTGTATTAGAAGTGTTTATTCTCGTATTTGAATTCCCCCTTCCTCTTGAAAAGTCATTTGCAACCAACCACCATGTTGCCTTTTGGCTTATTGACTAGGTCCTAAGTTTGATTCAGTTCAAGAGATCTGATCTCATCATCCATAGCATGCTGCCATTCAGTTCTTTCCTTGCCTTGATAGCTTTGTAGTAATTGAGAGGCTAATGTTGCTCAATGCTTCAGCTACATTAAGAGCAAAAGCAATGAATTTAGCATATCCATACCTTTGAGTTGGCTTGACCACCTTCTTCTCCTTGTCTCCGACCAGATTACAATCAATAATGTCTTCTGTAATATACTCAAAGGTATGTTCAACATCTTGTTGAATCAGGGGTCTACTAGAGCTTGCCTCTCAAATGAGTTGAATCAGGGGTCTATTAGAGCTCACCTCAAAATTAGATATACTTGGCCTATTCATTTCAGGTATCATTGAGGTTTGGATTCACTAGATTTCCCATTTCATCTTCCTTGAAAGTGACATCCCTGCTAATGATGCCCTTTTCAAGTACTGGTTTAACACACCAAAGCTTATAGTCCTTTACTCCATTAAGGTAGCCAAGTAGACAACATTTCACAACTCTTGGACTAAGCTTGCCTTGCTTCACATGAGCATAGGCTCTACAACATAATGCTCTTAGGTGATCGTAGTTTGCTAGATGGCCTAACCACACTTCTTTAGGAGCTCTATATCCTAGGGTAGTGGAGGGACACTTGTTTATAAGGTATGCTACTATTATAGCTACTTCACCCTAGTAAGATTTAAGTAAACCAATAGCCTTGACCCTCTACCTCTCAGCAATGCCAATTTGCTGAAGTGTTCTTACCACTGCCCTATGCCTTTTTGTGCCTTCATCATCACATAGCTTGTTCAATTGTTTCCGAAAGGTATTCCAACGCATTATCAGTTATAAGCTTCTTCACTTTTCTCTCAACTTGTGTTTCAATCAGTTTCTTCCAAGCCTTGAATTTTTCAAAATTTTCATCCTTGGACCTTAACAAGTAGGTCCATAGCTTCCTTGAAAGAAGTGTGTTTAGGGCTTCCTTCAAAAATAATCAATGATGGACATGAAGTATCTAGCTCAACCTCTAGATTCAATCTTGGCAGGTCCCCATAGATCAGAGTGAATATAATCCACTTTGTTCTTGGTAGAGTGAACACCAACACTGAATTTAACCTTATGGGACTTACCATAGACATAGTGTTCATAGAACTCTAGAGTTGAGTGCTTCATCACCTATCAAACCCTACTTGTTGAGCTCCATGAGGCCCTTCTCACTCATGCGTCCCAGCCTCATATGCCACAATCTAGCCTTGGAGAGTTCTCACTTTCAACAATAGACACAAATCCTATGACAGTGCTTCCAATTAATGAATAAAGACTGTTTTTCTTTATTCCTTTCATAACCACCATAGATCCCTTGACTACTTATTATGTATAATTTTTTAATAATATATATTATCACTTATTATAATCTAACTCAAAAAGATATATTTAAAAAAAAAAACTCAAAAGCGATATAGATACTAATTAAAAGATATGATAAAAATGATATTTTATGGCTTGAATTTCCATTCATTGACATTATCTAAACTAGCTATGTTTTATGTATTATAAATCTTTGTTTATCTATTAATATATTTAATTATTAACATAAATTATTATTGATATTATATTATAAATACTAGTGTAACTTACACCAAGTGTTACATCATTTAATAACTTTTAAATAAATAATTTTATTTCAAGGCCCTCTTTGGATTGAAAGTTTATTTCATATAAATCACTAAGAAGTTGATCAAATGATTGATACTTTAAGAAGTTTATATTATATCAATTTTGATCTATATGAATGGAGTATTAAATTTTATTTAATTGATATCAAATTTGTTAGATATGATCTATATACAATGAACTTTTTAATTCAATGGATTGTTTTGAGATAAAATTACTCAATTAAAAATTATTAAATGATGTAACACTTGGTGTAAATTACATGTATCATTTGATATTAAAGTTATGGTAAGTATAATAATATATAATTGTTATAAAATTTGACAACTTTTAGATATTAATATTGTATATAATAATTTATTGAGTTTGTTCCTTTTTTTTTTAATATATTTAAGATAAATTTGTAAGATCAAATATAAAAAAACATTAAATAAATTTTATCATGTTTTTTACAATTAAATATAAAGAAAAACTTTAATAATTAAAGACCCTCAAACTCTTAATTCAGCCCCGTTTTTTAGTTTTCAAAATCCGTCTCTAATGTTATGCCCTTTGTAGTTTAAAATTAATCTACACGAAACACAATAAACTTTTCATCTTACATAAATTTCAAAGTATGTGGTGATAATTTGTTTACTTAACTCCAGAAATGCATGCAATTAATGCTTAATGGTAGATTCATTTTGAATAAGTATGTTGATGGTTTATATCAAATAAATAAATAAATATTAAGGCCATTACTTAAGAAAATACACTTTTATATATGCAATTGTTTCTTAACTATGAGTATCTTAGTTATATCTTAACTACGAAGTATGTTTTTTTGATTGCAAAACATAAAGAAGTTAATATTCGTATAATGGCTACTAGAATCAATATCATCACTCTAAGTTCCTTATTGCAAATGAAGATTGAAGACTTCACTAAGTTTTTGGTATTTTCATATTGCTTCATTTCATCTATTAGATAAGTCTATTTTTCTTTTAGGAAAACATGAACAGATGTTGACTTTGTATTGCTTGTCTTAGACTTAGTTTTATATTCTTAGATGTGTTTAATAAGATGTTTGCTTAAACCTTTTGCAAAAATTTTATCCAAGCATCTAAAAGATGATTTGTAATTTTGGAAAACACATTCTGAGACATGCAATCGATTACATCATCTAGGAATTGATTACCGAGGGCGCAATCCAATTCAGATTTGCCTCTGCCCTTGGGTTAATCGATTACAAGATGTGGCAATCGATTACAATGTAATTACAATTGGCTCTGTCACAATTATAATCGATTACCAGCTTGTTGCAATCGATTACAATTGATGTCAGTAAGCAAAAATCATCTTCTTGTATATGGGATAATCAATTACTCTTTGTGCTAATCGATTACATCTGGTATAACGATCATTCTGAAAGATATCCTAAACTAATCTTTCTCAAATATTTTGCTTATCTTTCTGACCCAAATCTTTATCTCTCTATTCCAAATCATATATTTGATTGAGTAACTATTTTCCCTCAAATCTTATCTTATACACTAATTCATTTTCATATCCAAATCTTATATTTGATTTCCAAGATAAGATTCCATAGACACTATAAAGAGAACCTCTTGGGTCTGCATTATGCATCAACTCAATTGCTAGAGAATTCATTCCTTCCCTAACAGCTATATTCCTTTGAGTTGAATTCTTATTGAGCTTATTCTACAACTAAATTCTCTTTGTTGATAAAGCTTTTCTTCATCTATATTTGCACATTTAGGTGCTTAAGCTTTGAGCCTTTTTTTTAGCTATATCCGCACTCTAGGTGCTTTCAGTTTTGATCCTTATACCAATTAAATTTGCACAACTAGGTGCTTTTAGGGCTGTTCAAATAATGTGGTTGGGCTAAACCAATCCAAATCCAAACTGACCCAAACCTTTTTAAACCCATATTAATGGATAGGGATTTTATCCAAATCCATTTTAATGGGTATGGGTTTTATCCAAATCCAATTGAAGCTCTTATCTTCTTATTTGGATCGATCCGGATCCATAATGAAGAATCCAAATCCAACCCAAAACCCAAACCCACCACTCAACTCTCTCTTGCACGCAATCTCTTTTAGCAAAGCAAAGCTTTCTCATTTCTTAATTCTTACTCTTGTGGTAGCGTTGTGGAACAACGTTGGTTCTCTCGGCGGTGAAGCTCTTCTTTCGTTCTCCCTTCGTCTACATTCTCATTTCCACGTCACGATCACCACTTCACCCATTTCCACGATTGCGATTTTATCTTCTTTCTTCTGCTCATGCTTTTCGTTTGTTTCATTGACCTGAATCAGTGATGCTAGCTTCGTCTTTCGATGATTTGGGACTACTGAGAGTTTCATTCTTGTGGCATTCAGTGTTGTAAGCTCAAATTCCTAATACATCTTTTTTTTTTCTTTTTAATTAATTATTAGAGATGCTGACAACTTTACCCTATTCCTATATGCTTGAATTTCTTCATGTTAGAACCAAGACATTTGATGATGTCGACCCCTAATACCTTGATAGGTTTTGATGATAACAAATGTAATAATATTTGATCAACTGATAATTTGAGACTAAGTGATTTCAGGAAATCAAAGTAAGAACAGACAATGGTAAAAATCTCTTAACTCAAATCCTATGCTCTAACTGTTTGAGAACTTATAATGGTTAAATTTAGCACTGAAATTGGCTATAAACAGATTTAAATAAGTTCTTAACTGTTTATGCTATGTGCCTAGGCCAGACAATGTCTGATGCAAGGCCAGACGATGTTTGATGCCTAGCGCCAGACAATGTTTAAGGCTAGAATAGACCATGTCTTTTAATTAAGAATGTGTTTGTTAAGCCAGACGATGTCTAAGGCTAGAACAAACCATGTCTTGTCAATAAGAATGTGTTTGTTAAAGCGGAGCGCTGCATGCATGCATGAACAGACCATACTTAATCAAGACCAAACTATGTTTGTTAAGCCAGACTTTGTTTATGCAGGAATAGAACATAATCTGTCATATGTGCTGAGGAATACATGCTTTATAATTAATTCTTTACTCAAATAAAGGCATCTTGCAACTAAAACAAAGGGAGATACCCTTTGACATTACTCTCTTTGATTCCTCGTATTACTTGTAAGTCTCGTACTATATAAAGTGTGTAAGTATAGCCAAAAGAACCAATCAGCATTGGGATGCACACTTTTAGCTAAAAGACAAACTGTAATGAGAAACCTGCTCCGTCAAATAAAGCATAGTCAAAGCTACTTCAACACTCTCTTGTGTGAGACAACGGAAAGAAGTCTTCTCCAATGTTCAAATTCAAGAAGCTCACTTTATAAGGTAGCCTCTATGAAACAAGAAAAAAAAAAAACAATGAAGGAGCTAGAAAGAGATGAATGATTGAACATGAACTGTATAACGAAATAAATCTAGACAGCAAGAGAAAGCATTTTGGGAGTAAGTCTTGAATGCGAGGTGAGAGAAATAGAACACCCATCCTCTACAAGCTCACGCAGATTCAACATTTGATTATATCCTCTCCTTGAGAGTTATCTGAATCTTATATATTTTTGTATAGAAATCCAGGAGCGGCTTAGTGATAAAAGAATACATGGGAAGTATAATCTCAGGGGGAGATTCATACTTGTAACCAGAAGTGGTTTAGAATAGTTGCAGCCAGTAGTGGCATAGAGAATACTTGTAACCAGAAGTGGCAGTGAAGAATACTTATTTTGTAATCAGTTGATTATAGTGGAACCCTTTGACAGTTGTTAAAGGAGAACTGGATGTAGCTCAGGTTGAGTGAACCAGTATAAAAACAAGCTTTTGTTTGTCGTCTTGTGTTTACAAATATTTATCTTGCTCATTGTGCTCTTTTGAAAAGATTTTCTATGCTTTGCCTTGCAAGGATATATTTGTTTTTTTAAACTAACATATATCCAAGAGAGCAATTTGTGAACTAATAGTATTGGCGAAAAGTTTTAAACTCATTATTCAAGTCCCCCTTCTAATGTGTTCTTGTGTATTTCAATTGGTATTAGTGTTCGGTCTCCGATAACTATCTTTTACAGATATAGAGCTAAAGATCCTACACAAGGATGGAGAATGGTATACACAAACCTCCAATCTTCAAGGATGAAAACTTCACATGTTGGAGACAAAGAATGGAGACATACTTTGAATCATGTCATATAGACATGCTGGATGTCGTAGAAAATGGAGATTATATTCTAGTTGATGATAATGAAGTTGAGATCCCAAAAGAACAATGGACTGAGGCACAAAAGAACAAATTCATCCTAAACTCCAGAGCAAGAAATGCAATACATGCATGCATCTCAGAAACTGAGCACAGAAAGATAAGCCAGTTCAAATCTGCCAAAGACATATGGGACACATTCATAATAACCTATGAAGGGTCCTCACAGGTAAAAAGGAACAAGGTAAGTGTTCTTACCAGAGAATATGAACTCTTTGCTATGGAAGAAGATGAAACCATAACTAATATGTTGTCTAGATTCCAAACTATTTTGAATGAGCTTCGAAACCTTGGTAAAAGTTTTGAAAATTTCAAGCATGTTGACAAAATTCTTCGCAGCTTGCCTAGACAATGGAGACCTCAGGGCACAACCATTAGAGCTTCCAAAAATCTAGATTATATGCCTCTCGAAGAGCTAGTGGGAATTCTAATGTTGCATGAGCAAGAACTGCAAGGAGATGCCAAATTGAAAAAGGGCAAGTCTATGGCTTTGAAAGCTTACAAGCCAAATCAGACAACACCTAAAGAGAAATCTTCATAAAAAAGTCAGTCCTCCAGACCATCCAAAGGACACACCACCAAGGCTCTAAAGGCAGAAGAGTCAAAAGTAGAGTCCACTTCCTCAAGTGAAGAAGAATTAGAAGATGATGATGGGCTATCCTTCATCTCAAGAAAAATCCACAAGATGTGGAAAAAGAAAGGTGGATCAAGATGGAAAAACTACAATAAGAAGTACTTAGCAGACCATGAGAAGAAAGGGAAAAATCCCATCGTTTGCTACGAGTGTAAGGAGCCTGGACATTTCAAGTCAGAATGTCCTAAGCTTAGCAAGGGAAAAGAAAAGGTCAATAGGAGATTTCCCAAGAAAAAGAAAGGATTGATGTCCACATGGGAAGATTTGGATGACTCAATAGATGAAGAAAATTCTGAAGCATCAGACGAAGAAGCTAATCTTTGTCTGATGGCAGATGCAACCTTCACATCGTCTGTGTTTGATGATGAGAACACACTAGACAATACCCACTTTGCGTCTGCGTCTGCATCTGTGTTTGAAGCTTCAGATGATGAAGAGCAAGAGATGTCCTTGATGGCAGGAAAGAAACACCAATCATGGTACCTGGACAGTGGCTGCTCACATCACATGACGGGTGCAAGGTCTATGTTCCTAGACCTAACACCAATGCATGGTGGTACAGTCACTTTCGGAGGTAATCAGAAAGGGAGAATCAAAGGTACTGGTAAGATAGGTATTCCTCCTAGTCTCTCTATTGAGAATGTGTTATTTGTTGAAGGGCTAAAACACAATATACTTGAGCATAAGTCAATTTTGTGACAATGGATATGATGTTTCCTTCAACAAGGAATCATGCATAGTCAGAGACTCTAAAGGTTCACATCTCTTCTTTGCAAAGAGACAAGGCAATCTTTATAAGATCAATCTTGGTGAATGAAGGATCAAAATGTATCATGTTTACTATCTCACAAAGAAAGTCTTTGGTTATGGCATAAGAAGCTTGGCCATGCAAGTTTGAGATTAATCTCTAAATTGCAAAGATATAGCCTCGTAAGAGGATTGCCAACAATGTCATATAAGGATAACTTACTTTGTGAGGCATGTCAGAAAGGGAAACAAGTGAAAACATATTTTAAAAGTAAAAAACACTTGTTTCCTCTTCCGGACCATTAGAACCTTACATATTGATCTCTTTGGCCCAACAAGGACAACATCTCTTAGAGGGAAGAGATATGGACTAGTAATAGTTTATGACTATTCTAGATGGAAATGGGTAATATTCCTCACTCACAAGGATGAGGCTTTTAAGGAATTCTATAAATTCTACAAATGTGTTCAAAATGAAAAAGGAGTATGTATAACTTCTACCAGAAGTGACCGTGGAGGAAAGTTCGAAAAACCAAAGTTTTCAGAGGTTCAGTGAAGAAAATGGAATTCTTCACAACTTCTCAACACCTAGAACACCATAGCAAAATGGTGTTGTTGAGAGGAAGAATAGGTCATTACAAGAAATGGCTAGAACCATGTTGAATGATAACTTGACTCCTAAGCACTTCTGGGCAGAAGTTGTAAATACTTCCTGTTATTTGCAAAACAAAATTTATATTAGGCCTATTATTAAAAAGACTCCATATGAACTGTGGAAAGGAAAGAAACCCAACATATCATACTTCCATCCCTTTGGATGTCAATGTTTCATTCTTAACACAAGACAATTTGGGTAAGTTTGATTCGAAGTATGATACAGGCATCTTACTTGGATATTCTGAAACATCCAAGGCATATAGAGTGTTTAACTCTAGAACCAAAGTTGTTGAAGATGTCATTCATGTAAGATTTAATGACACTCAACCTAATAGGAAACTATCAAAGTTAAAGGACTCATTTGCATATATCAGACTAGAAGATGCAATAATAAAGACCAGACCATTGTCTAACACAACATCGTCTGCTCCCACATCGTCTGCTACTAGAACGTCTGTTCACTATTAGACTATCTCAGATGATGATGAAGAAGTTAGAGAACCACAAAGCAGCAATAGAATGATGATCAAGAACCATCCTCCTTCTCAGATCATTGGAGAAGTTCGAGCTCCAGTAAAAATAAGATCATCTTTCCAACAAACAGCTCTACTGTCGGAGATAGAACCCAAGCACATTGATGATGTCATAAAAGATGAAAGCTGGGTCCAAGCAATGCAAGAGGAGCTGGATCAATTTCAAAAGAATGATGTTTGGAAACTTGTGAAGTTGCCAAACAACAAGGAAGCTGTTGGTGCTAAGTGGGTCTTTAGAAACAAACTAGATGAGAATGGTAAGGTTGTGAGGAACAAGGCTAGATTAGTGGCCAAAGGTTACTCACAACAGGAAGGTATTGATTATACGGAGACATACGCTCCAGTAGCTAGACTTGAGGCAATTAGAATTTTGCTTTCATTTACTGCTCATAGAAATATGAGACTCTATCAAATGGATGTAAAATGTGCATTCCTCAATGGTGTAATCAAAGAGGAAGTTTATGTAGAACAACCCCCTGGGTTTGAGAGTACTATCTTTCCAGATCATGTATTTAAATTAAACAAAGCACTGTATGGTCTTAAACAAGCTCCCAGAGCATGATGATATTATCTTTGGTGCCACTAATGAAAAACTCTATGAAGAGTTCTCGAAGTTGATGCAGACTAAGTTCGAAATGAGCATGATGGGAGAACTGAAATTCTTCCTAGGATTGCAGATCAAGAAGACCAACAAAGGAATCTTCATACACCAGACCAAGTATGTGAAAGAACTCTTGAAAAAGTTCAAAATGGACGATGCTAAAATTATGAAGACTCCAATGCATCCAACAACATCACTTGGACACGATGAAGATTCAAAGAAAGTAGATGTCACTTAGTTCAAAGGAATGATTGGGTCACTACTCTACTTGATTGCATCCAGGACCAGATATAATGTTTGAGTGTCCGCCTTTGCTCCAGATTTGATCGACCTAAGGGAAGTGTATCTATCTCATTTGTTAAAAGAATTTTTAGATATTTAATTGGAACTTCTAATCTTGGTCTTTGGTTTAAAAGACAAAAAGAGTATAAGTTGATAGGCTATTGTGATGCTGACTATGCTGGAGACAAAATTGAAAGAAAAAGCACTAGTGGAGGTTGCCACTTCATAGGAGGCAACATGGTGTCATGGCGCAGCAAGAAGCAAGGAGCAATAGCACTATCAACAGCAGAAGGAGAATACATCTCAGTTGCAAGTTGTTGCTCTCAGATATTGTGGATCAAGAATCAACTTAAAGACTACAACATATTCAAGAGTAACATTCCTATCTTCTGTGATAATACTGCTATTATATCTCCTTTTAAAAATCCTACCATGCACTCTAGAGCCAAACATATAGAAATAAAACATCATTTCATAAGAGACCATGTTCAGAAGGGGACCATTAAAATGGAATTTGTCAAGATAGACGATCAGCTTGCTGATATTTTTACAAAACCCCTTACTCAAGACAAATTGATCTTTTTGAGAGAAAAGATTGGGATGGTCTGGGTGAATTAATGTTTTATCACTGTCTGCTATTCACTAGTAGAACTAAGGACACATCATCTGGTGTGATACTTAAGTGAGGCATGTGCATGCCACGTGTTTCACGCTCAATATATGAGCCAGACCATGTGAATTTTTTAAAATCGTTTTATAACTTAACCATTCGTTTGATTCTGAGTCATAAAAGCCTAAGACGCACATTCAAGTCTATCATAAATGTGTCGTTTTAATCATTCCCTAACCGTACTATCGTATTTAATGCTCACTCATTACCTATTCTAGCCTACTGTTGCCAAACGTATTCCCCAAGCTTTCGAAACCTCTCATCTCTCTCACCCATTCTCTTTGCAACCAAGAACCTCTAGAAACCCTAAACACAAACCCTTGCCATCGCCGGGCATGTCCCGATCAAGGGCTCTTCCTCCTCTCAACTACCTACCTCACCCTCAACCTCTCAAGCTTCGATGAGCATCCCTACGGATGTAATGCCCGAGTCTACCACCGACACCAACAGCTTCGGCATCCAACATTGACCTCAAGGTCGCGAAAGAACAAAGACTCCTTGACGTAGAGAACATTCTAATCAAGCCACGAGGTTCCTACACCGGGAACATTCACGTGGAGTATTACATTGACATACCTTACCTTGAGGAACATGGTCTTAACATCTCAAGGTACTTCGAGTTCACCGGGATCGGGGGTTACTTCAATGATCACTAGAAGATCGCCCTTGGACTCATTAGAGTTACTGGACAAATGCTACAATCAAAGGAAATGAGGTTGTCAACAACGTCTTCGAGTGTGTAATTACGATCTCTCCCTCCTCCATTGCTCAAGCAATAGGGTGCGAACTACACTCAAACTACTTCACAGAGGCATGAGACAAAGACCTTGAAAAAGGTACAGTAGAAAGGTTCATTCTTGGACCCAACTACGAGGTGGCCAAGGACATCAAGAAGTTGCAACAAGACCATCTTGCACAAGATAGGGTCAAGAGATCATGTATCAGCTCTACACAAAGTTCATCCTCTACCACATCATCATAGGGATTCCATTCAACCTTCCACACACGTTATTCTACAACCTGATTAGCCACATTCAATGCCTATCAACCTCTATGGCAACATACTATACAACTTTGTTAAACAAGATCCTCTCGGGATGCTCTTTGCTATAACAGACTGCATACGTAAATCCAATAAGGAAATCTGGATGAGTTGGAGTATGTGAGAGTAGAGGGCCCATTCGTTCAACAGGAGGATATTGACCTCCTCAAGTCCTTGCTTAAGTTGAACATGGGATTTGAAATCACCAAGGGATCACCCGAAGGTTCCCTGTATTATCCGATGATGAAAATGAAGGTTAGAAGAAGAAGAAGATGAGAAAAGAAGGGTGGAAAAGGAAAAAGCTTGGTGATTTATGATGAGGCTACGATCCATCCAACCCTTAGCAAGTAAGATGAGGAGACTTGTCATTGGTAACCAGCGGATAGCCAGGACAACACGCAGGTAGTCAGCATAGTCTTGTTGCAAAGCCACCACCAAGAAGGGAAAGCAGACAGCCCCAACAAGCACTACCAGATCACCCACTCGAGGATCAAGTCTGAGAGCCCAACAAAGGGTAAGTGGTGCTACTGTAATGATCTTTGAACCTCAAGTGTCTCTAAAGGAGGTAGAGACATTAGTCCGCAAGTTGTCAAAGTTCTTGAGGCTAAAGAAGAAGACTTAGATGAGGGACTAGTCTTCAAGAGACCAAAAGATCACTCGGTGCACAACAGAGACCACCGAGTTAGAGGGACTGACCATCGGACCACCCAAGACCACACGCTGTGAAGTTGATTGTGAAGAGAAAAATG